>JAVYIG010003318.1:0-201601 GCA_035222895.1 Strongylocentrotus droebachiensis
ATCTTAGAGATCTCTCATTGCTTCTGCTGTGTATTCCTCATGTATATGTGACAAGTATTTTAGTCTTTTTTTTTGTCTTCATCAAAGCACTGCATTCCAGTTAAATTTAGAAGATGAGGCGTTTGTAATCAAGTAGTATCACCCATTTTATACTAAGCCCCGATTGCTTTTGAAACAATTTGTCATACGGATGAAGCCGTAACATTGCTTCAAGGCTGGGAGTCTTTTCTCACTGTTATTATAAATATTTTGAGTTGAGTTTGGACTTTAGCAGTTTGAGTGTGTAAACTAACTCTTTCCGTCTCTTGCCTACGAGAGTGGAGTGATACACGTATTTCAAGAAAGTATAAATACACCAGAATCTGTGAAACAAATTCTTAGAGACAGGGAAAACTCGCTTTCACACCTTGGAGCTAGGCTATGAAACAACCTGGAAAAGATGCTCAAAAGATCTCCAATTTGCTCAGTTGCGTATCCCATGAGGAAGGAAGGAATTATTCCTCCTGTGATTAAGACCTAATTCTGTTTGTTTAGATAAAGATGATACTGTGGAGTGTCTGAGGCCCCGAGATAGGAGAAAGGATCTATAAATTTGCACCTTTTAATGAGCATGACTAGAACCTCCTTATGCCTCCCTCTCTCTTCCTTCCTCTTCCTCTTTTCTCTTTTCCTCTCTTCTCTCTCTCTCTCTCTCTCTCTCTCTCTCTTCTCTTCCCCCTCTCTCTCTCTGCCTCTCTGTTCTCTCTCCCCTCTCCCCTCTCTCTTCTCTCTTCCCCTCTCTCTGTTCTCTCTCCCTCTCATCTCTCTCTCTCTCTCTCTCTTTCTCTCTGCTTCCCTCTCTTTCTCTTGCTCTCTTCTCTTTTCCCTCTTTCTCTCTCTCTTTTCCGTCTCTTTCTCTCTCTCTCTTTTCCTCTCTCTCTCTCTTTTCCTCTTTTCCTCTCCTCTCTCTCTCTTTCTCTTTTCCTCTCTTTTCCTCTCTTTCTCTCCCTCTCTCACTTCCACTCTCTGTCTCTGTCTCTTGGTCTCTCGCTATTTCTCTATTCTCTCTCTATCTCTTTTTACTGCTATGATTAAAATGTTAGCCCATGTCAATATGCAAGTGTTTCTTATTATATATTTGCATCGTGTTTCTTCTTGGGTTTGAAGGTAGAAAGTTTCTAGAACTCATCATACTTTTCAAACATACAGGTGTACCCTCTTAAATTGAAATGTACTGTGTTCAGTACAATTATATTTCTTTCAGTAATTGGGCTGAGATACTAATTTCATACCTCTTTCTTTTTCTTTGTCTTTTGCAGCAGTGCGTACGAAGAAGGGGCCTGCAGCAACGGTCCGCTCGGGTCAAAGAGCGAGCTGGAAGTTGAACTCAGAAGACTGACTCACCAGTTAAATATGGTAAGAATGAAGTATTCCACGCTTCTTTGAATTTGATTTCGATACCATATGACTAATAGAAAGAATATAATTGCATTCAGAGTGTATAGTAGGTGGAGATCTATATGGAAAGGGAGGAAATATAGAGAAACTAAAATGATTTTGACAGAGAGAAAGATAGAGAGGGAGAGGTGAGAAGGGAGAAGGGGAGGGGGAAGGGGGAAGGGAGGAAGAGGAAGAGAGAGGGGGGGAGCAGAGAGAGGGGAGAGAGGAAGAGAGGGAGGGGGAGAGAGAGAGAGAGAAAGAGAAGGAGTGGGAGGGGAAGAAAGAGAGAGAGAGAGAGAGAGAGAGAAAGAGAGAGAGAGGAGAGATAAAGAGAAAGAGAATGAGAGAGAGAGAGAGAGAGATAAAGAGAAAGAGAGAATGAGAGAGAATGAGGGAGGGATGTGGAGAGAGAGAGACAAAGGAAGAAAGGAAGAATAGTGAGGGAAGGGTAAGCTGTGAATGAGCAATTATAAAAACAGAGCGGGGAAGCCGCCGGAATGACATGGTTTATTTCAAACGTTGATTATTTTTAGCGGTTAAAAAGCAAAAGGATCACTAAAGATGGAAAATATGAGCTCCATTATAAAAGACTGATACACAGAGGAGTTGATAAATGTAAGAGAAAGTAAAATGTACCTGAAAATTTCTTAACATGGAACGTTTTGCTATGAAGGGGTATTCAATGTTAGGGATTAACAACAAAAAAAATCTGTCTTCAAACATGAATGAATGTATCATTCCAGATCCTAATCCTTCATCATCCACATTCAAAATAGATCAAGCTTAAAACATCATCTCACCATGATCATTCTGGATTAGGAAAACATTATCTCCATTGGGCTCTTGGCAAGCAAGCATTATGATGGGATTGAAACGTTATGATGGGCTGGAAACGTGTTTTATGATGGGAGTAGAACTTGAATATGAGATTGTGGGTGTGGGTGCGAAGGGAAGCCCAGGGACAGACGGTGTCAGCGTGACTAATAGGAAAGAGAAACAAAGGGGGGACCCTGATGGCTCGGATGGGTGTGTTCACAATCCATCCAAAGCACATAAGCAAACATTATAGAGCTCCAAACCTAAAAAATTCTTTTTTCATTGTACTGTTCTGTTTGTCAGGGTTGTGTTTTCATCATATATATATCAATCCAGTTCAGTTCAGTTAATTTTATTTTTGCCCGGCACCAACCTCAGCCAGGCTGTGGAAAACTTAAGTTTATTTCAAGAGGTTGTAAAAGGTTTTATAGAAGGAATATTTGTCTGTTGAGAGTCAGTAAGGCATTAACTTCATGTTAAATGACATGAGTTGATGCCCTTTTGGCACTAATATAAGCAAATGGATTACAGGGGTATATGTTTTTTGGAGAATATGCAAACAGATGTTGATGCTCTTGTCATATATGTATATATATATATATATATATATATGTACATCAGTGATGATACTGTGCAGTTATAGAATAGGAAGTAGTCTTAGGAACCTTCCCATCCATCAGAAATAGCAAACCCAATATCAGACTTAAAAGTTACCAGTAGATTTTTCTTTAAAGAAATTATCAATTAAAGAAGAAAAGTAGCTTGAATATCAACTAACATTAATAATAATAATAGGCATTTATATAGCGCTGTCTATCTAGACAATTCTATTCCGAGGCGCACAAGAAAAATAGAACAAAATGAGAGAGTTTGGATGAGTGTCATAGTGCCAAGTACAGACTTTGATGAGTATTCCATCTTAAGTGTCTAGTTCATATACCTGTACATGTAACTGTAACTAAAAAAATTACACTAGACATATTAATGAAAACAAAGGTACTTGTAAGGGAGTTAAGACTCGCAATTGTGATTTCTTGTCCGGTAAAAGTACCCTGTCTCAGACAGTGTTTCCTGGACGATGTAAATGTAAAGCAGGTGCCGGGAATGTTGGTTGCTATGACGTTGCTGGTAAATTTCAGATGCTTACCAAAAGTAGGGCTCGGTCTCACCTCCAACAGGAAAACACTCACCATCCATAACAATCTTACTTTCAGCATAGTTTTTGTTGAAGGAATGGTCATATCATTGATTATAAAGAAAGTCTGACATTTAAAGTGCAGTTTGAAGAATGGAAGAATGAACATAATCAGAATATTGGTGAAACTCAATACTTCAGATTTGATAAATGTTTGTGCATACAGGGCTTAACACTAACAGATATCTGGGCCCTGTTTCATTAAACACAAATAACAAATAAACAAATGGTAAATTTCTATAACAAATTTACTCTCAGCCAATCAAATGCAATGATTTCAGTAGCTTATAACAGTTATTGTAACTTTTCATCAATAACAAGTTTTATGAACCAGGGCCATGGTGCCCATAGAACGTTTAGATAAATTGAAAGTAAACAACAATAACATCGGACAAATTGAGAGTTTTAGAAATGGATGTGAATCTTCTAAAGAACTGAAAATGGAGGAGAAATATTTTTTAGTAGAGAAATCTTAGGAAGAGATGAGAAAAGAGTGAGGGAGAGGGGAAAAGAGCAAGTGAGAGGGGAAAAGAGCGAGTGAGAGGGGGAAAAGAGTGAGTGAGAGGGGAAAAGAGTGAGTGAGAGGGGAAAAGAAAGCAAGGCTTTGGATTAGCTCATCTTTTATTACCAGTCATTCAAACAAATGTAAATATTTTGGAAGCCATGTTCTTGGCAGTCCTTGCAGTCACATGACTCGATAGCATCGCGTTTCAGGTGACCTTTGGCAACCCTCTGGTGACGGAAATAGACTGATTTACTTGATTAGAGCCAAAATAGAAGCAAAGACATTGTTTTGAAAAGATGTATTCTATGAATATTACATGAATGATCTTATTCAAGGACTTGGTTATTTTAAAGAAAATTCTGGGTCCAGGGCTGTTTTGTGTAAGAAGAACAAAAATTGCTGGAGTTATAGATAACTTCAATCCTTTGAAATGCCAGTTTGACCTTAGATTTTATTTCAAACTTTGATCTTCTTTTCTTGAGAGGTCTTTGTGAAAAATTTAAAATGGGATTGTTTGAGAAGCTCATCTGGATGCTTTAAATCATTAGAAATAATTCATTATCAAAGGGAAATAACCATTTAATTTGGAATAAAGGAATTTGTAAGATATATTTTCCCATAAACTGAGCTTTTTTCATTAGACTTAGAGACAAAGTATACATGTTGCAACCGCAAGCCTACTGTAAATGTAGAGCATAGTAAAGAAATCATATGAAAAATATACTCATTTAATTTAATGAAACATGGAAAGCACTGAGGATCGCTAGTGACTTGAAGATTGGGCCTTCCATGAATCAGAATAAAATTTGAATCAAAGTCATTGAACTTTTTCCTTTGACGTAAGCAGCAGTCCCCTTTCTCATGGCGTAACCCTTTATAAATTCAAAGAAAATATTGATCTTCAGGTCAGAGACCCTTCTCTCTCTGTAAGAGAACCATATGTGACTGGCAACAGTTAGCGAGAAGACAGTGAACTAATAGACAGTATGTTCATGAAAAAAACCCTGTTCACATAATGAATTATTTAGCTTCAGGAATATATGTCACTGAAAATTCCTGCATTGCGCATATTTGGAGTTTAAGAAATGTTCTAGATAATTCCACTGTATACAGTATGCTTGTACACATTGAGACATCGAGCCAAGGGGTATGAAAGGATACACAAGCTTTAAGAGTTTTTTTGGCTTATGCTGGCTATACATGAGCAAAAAAATAAATATTTTGTCTGCGAATGCTCCTACAAATTCTCCACGCTTATTGGCCCAGGGTTATTTTCCTCAAGTAAGAAATTATCATTTTTAATAATAAGGGCCCTTCCACATGCTCTCTGGCAACAATTGCTCTGTAGTCAGTTTGGTCCTAACCCTGACTCTAAACCATACCTAAAACCATTTTAGGTGTGCTTTTAGTGTCAGGGTTGGGTATAGGGTGTGGACCAAACTAGCAACCCTAGGCGTAACCCTCTATATTTACCAAAATAAGGCCCGTAGCAAATGTCTCCATGGCAAAATAATTTACCCAAACCCTAACCCTAATCCTACCCCCAATCTAAAACCTATAGCAAAAAAAAAAAATTAAAAAATGATACTGCAAACTTCTGGAAGTTAGTTTTCAGGAAGTTATGTTTCGAGAAGTTAGTGTGAACATGACAAGGTTTTGTATGTAGAGACACGTCAAGTTTGTCATGGATGTCATACACCAAGTACTGTGTGATGTTAAAAATTGAAACTACAAAACTTTGGGAAGTTAATTTTCAGAAAGTTAGTTTTCGAGAACTTAGTGTGAACATGACAAGGTTTTTGTATGTAGAGACATGTCAAGTGTTTGTCATGGATGTCATACATCAAGTGCTGTATGATGTTAATGCTAGGTACAGCGATGAGTGATGGAGAGGAAATGACGCCAGGAGGAAGAGCAGAAGAGAATATGAGTGCCATAGGAGGGCACGTAGAGTTTATAGAAGCTATTTGTAATAAATAAGTCAAAAGGGCTCAGATTTTTACTGAGATTATTGCATTTTCTTTCAGTTACGTAGAACATGGAATAATTAGTCAATTAGTTAAGTTACTGCTTAGCTTTTGAGATAGCCAAACACTTTATGTGCTCCTGTCAAATGCTTTGATTAGCAGATTAAACGAAAATGTCTTTATGAATATTTTTTCCCCTCAATCCAAGCACAAGTCAGGATTACATTTGTGTTCAAAGAGTAATTTCTGTATTTGTTTTTACATGCAGTGCATTATGTTATCTTAATTATTTTGTGATAGTGATATTGTTGATTTAAAAAAAGAATAAATCCTTTGTTTGCGCTAGAAAGTTTGTCAAGGCTTTAACAAAATAATTGGAATGAATCTCAAGGTTGGCAACAATAGGTTGGCAGTAGAGTAAAGGCAGTCGTTTAATTAACTGAGGCCTAAACAGGTTTTAATTAGAACAATGAGGAAAACTACCCATTGTCTGAATGTGCTACGGTAAGTACTTCAACTCAGTCGAGGTTCAAATTGAAAGTAATCATATTAAAAAAACTAACTAAAACCTCATTAAGCAGTTTTACATGGCAGATACCGGTACACTCTTTTACATATCAACAGAAATATATTCCAATTTTAAAATCAATTCTGGGCTATTTTGTTTGGAAAATCATACTTATTAGGCAATTAATTTAATTCGTTTTCTAATCTCTAAAAGGTTTATTGCTAGCTTTATGCTATGGATACAACTTAATTTGGTAATAGTCTTTTCATAGTCTATATGAATTAATTCACTACCAAAAGAGTTTGACTCAAATATATGTATATAGACAATAATAAAAAGTATCATATTTGTCAGGTATGGCTCCCCTACCTAGTTTGGTCAACCCCCAATAAAGACAAATCGTATAATAAACAAAATCAAGATACATGCATTTGAAGAGACAGGTGCTTGTAAATGAAGTATAATCACCATCATTTGTCATGAAAATCTAGACTAATTGACTTGTTAGCACAGCTCTGGCAGTGGTTAAAACAGTTGCCTGTCCACATTCTAGATCTGGGTTTTCTATGACATTTTCATAACACAGATGATGTTTCATCGTCAAAACCTGAATGCCCCTATGCCTGTTGTTATTAAATTATGAGGGATCTCATGAATAAGCCATGACTGAGCTGTGACTCAAAGTCTTCGGACATCTACATTGTACACCGGGGTTTAAAGTTCAAATTGATCAGCAAGAATAGGATCTACTGGGATGGTTTTTTTTCCCTGTTTTTGTTCTAGAGTTCTATGATTTCTACAAATGTGGTTAAAACGTAAAAGAGAAGGAAATGACTATTAATAGACTCTTAAAGATTTTTATTACTGGACATTGAAGTTTATGGTGGTTTCCATTTCGTTCAAAAGTCGGAAGGGGACAATTACATGATTCACATGGTGTGGTGTTCCGGAGCATCATTTGAGATCCATGTTTTACTCATCATGCCTTTAAAGAAAAGAAAATGATGTAGAAAATAGCGTGAATTGATAGCGAAGAGGTGATCCCCAGAGATAAAGACGAAAGTGTCTTGCAAGGCGATGACAAGCAGAATCGACACCTATGTGACCTCAGAGTTGCCACGGCGATTGAAGAGCCCCCTATTGTCTTAGAATCCATCTTGTTATAATTACGGAAGAAGGAGTAAGAAATTTACTACAAAACATCAACGAAGCCAAGGCGATTGGTCCAGACAACATACCCAACCAAGCCCTTAGACTGGCAGCATCCGAACTGGCAAGAGTACTGCAACACATCTTCCAGCTTTCATTAGACACGGGGGAACTACCATTAGATTGGAGACGAGCAAACATCACGCCAATCTATAAGAAAGGGCAAACAACTGATCCAGCAAACTATAGGCCGGTGTCCTTAACTTGTACCTCCTGCAAGCTTCTGGAACACATCATCGATAGTCATTTAATGAAACACCTGTCCAAGCATGATATTCTCTCAGATCAACAACATGCTTTCCGTAAAGCGAGATCATGTGAAACACAGTTGATTGTGACCAACCACGACCTAACTAAAAACATGGACAACAAACTCACAACGGATATAGCTATCCTCGATTTTGCCAAGGCTTTCGACGTTATGCCTCACCAGCGTTTGCTCATCAAGTTAGAGCACTATGGCATACGTACTAAAACGAAAGACTGGATCTCATCCTTCCTCACAAAGAGATTCCAAAGGGTGGTGGTGAATGGAAAGTCATCTGACTGGTCCCCCGTACTCAGTGGAGCACCGCAGGGTACAGTACTCGGCCCCCACCTTTTCCTTCTTCACATTAACAACATACACGATGGAATATCCAGCACCGTCAGACTCTTCGCAGATGACTGTCTTGTTTACAACACCATCAAATCCCAGAGAGATGAAGATACCCTCCAACAAGACCTGCATAAACTGGTGAACTGGGCTGACTAATGGGGCATGAGATTCAACCCGTCTAAATGTACCACTATGCGGATTTCCAGGGGAAGAAACAAATCACACACCACATATAACATGATGGGAGTAACTCTTGAGAAAACAAAGGAAAGTAAATATCTAGGTGTCTACATTCAAAACGACCTGAGATGGAATGCACAGGTAAACTATGCCAGATCCAAAGCATCAAAAGTACTGAATTTCCTCAAGAGAAACTTTCACCATACCTCGCAGTCAACCAAGGAGAAACTTTATAAGACACTAGTCCGGCCTCACCTGGACTATGCGACGTCAGCCTGGGACCCGTTCACCGCTAAAAACATCAAAGACCTTGAACGTGTCCAAAACGCCGCAGCCAGGTTCACTACATCAACTTATGGAAGGGACACAAGTGTTACGTCGCTCAAAGAATCCCTTGGATGGCTGCCGCTGCAAGTAAGACGACAAGCAAACAGATTAACCTGCCTCTACAAAATACTAAATGGGACTATGGATATCGACCATCGGAAATACATCACCCCAAAGACCCACGGCAGAACACGGGGGCATGACCACCAATTCCAGCTTAATCACACGAGAACTGATGTCCATGCAAACTCGTTCTTCCCAAAAACCACGAAGGAATGGAACAACCTACCGTCTTCAGTAATTTCTGCCAAAACTACCTCTGCATTCAAAGCAGAGCTGTTCACTTTTTTAAAACCCACAAGCCAAAAGTAACTGACCACTCAAAGCCACACCTCCAGTTAAAATTCCCTAGTGGAATGTTCCGGAGGAATCCAATCCAAGATCCAAGATCTGTTCTTGTCCTACACTTATGTCTGGACCTGCTAAGAACTTCTCATCACTCTCCCCTTAAGTCCGCACTGGTAATCTCTTGAGTAATCCTTAATCCCATGTGCCTGTGTTCCCCTGTTTATCCCCATGTCTGGTTAACAGGGGCAAGTCGGGAAGGCCGAAGGATTTAAATGTTTCATCTAGAGTCCTGAGGGTTGATCCGAAAATGCGGAAGCTTGGGAACATTTTGGGGGATGATATTCCTAGAAATGTGACATGTTAATTTGGGGATGTTATTTGTGGGTGCATTTGAAATTGTGTCAATCAACAGGGATTGAGCTTTAAATCTATGTCGGCTAATGCTGGTTAGGAAGAGGGCCCAGTTTCTAATATCATAAATATATATATAGATACAATTTAAAGGAGGCTGTCATGCTTAATAAGATTGAGACTTTTCATAAACTTATACAATGAATCATTTTTTGAAATGGAATGATGAACACATTTATTGAATTATTTTGCTTGAATCTCAAAAAGAGAAAGATGTATTAATATTTATTAACCTCAATATTATAAAAAGGAATGAATTACATGAAATTTGGAAGGGAAAGAGAGTAGAATCATGGTATTTAATCCTCACTCAGAGCTCTCTTCATTTTACATTTCTATCTTCATTGCATCTTAAAGTAAACATCACAAAGGAATGTGATAATCAGAACAATTCATTTGATTTGTACATAGAATATTAAAGCTGCATGAAAGATTGTGGCAATCACAATTGAGATAAGATATCATAGTAAATGATTCTGCATATAAAAACTACTTGTGATTCCTGTGATTCCAGTTGATGCTAAGTAATCGTCATATTACTTGAAATGTGATTGAAAATAAAAGTCTTGTATCTTCAGGCTGTGCATTCTCTTAGGAATTGTTGAACTTTGCCAAAACTTTTAGGATCGCAATACTTGGCTTCATTCCCAACTTGACATGTGAAAAAAATCATTAAAAAACCACTGAAGTGAGTGTTTTCAGATAGCGAAACCTTAGGGGTTTATATTTTGTATTGTTTTAATCTTAGCGATTGCTCTGGCAAGGAAAAAAATTGGAATGGTAGTACCATTTACATGTTGGAGACTTTGTGGAAAGCGCTTTATAAGCACCGTTTTTATTATTATTATTATTATTATCGATATGGGAATTCATTCTGTGAGTTATAATCCTTGATGTACACTTAAGGCTGTTTACTTTGGGTTATAAAAAGAAACAGAAAATCATCACTTCCTGTCAAAACATGCTCAAAATCCTTTCCATATTTCAAAATATTGACATTGAAAAGATATATAGATTGCCTTGAAGAAGAATCATACGTGTACACTCTTACTTTTAGCCTTGAGGCGAAGAAGAGAAGAGTCACTTTTTAATTTTATGAAGAGAACTGGCAATGACTCAAAATCCTTGCTTATTTTAGAGGGGAAGTATAGAAAAAACATTGCTCAAATAAAGTTATGATTTTTATAAGATTCTTTTTGCTATGTTAAGGGGAATAATTCGGGTTATAGAAGAGAAGAGTCACTTTTTATGAAAAGAAAGTGGCAATGACCCAAAATCCTTGCTTATTTTTAGAGGGGAAGTACAGGAAAAAAACATTGCTCAAATGAATGTATGATTTCTAAGATTCTTTTTGCTACGCTAACGGGAATTATTTGGATTATAGAGCTGCTGAGATGTAGAAGGGTATTAATAATAATAAAAATGGTATAAAATCAAAGCTTAGCACCTTTCTGACTCTTAGTAGATCGATCAAAATAAGCCCCGATATTTTTAACCAGTGTAATTATATAATAAATTCCATAAAATATTATTCAAAAGGAAGAAAATGAAGTTTGAAATCGAATGTTATTTTTATAGCATTTTATATTTGCTAGTTTAAAGCTACTATGTCCCATTTACAGGTCAAAAAAGTGAAAAGGTTAAATTCCAACGGCAATTGAGAGACAATACTTATTTAGAACTCCCTAAAAACGAAAGGGTTTAAAATGGCTTTTTGTGGGAAAATAACAACCAATAGTTGTTGAATCGAGTAGAAGCCAAATGCTATAAATGAAAAATATTTTGTTAGCCTTCCTATATATATAGTGAAAGTCTTGATTTTGGTGATGTGGGTTAATTTATACATTTGCATGAATAATTAAATATAGTTGAGTCGTTCTTAGCGGTATGTCTAGTCACTCAACTATCAGGTGAACAATTACCAAACTCATTGTGATATGGATAGTGGATTTTACTGAGAATATTGTTGATCCTTTTTTTACTTGGGTGGGCCTCTTGTTTGCAGACATGAGTTGTCTTGTTCCAAGGTATAGTGGAGGCTCACACTTCAAAGCTGCAGGTTCAGGAAATAAGTCTCAAGTTAATTCATAGCAGCCAAGATTTGGTTTCCCTTTAGCAGTCTATCTGTACCTTGATATATCAAAATAGTTCATTTATGATATAATAATTAAAACATTTCATTTATAAAGCACCTTTTCATAGGCTACAGTACAAAGGGCATACAAAGAAAATGATTACAAAGCAAAAGAACATTATCATGCAAAACTTACATTGATTACAAACAAAGAGGAATATTAAGAGAAATTAGAAAATATGTGTTTTCAGACACCTCTTGAAAGCTGCAAGAGTATGGCGATTCTTTAGAACAGGGGGTAAGGAGTGCCAGTAACTGAAACAGCCCTATCACCTTTATGGAAAGTATGCTTCATGAGTTTGTAGGAGAGAAGGGGTAAATTATGAGCAAGGAGGGGCATTTGGGAAGCTCGTCTCAGAATTATTAAAGCATTGTGTAAATAACTTACCAACTGAACTTTTACAATGGAAGAAAAGATTCATATCAGATCCTTTTAAGAAACAGATTATTCATGTAGCTCATTTATATTGATGGTGTTTTGAGAACATTTTTGTATGGCCGACTTTTATTTATCTGCATTGTACTGTTTGTAACAATTACCAGTAATTGCTTGACATCCACAGACTTTAACAGAAATTAAAGATTTGTTTATCTTGATTTTGTTTTTCATGATTTTGCAATATTGACAAAGAGATTTTATTTTCATGATTATGCAAGCTCAACCACACCCTAGGGTTAATATTAGAATTGGAATATCTCATGATTGCAAAAATAACCGAACGTAATGATGAAAAGAGGGCTCATTCGGCAATGACCCTGATTCATATGTTCTTCTAGTGTGATCATGTATAGGATATATAGTGTATGTTCTGAATCATGTATGAATAACTCATGAATGGTGACCCCTCATCATGTGAATTAAGCAGATAAGACATGCAAGCTTACACTTCTAGGTGTGTCTCGAGAAAGGATAACATTCTTTCTCTGAGAATACACAACATATAGCACATGATCTTATCATTGTGTTGAGTGAATGTAATGCAATAGCTTTAAGAAGTATGGTTTTATTATTGATGGAGAAGAGGAAGAGGTAGACAAAGAGAGTATGAATATTTGAGTGATTTTGTTTTTTGTTGTAATTTCTTTTCTTTTTTTTTTTCTTTTTTTTTCTTTTTTTAATTCAACTTGCAGTGAGGAAGCATAAACAAATTATAAAAAAATCCTCATATTTTTAATAAACGTAAGGATAAATTGTAGCATATACTGTAAAAATTAAGTAAAAACTGATAAATTCAAATCTATTCATTGTGATGATCTCTTTTTGTTGCCATCTCAAGAACTGGAAAATGCAGAATTTTCATCGTACCTCCCCAAGCCCCTCCTATAAGAAAACTGACAGTTTCAAAGCTATTCAATGTAGAAGTGTAGTAGTCGAGTGGTTTAATTACTTGACTGAAATTCAAAGGTCGTGGTTCAATCCCCGACACGGCACTAATGTCCTTTGGCAAGGCATTAATCTTCATTTGCCACACTCGACCCAGGTGAGGTAAATGGGTACCTGGCAGGAATTAATTCCTTGAAATGCTGGAGCGCTGTAATGGCAGCTAGGCTAAAGCTGGGGTAATAATAAATAACGCGCCTCTGAATAGAATTTCTAGATAGACGGCGCTATAGAAATGCCTGTAATCATTATTATTAATTATTATTGTCTCTTTTTGTTTTCATCTCAGGAACGCAAACAGAAGGAAGACATGCAAAGCAAGATCAGCAAACTCCAGGAGGAGCGGATGAGGTTACAAGACGAATCAACGTCTGCAGCGGTCCAGCTCCGGCAGATCAAGGATTGGATTTACCAAGGGGATAAACCCGTCAAGTAGCCCATCCCTTCGGATCTTAGAACTAGAAGATACCAAACTTTGAATGCTGATGTTGCTTGCTAGTATTGCATCTGTGGTCTTTGAGAGATCATAGATGTCATCAACGCATTAAACTTGTTCCTAGCTTTATCGTAATCCTGGAAAGATTGTGAAGACCACGTGGCCAAATACAATCTAGCTGTATTGCATCTGTGGTCTTTGAGAGATCATCGATGTCATCAACGCATTAAACTTGTTCCTAGCTTTATCGTAATCCTGGAAAGATTGTGAAGACCACGTGGCCAAATACAATCTAGCTGTGTTGCATATGTGGTCTTTGAGAGATCATAGATGTCATCAACGCGTTAAACTTGTTCCTAGGTTGATCATAATCCTGGAAAGATCGTGAAGACCACGTGGCCAAATACAGTCAAACCTGCTCTAGTGACCACCTCTGTAGAAGGACCACCTGTCTCTAAAGACCAAATACGTTTGTTTCCCTTGAACTGTGTTCCTCAATTTGAAACATAGGAACCTGTATGTGAAGATCCCCCGCTCATATAGACCACTATTGTTGTCTTCCTTGAGGGGTCTTTATATACAGGTTTCATTGTACTATCAAGTCTTCATTATGAAGTCTTAAATGATCTTTCCAACCCAATAACACAAGGGTATGGCACTCTTTCAAATCCCTTGCCATCGCCATGCCAAATGCCTTGTCTCAGTTTAGAATCGACAGGCACATATTTGTATTTTGGAATCTGTATGCAATTCAAGCACTTCGTCAGTGAGGTTACTGTAAAGGAGTGTCCTGTCTATTTATTGTTCAATGAGACTCGTCTGTTTAGAGCCAGATCATAACTAGGTATGAAAATAAATAACTTATTGTCCTTCATGCATGAAACGGATGACATATGACTTCTAAGTAAGCTTTCCATTTATAAGAATATCCTTGATCTGTTCTTGTTTATCTGGTGCTTATCTTTCTTGACTGTATCCAAAAGTGATTTAAGATTCAAATTATTCAACTAAGTACTTTTAATATCCTACAACTAATATCTCAATACAAATTTAAGTGATTGACAGAGCCATTTTTTGTTCGAGAAGGCAACCAGTATTTTATCTGTGATATCCTGGATTCATTGTTCATTGGCTTTTTCATGTTTTCAGTCATGATGATGCAATGATCCCAGAGTTTGGATTAGTTAATCCTTTGGGGAAATCATGGGGTGGAGATTAAGGGCTTGTGTAGATCAGTGTGACAGATGAAGAGACAAACAGGAGGAAGCATGAAAATTAAGCCCTGGTTCTTTATGCTTAGGGTTGTCTACTGGAAATGAATTAATCTTGAAGCAAATCTTCTTTTGCAACCATGGGAAATGCTTCAAAGTAATCTGAGATTATAATTTGCGCTACTTTTAGATGAAGGTCTATGAACTGCAATGACACAAACTAAGTTCATTAATGCGGTGAGATATTGTTTAGGCATGCTTTCTGCAGCTCTAAGCAGCTTCTGCAACACAGCTTATATATTTAAAAACTTGATTGTATGAAAGTCAGTACACAAAGTTGCTCATGTAAGAGTTGACCAGATTTTCTTCTCTGTTATGACAATGAGTGAAGTCAGTTGGGAATATGGTTTAGAAGGTATTATGTTTGAGCTAAGTTTATAGCCAAAGATAGGTGTAGAATTGGTATATGTTTAAGAAAATATGTAGAGATGTGGTGGTCTAGTGGATACGTCATCGGACCTCGGATCACATGGTTGGAGGTTCAAGTCCTGCCGCAGCACTAATGTCATTTGGCAAGACATCAATCTACATTTACCACTTACCACCCAGGTGTTTAGATTGGTACTGGTAGGAATGAATTCCTTGAAGGCTGTGAGCACAAAAGTCGGTAGCCTAGCTGAGCTGGTGTAATATTGGAGAGCCTTGAGCACCTTGCGTGGTGGATATGGGCGCTATGAAAATAACCAATATTATTATTTACACTCAAGTGTTTACAAGGTAGATTTTAAAAGGCCAACGGGGCACATGTATACTATCTGCTGAGCAGATAACAGAAAACATGTTAAAACCTTGCTGTTGATGAAACAAACTGTATTGCCAGGAATATATTGGTCTCATAAACAGTCAGATTATCATGATCCAAGTTGGTAAATAAGAACAACTTGGGGCTTTCTCTCCAGTTTTGCAGTATTGCTACAGGTCCTGAAGAAAAAATGAATGGATATATTTGATCGTTCTGACAAGTTCTTTTCTGAAACCAAACAAGCGGAAACGCTTAGCTCCACTTTAGAACACACCCTTGTGAAAGGGGAACTTAAAACCATAGTCCAGGAAATTGAGGTCAGGTGAGGAAAATTGTTAGAAGACTCATAGGAATACCTGAGGTTGTTAGATCTATTGAAAGAATATATATATATATATTGTCGAGTCATTTTATCATATGACTATATTAATTATATATTATATAGTAACTTGGACACCTTAAAAAAAGTCAATTCAATATGATAATAAATTGAGACACTTTTCATGGTAATTACAATGCAAAAGAGCAAAATTATGTTTAATTCAAACAAAAATAACCCTGAAATCAAGATTCTTGACTATGCCTAAAACTAATCTAAATTATTGAAATGCAATATTGTTAAACAGACACCTTTAAAATTAATTCTTCCAATGTACCCATTGCATAAACAGGAAAATGAGGTGTGGTGCATTTTCCTGGTGTATCTTCAAATTGTGTTTAAAGAGAGAGAGAATATGGATTTATTATGCAGTTCGTATAGATACTTGCTCATGTACCCTCTGTATTATGTGAAAAGCAAGTATATGTTCACTCGGTTGATAGCAATGCTACTCTCATGTTTAGGCATAGAATTACGTCATTAGGTGAACAAAAGAAAGTTGAGAAACGGATGGAAGAGCTGGGATTAATGAGATATCCTTGATATGTCATCAACATTCTTTGTTGCCAATTAGAGATCATGTGATTGATCATGTGATTGATCTTTGCCTGATCATGTCTGTCAAATGTGCTATTCATGGAAAAGAATGCGTACGCAGCCATGGAAAACGAGGAGAACTCCTTGCAGACAATACATCCTTTTTGAATTACTGCAGAATCGTCTAAATCTGTAATGAAGTTCAAAACAAAGGGGTATTCTTACTTGAGGTACTTGTAGAAACATGATCTCAACGTTACGAATAAGCTGTGAGCTATTAAATTGCATCTTAGGTTTTTCTTATTGTCCACTCTTCAAAGTATATGAATGCCATTACGGAAATGTTTAATTAGAATTGGCATCTTACAACACCTTTTATTGCTATTGTATCACAATCAGACTGATATATTTAATGATACAAAGTTATCCTGAGATCTGTATTTTAAATAAAGTATTTCTATTTCTCTCTGGTTAAGCAGTGTTTGCTTTGGGGGTAATTTTGAGTACTTAAGAAAGTAGTAAAAGAGAGGTTGTTAATTTAAGGAGCATTTCTTGATGAGCGATTATACTCATTTTTATACAATTAAGTATGCTATTTGGTACTTGTACTTAATGAACCTTGTAACTGAAATGATAACAATTCTCCCTCCTGTTCATGAAAGGTCAACAATATCTAATACTGTTTTTATATTAACAATTGATTGTCAGAATGTATTGGAATCTCATGATGTGTTCAAACTTAAGTTGAGAGTCAGAAGGGCAATAATTCAATGATAACAGCCTTTTGGCTCTGAACAGACCAAATAACTTCAATTTATTTTAATCAGGATGTAATACATGATGAAGCTATGATTATTGGACAAGAACATGCAGGCAAGGTGGATATCAGTTTGAGGATCGAATTAAACGTTTTAAGGCTCATTCACAAACACGGTTTATATGTGTACTGCATAATTGGCAAAGTAGCTGCATGCAACAAAGTTCCTATCCTACGCATAATCACTTATCAGTGCGTTATGAGATACAAAAGTGTAAAAGCAAGTACATTTTAATTACGGTTTTAAAAAACCACCATCGTTTACTCCAGCATATGTGAACAAGTCTCAAGATAGTATGTTTTCCAGAAATAGCAACAACGTTCCTAGGCATACCGGTAATCACTCTTTATCTGTGTGTTATGAGCAACAAAAGTGTTAACACAAATACGTTTTAATTACGTTTTTTAAAATCCACCATCGTTTACTCCAGCATATGTGAACAAGCCTCAAGTTTGTATGTTCTCCAGAGATAGATTTCATGAAAACCTTGACCAACATTTGATGATTCCTGCAGAGTACCCCCACTCTCTTCCTGACATTCCTGCAACATGAACTCCCTATGCTGCAAGGCCTCAGATTTCCCCAGCGTATCTTTGTTTCCTCCAAGAAGGATAGCTGCTATTTAGAGGATTTTTCTGTTAAATGAGCATGATTTTGAGTTTTCAACTGCTGCTAAGATCAGTAGGTTTTTTGCTTGTTTTTGTTGCGATTATGTTCTCAATTATAGGATAAATTTATTTTAATTGAACTTTTTTTTATAGTTTTCAACTGCTGCTCAATATGTTTTTGCTTGCTGCTGAATATATTTAGTTCTGGGATGAATCAGTTTGTTAATGTATTATGATTTGTGGAGATTTCTTTTCCAGAACCATTATGGTAGGCCCATATTCTACAGATTTAGATCAAAATGTTGTACAAAGGTATTGTGCAAATGATTTGAATGCTTTGGTAAACTAGTTTATCTATTTTGATTAGGTTTGTTGTATATCCCATGCTCTGCTTTACTTTCCTGCAGCTCCTAAAGTAGACTTTTAATATTGCAATATGTGAACAACCCTAATAGTTGCATCCCTGCTCAAAATGCCATGTAGGTGATTATCCAACCCCTATTAGTGACCAAATGGACTCCCCTGATTTTGCTGTAAACCGATTTGAACCGTCGTGGGTTTGGTGGGAAAGACTCAAGCCTGAAGAAAAAAATTTGGAAGCAAGATTCGTATCTGACCCTTTTAATCTTCCACCTTCCTGCGCTACCCTACCATCCTGTCTGCCTTGCATCAAGAACAAAAGAACACCCTAAAGCAAATCCTTGTTCAATTAGATCCTAAATGTCCATTTGTTTTCCTGGAGACAATTTGTTCACTTTTATTATATGTCCTACATGTAGATTGCCTTTTTTTGCATCAAGAACAAAAGAACACCCTTAAAGGGATCCGGTATTTTTGTCTCGGATTCTGAAACAAAATTCTTGATTTAGCTCATTGTAATCGTAATTATAAACCTTTAGGTCAGCCAGGAATCCCATGACTTTTACAAGCCGATCGCCTGTCTGGTTATCAAGATATTCATGATTGGAAATCGAAACCAAATTTTGCTTTTGCCAAACGGTTTTCATAACACTACAGTCATTTGTTTTCCTGGAGACGACTTGTTCACTTTTATTATATGTCCTACAGGTAGATGTCCTTTTATTTTCTGGAGATAGTTCTTTCACATGGAGTTCTTGTGATTTATGTCTGGTATGAATGGTGAAATGGATACTTTTAATCCAAAAATTGTGCCCTTTGATTAGATCTTAGATGTATTTGTGTTCTCGTGGACCTTATAGGGCATTCATACGAGGTTCAAAGACTGTTCTGAAGCAGGTACCTGTTTACTAAAATCCTAGATATTACTACAATTTCTTTCTGGAAAAAGTGAATTTACATTGTATCTCCTGTGATAAGCATTTTACTTCATTCAGTTTGAGAAACTACAAGTGTATTGTGAAGAGCACAGATGCAAATACTCATCCTGGACATGGAAAAGTGATAAAGAATACCTGTCCATGATGATGATGTAGAGGGCAGCATTCAATTTGATAGATGAACTGTGTTAGCATACATCATTATGCACCATTACCATCATTAGAAGCTTACACTGTAATTTTCTTTTCTGTTCTTCAAATACAAGTAGTTCATAACTTATTTTCAAGGGTACTCTGAAAGTGTCTCAATATATAAATGTTTTATACTTTTCAAAAAGGGCCTTTGTTTTGCAGGGTAATTTGGTATGCGAACTTACGGTACATGAATTTCCATGTCACAACAGCACATACTGGCTCCCATATTAATCGTAATGATCATTTATTTCTTTTATATTACAGATTTATTGTAATACCCTCTTCAAATGCCAGTTTTAATCCCTCTTTAATTGATACACGTGTAATTATTCTAGCATAGTTTCACCGAATACCTGTGAGAGTGGCAGTTTATGAGATCAAGAACATTAATTCATATCATTTAACATCGAGTTAAAGACCTTCTGGCTCTCAACAGGTGATATGATTTGTGTGATAATGATAATAAAATAAAATAAGCTTAATCTATGTGTGTGATGATCGATTAATAGATATAAAGAGAGGAGAAAACCGGAGGAACTGAGAAATGGCATATTGTACAGATATTATGAAGAGGACCAATCATCTGAAAAACAATTATTTTCAGCATTCTTCAAATATGTTAATTGCAAAACAAAACCTTGCATTGCAAAAGAAATGTTTCCCATATGACATCTATGCATTGTTTCATCAGGGAACTATGTAAATATCTATCAGAAACTGAAAACATATATCTCTTTTTTATATATATATATTTGTATGATCTTCATCATAGGTGATATAAATCATGCTATAAATTGTACAATTTCATTTCTGTTTCCGATCATTATTTATTGTCTAATTATGATTGTATCATGTAGATTAAATTTCTCTTCAGTAATTGATATAACTTTTTTTTGTTTCATGATAATATTATGAATGGCATTAAAATTATTATTCACTATACTTAAGTTAATATAAATTAGAAATGAGTCATTGTTAATTTCCTTGAATATATTATTCTGTTTATTTGCATAATCAAAAATTTGTTTGCTGTATAATTTTGTTTCTTTATGTCAAATAATATTTGTGTACATGTACATTTGGTATGTAAGATATAATATTGTATTTTTTGTGAATATCTTTCCATGTAATGATAGAACTGCAAGCCTACTTGAAAATTGCAGTATGAAAATCTGTTTTAATACATAAAGACCAAAAAAGAACCCATTCTTGTTTGCTTTTGTAACACTGTTTGTCATGACTTGAGTGCTGGAGAAGTAAATGTGTGAGCCACAGACAAAGTATGTGATGAAAATAAACAAACAAATAAATAAACAACCTTACTTTCCAATCAATTCAGGAACATTAATGAAAGTCATCCATCATACCAAGTTATTTTAATAAAAAAGGAGAAAATGAGAACTTCTTGAAGTGTTGAACATATCTATGCATTGCAACAATGATTTTATTTGCAGGCGACTCTCATTTTTATTTTATACTCAACTTCATTTTTAAGTTTATACATTTTATAAGTCATTTCCTGGAGGAGGGGGTTGTCCATGTTTTCTAGATGAGGGGGAAAGAGAGGGAGAGAGATAAAAGAGAGGGGGAAGGAGAGAGAGGGAGGAAGAGAGAGAGAGTGTAGGAGCGAGGGACAGAGAGGTAGTCTGCAAGCACAGACTCTAATTTGGCACTTAACCACAATTCCCAAAGCCTTGAGCAGAGCCTATATCTGTCAGTTTCTGGTTGTGTCTGCTAAAGTACAGCACCTATTGTAGTCTCATGGAGCAGACACTGTTATGCAAAACGACTGACAAGGGTTTGTGCCTGCAAACTAGAAAAGAGAGAGAGAGAGAAAGAGAAAGGGCTTTAAAGGGGAAAATGGAAGTTATTTTTTTTAATTTTGCCCACGCTTTTACATTGCACCTCCGCTTTGTTTCATAACATCCCTGCAAATATGAAATTATGAAAATATTTTCATTCAAACACTCATTGAGAATGGCAATTGCTATAATATTATGCGTTTTCGGCCTGGGTCACTGTTTAGTTTTGCTATTTTCTGAATTTAGGCATGGATATGAATATCACGAGTAACACAAAACAGACAACCTGCAAATTAAAAAAAGCTGGGACTGAGAGCTAGACTAAGTGCACAAGATTGCTATAGAAATGAGACGCTAAATATCGTTCCCGTTTTCGGATCTGATTGCAAAATATTGCTGATTCTGTGAAAATTGGCTGTTCCATTTATATCTACCTAATGGCAATGCAAACATTTCTCTGTTTTGAAATGACTTGTTTGAAGAGGCCGGTCACGAAAGAGTAGGCTAAGCAGTTAGCACTTAGCAGTCACTTGTATTTGTAAAGAGCCAAGTTACGTACTCCAGTCCCATACGTCGATTTACACGTGAGTATATGAAAACTTAAGTGTCCTTCGCCAAATGTGATTGCTAGTTGATGGCGCTCTTCATGTTTTTTTTTTCTGCCAATTATCAATATCAGACAATTGCATGAAAATAGTAATTTTCCTAGAATTTGGCCAGGATTTTGCCAACAGTTTCATCGTTAAAAATCAACAATTTGTCCTGGCTGTTGAATTGAGTGTTGTCGATTGGTGGCCTCAACCCAACATTTTTAGTTGGAACACTTGCTGATGACAATCTTTCGGCGCTACTGCAGTTATGCAAGCTTCTCGTATAGTTTATGGTATCGTGCATGTGCGTAATACCATAAAGCATACGCGAAGTTTGCATAATTTTAGACTGATAGCTTCAGTTTGAGGTGCAGAGCTATAGCGCGGACACGGTACTGAGCGACGATGTCGACATCGAAGCCCTAAACGGAGGCTTCCCGATGTCGGATGTGATTCAAATTCAGGTGGAAAATACAATATATGATTATGATTAAAATTAGTTAAAAATTGGGCTAAAATTCCTTTGCTAAGGATCGATATTAAACTGCTAAAAAAAAAATGCTAAAAAAATGGATACGGAACTGCAGTAGCGCCAATCTTTCTACATAATGCAGCAGGAGTAATTTCTATCACCTTCTCTGTTAATCATTGTTTTTATTGTATTATTTTCTCTTCCTATCTTTCCTTACGTTATCCTTTGTTTCTTCCTTCTATCTGACACCTTCTCTTACGTTATTCTTTGTTTGTATCATTCTATCACTTTCTCTTTCTGTCTTTCCTTGTTATTCTTTGTTTCTTCTTTCTATCTAGATCTACTTCTCCTATTTTATTCATTGCTTTTATCATCCTATCATTTTCTCTCTATCTTTCCTAATATTATTCCAGGGCTGTCAACATTGGGGAACTGCTTCGAGGGTGATCGTATGCAATTGTTTTGGTGTCTCCTCTGTATAGATCTAGATCTCTTAATTTTCCTTCATTTTCATTCTGTTTGGCGTGGCTCAAATTAGATTAACTTTGCTGTTTTTTATACTTTAACAGACTTGATTGAACCTGAAAGATAGAGATGTCTACCCTCCATAAGTTCACCATTCGCACACCGTACCCAATCTCACGTAACCAGCTGAGCAGCAATGGCACCTACTTGGCTCTCCCTTTCACCAAATCTTCCATTGGGGTGTGGAGCCTACAAAGCTGGCAGTCAAAGGTTAATTAATACTTGCTTTAAAGCCTCACTGTACTACTTATACCTACTTGCGCCCTCTATAATAGCAAACAATGCCTAATCAGTGACCATTAGTCATCCACGGTCCCCTTTTTCTTTTGTAAATTGAGATCTGATTCATTCAGATAACCACCTGTCAGTGACCCTGCGGGAGGTCTAATCCCTCCTGGCCAAACAAGTGCAGATGTGCATGGCTCAGATCAAGGGTACCCTTTACTGACCTCAACTTCATTTGGAGATAATATGAAATCGGTTTCCCTACAATGTTTACAAACATTATTAATGTGATGCTAATAGTGTGAGGAATCTTACCAAACCATTAATTATGGCTTGTCATGGTTTTGTTTTGCACTAGCACGCATAATGTCATGAAAAATGCCCATATTTGGGCATTAAAACGTTACACGGGAAGCATGTGTATTTTTCATCCCAAATTAACAGTATTGTATCATATATTTTTGTCATGATTTTTAAATGAAATGAAAGAATGCCATCTCTAGTTGATTTCCAGTGTGTTTCATTCACTGATCCTCGGTGTTGAATATTTTTAATTGCCGTTTGAACATTAATGAATCGTACATAACCTTGGTGTCCGCCTGTTGACCAAAATTTTGTGGAAAAAAATAAAATGAAAGAATAAGCCTCATAATGATAAAAATGTAATATATTGATGAAATAATTACACAACAATAGAACAGAATAAAAAATTTGTACTCCCATGATTAAAATATCATTTTGAAAACAATAATGTAACCTAGCAAATTTTGGTGTCCTGTCCTGTTATGTACATGCACATGAAGCTCACAGTTTGATTAAAAAAGAAAAAAATGTTATTGTACTTGAAATGAAAAGTGCCTTCGTGGGCAAAATAAAAAATATATACTTCGCCGGTAATTCGTCCAAACGCGCCGCAATGCGGGCAAAGTTCCTTCACGATCGGCCATTTTGTTCTGTGTTATGTACAATCACTGTCACAAGCTCGAAAGCAGTATCATTGAATTCGATCAACTTTTGGCGATGGAAACTTGTCAGTGTTATCTGTGTAAGGTTTGCAATGGATTCTGAGATTTGGACATGAGGATGAAGTTACAGTGGTTGAGATTGGGAAAACGTGATGCATTGTACATAACTTGGTGTCCGTATTTCTGTTTTAACAATATAACTTATTATATTTGCACTATATATGTAACTTAATGGTGTGTTTTTTATATAATTTACTTAAAATTTGTTATAATAATTCCATTTACAAACAAAATATCCAATAGTTTACTTACAGTGGTTGAGATTGGGAAAGATGGGCAGCATTGTACATAACTTGGTGTCCATATTTGTACATGTACATAACTTGGTGTCCATATTTCTGTTTTAACAATATAACTTATTATATTTGCACTATATGTAACTTAATGGTGGCAACTTGTTTTAGTTACTTTAAATTTGTTATAATAATTCCATTTACAAACAAAAAATCCAATAGCTTACAAATTATGATTCATTTTTTAGTGATACCAGGCATAAGGTGGACACCGAGTTATGTACAGGTATAGTTTGTGATGAGTAGCATTTAATGCAAATAAATAGAAGTTGGGCGGTTAAGTGAAAAAAGGAAAATATGTGCATGTGTGTTGCATAGCTCTCTATAACATAAAACATTAGCAAGAGGATATATATGCACAGATAAGAATGTGAGGAGAAAGTTTGTGTGTTACAAACTCATATGCGTTGTACATAACTCGGTGTCCACTTTGGTTTTTGCACTATTTTGAGAGCTTTTCCTCAACATCTTGATTTATCAGTTGTATTTTACTTACTTTATGATACACCTTAAAATACAAATCAGTTTGTTTAAAAAAAGTGAGATCTACACAGAAATAACTGCATGAAGTGGACACCGAGTTATGTACAATGAATTTGTGACAATGTAAACTTCGGTGGCTGATTGATAGCATGTAGAAAATTCTGTATGCTCCAATACTTTTGGTGTGTGTTTTGCGATGTTCAAGGTCTATAGTTATGATATTACCAAGGTATGGCAATGAGTTTCAAATTTTACCTGCAATGTAACACTTGGGTACCCTTGATCAGAGCTATGCACAGATGGGTTTTAAATATTTGATTGATGTTTGGCAATGTGTATATTCTTCAGAAGGAAAGAAGAAGATTAAATGGGTCATTGTCTAGTGGAAGTTGTTATGTTTACTGTATCAGACAGTGCAGTTTGATCATGACCATGATAATGACTAAAATATGCAACATTTTAAAGCCCCACTGTCCTACTTGTAGTTACTTGCTCCCTCTATATAGAAAACTTCCCCAATCGGTGCCTGTTGGTCCCCCATGATCCTCTATTATGTTATTTGAGAGCTGAGTTGATGAGATAACCACCTGTCAGTGACCTCGCTGTGTGGTCTAATCCCTCCTAGCCACACTAGTGTTGATAAGCTTTATTCTGAAGTATAGTACTTTGCATTATTGAGAAGTGCTGTAATACAATATTCATAATGTTTGTGTCTCGTATAGCCCTTAGAGTTGGTCGCTCACAAGAGACGGGTTTCGGCCATTGCCTTTGGCTTTAGACACAACCCCACACTCCTCTGCACCGCTGGGTCAGACTACATCATCGTTTGGAACGTTGAGAAGGCTAGAACTACCCATGATACAGGTAATATCTTTTCTCTTTATCTCCTCTTAAAGCCCCACTGCACTTCTTATAGCTACTTGTGCTCTCTATATAGCAAACAATGCATAATCGGTGACCGCTGGGCCATGATCCCCTTTTTCTTATGTTAATTGAGAGCTGATTTGATGAGATAACCACCTGTCAGTGACCTTCCTGGGTTGTCTAATCCCTCCTTGCCAAACTAGTACAAACAGGCTTTAATGAGCATGATCTGTTAGTCACAGGCGGATATTTGGCAAAGTCACACCATTTTCAAAGATAGAAGGCCTGTCACATTAATTTTTGAATTCTAGTGAATTGCTTTGTTTCATTGGAAAGGGTATCACTAAAGGAATAAAAATGTGATAACATAAGACTGCCCTATTTTAATACCAACCAACAATAATGCTTAAAGTGTGCAGTGTCTCGAAGACAGACATAATATTATCACACGCTGATGTCTATAAGAAAACAAAAGTGTGTTACTTTTTTCTTTTTTTTTCAGACTGAATAATTGTGATCATACACTTGAAAAACAAAGAAATGATGTGATTGAAAAATTATTTTAAAAGGTGTTGGGTATCTTGTATTGTTTCTCTAATAGTTTAATAGTAGTAAATAATGTATTAATTTGCATAGGGGCTGATCCATTCTGTAATTGTTAAAAGTGGGAAATTGTCATGACATTAGGACCATGAAAATTACCTTGTTATATCAGAGCACTTTATAACGAGTTTCAACTATATCAATATTACGTACAGGTCAGCAGATTCGAGGCACCATCATTGGAACCAACTATGATGAACCTCAGTATGTTGCCTTCAATCCAGATGATAATCTAGTAGCCCTCTGTGTGGAAAATGAAGTTCTTATTCTTGATGCTCAGGTAAGAATAATTTTTAAGGCTTACTAGTAAAAATCATTTTCTTTCAGTTACGTTCTACAGAGAAAACACAATGTCTACTTAGAGCCAAAAGGGTGTAACTCATAACCTTCAACACAAGAGATATTGCTCTTCTGGTTCCAAGGAGATGACATGATCTCTGCATGATTATTGACTTCATCAGGTAGCTGATATTGCATCAATGGATTTCAATTTTTAGTCTCTTTTTAACTTTTTGAAAGGAAAGAAAGTCAAAAGAAAAATAATAAAATGAGAACCTGGATATTCCATGTTGGTTATATGAGTTAGCTGAGCCTTTTCCCCTCTGACAACTATAAATACAGAGCAGGGCCCTATTTCATAAAACTTGTTATCAGTAACAAGTTCCAATAACAGTTATAAGCCACTGAAATCGTGGCATGTGATTGGCTGAAAGCAAATTTGCAATAGAATGTTAACATTTGTTATTGATAACAAGTTGTATGAAACAGGGCCTAGGATTAATCAGAAAGATAGAAGAATTCACTGTTTGTTCATTGGAAGATGTCTCTAGATTTAAGACATCTTCATTTTATTCTGTAATCTATATTTAGCTCTCTATGTAGGGAATACATTTTTAAAAGAAAAATGTATACACAAATATGATTTTGTCAGAGAATTTTTTCTTCTTCAAATAACAAGAGTAATTGATCCTTCCCTTGGGTAAGTACCCAGAAAACCCCATTTTGGAGGGGTTCCCTCCTATAAATTTCTGTAGACATCACATTTGATGTTTTTGTTTGTTATGTATTTAGAAAGAGAGACTTGACCTGAGGTTAGAAGGTCACACAGCCCTTGTGACCTGTGCTGAGTTTTGCCCGCATTCACCAGACACTGTGGTATCAGCTTCTGAAGACAGGACATTCAAAGTAAGTCTCTTGTCCACAGACATAAGAAAATTGAATTGAATTGTAACCAAAGGGACACCCCCCCCCCCCCATCAGAGAATGAAGAAAAAGAGAGAGAGAAAAGAAAAGAGAGAATTGGGAAAAGGAAAAGAAGACGATAGGATAACCCATCCCACCCTATCCCTCTAATGAGAGGGCTTGTTAATGAGCTTGTCATTTCTGCATGAGTGCCCTTCATGGTGCCATTAATGCTACCCCCCCCCCCCCAATAGTTAGACTCACACTTTGCCACTTAGTTGAACCAGAGAAAGATATCATCTTATGATAATTTTAACAGTTTGAGAGCATTAAATGAAGCTAGCTAGGTAGTAAAGAATTGTACAAAGAGGTTCAAGCTGAAAAACTATTTTTTTAAAGGAATCTTCAATATTGACTGTCAATTTATTTCTGTTACCGTACTTTCTCCATTTTGATCTAAACAGGTTTGGGATATTGCAACTCAGTGTCTCATATACCAGTCCAGCATTATATCAGGTTTGTAAACTGAAACTGTTTGAGTAATCTAGCCCCTGCTGTTGATTAATTTGAAAATGATGCGGAACATGTTTTTTTTGTCAGTATGTCTTTTTTCAAAAGTCTTTTTTTAATAGGTTAAGTTTCATGCCACCTATTTCATTTTATTTTATACCACTGATGTACCTCATAAAGATCTCAACATATACATTGCTTTTCAGTTGAAAAACAGGCGTTAATTATCAACAATTTGCAGAGTTAAATTTGAGTTTTTCAATTATGTTCAATTGTCAAACACAATAATCCTTTTATCATACGTGCCATGTTTGTGTTTTCAGGAAGAAGAGGAGAATGCTGTTAGTCCAAATATGTTGGACGTTATTATTATCTCAACATATTGGGCAGGTTGATTAAATTGCCTTCTTTCTCTTTTTTTTCCGCAGCTTCTCCATTTCTCTGTCTCGCCATTGATCCATATTCTCAATGTGTAGCCCTGGGTACAACGGACGGACAGGTAGCGTTAATCTTTAGCTTTTATAATTGCAAAACATTGAAACATTAATTGTTTAAGATATTTTTTAAAGCCCGTCTGCACTAGTTTGACCAGGAGGGATTAGGCCACCCAGGGTGGTCACTGACATAAGAAAAAGGGGATCATGGGGAACAAGCGGTCACCGATAAGCGATTGTTTGCTATACAGAGGATGCAAGTAGCTATAAGTAGTGCAGTGGTGTTTTTAATTTATTTTTGCATAAAGATACAATATAATGATTACATCATGTTTAATCTTTATGTAAGGCCAATTTCTCACACCAAAAAAGAAACTTGAATGAGAAATTGATGAATGTTAGTACTAAATATATATTTGTTTAGTCAGTGCTCATCGTATTGCTAGATGTTTTTATGAAATCTTTGTTTTTTTCTTCAATTTGTTGATAAAGTAAAGAAATAAAATTCTATATTTTCATTTAGGTAAGGATATATGACCTGTCGGAAGGAAAGGGTTTCAGATGTCTACACCACATTGACATAGCCAAGCATCTTAGACGACAGAACAGACTCAAGGCGGAACAAAAGGCTTTAAATTCATCACAAGGTCAGTATCAATATGACTTTGACAAATTTTCATCATTCTATTTGTCACAGACTTCTGTGGAAAATGAAAACCCTTTTAACGCAAATAATAATAATAAAATGATGGGCATTTCTATAGCGCCGTCCATCTAGATAATTCTATTCCGAAGCGCATTTATTATTACCCCGGCTTTAGCCTAGCTGCCGTTTATACAGCGCTCCAGCATATTTCAAGGAATTAATTCCTGCCAGGTACCCATTTACATCACCTGGGTTGAGTGTGGCAAAATGTACATGTAGATCAATGTCTTGCCAAAGGACATTAGTGCCGCGGCGGGACTCGAACCGCGGACATTGTGATCGACAGTCCGGCGACGTATCTACTCGACCAATGATGACTGTTTTTCTGGATGGTTTAAGACAGGAGTTTATGAATGTGCTTGTTGTTGAAACCATTACTTGATTAAAGCATAAGTAGGATGCAACATGCAAATGCAAATGTAAACATAAAGTACATTCAGCATGGTTTGATCTCTTTCTTATTACATTACAATGGATGATGAAAAGACTTGAATAGAGAAGCATACACTTTAAACTAGCCAACCAGCTGATAGAACCTGTTTCGAGTACAGTATTTTGTATTCTTCTCAGAAGAGAAAAAACATGTATGCCTATGAACTATTTTAAAAGTACGAAGAAACACCGACAACATGGTGGCCTGTACTTATACAGAAGAAGAAGAGAAGAATAAAAACGACCTCAAACAATTTAAATTCATGAATATATTGCATTCATGGAAGTACCTAAAGAGTTTCCTCATCACCCTGTTGTCTCTATATCGGCCATGAATTAACTGTTATTTTAAAATTAATGACATTGACAAGGTGCTAGCCAGTTCTTTTTATTCTTTCATTTATCTGATTCATAAATATTGAACAGATCTTTAAGCCCCACCTCACTAGTTTGGCCAGGAGGGATTAGACCTCCCTGCACGGTCACTGACAGGCTGTTATCTCATCAAATAAGCTCTCAATTAACATAAGAAAAAGGGGATCATAGGGGACCAACAGGCACCGATTAGGCATTGTTTGCTATTATAGAGGGTGCAAGTAGCTATAAGTAGTGCAGTGGGGCTTTAAATAAATGATGTAAACTTTGTTTTTTGACATCAGGGCCTGCTACGATTAGCAGCAAACCATCATGGAAGAAGCAGGAAGCAGACTATTCCGTGGTCGATGAAGAGGAGGACGATGACGCTGCAGAGAGTGGGGAGAGCATCCTGGGTCTTGGGTTCTCCAGCCCAAAGACGGCGCCAAAGGCTGGAGCCAGAGGAAAGGACGATCATTCTAATGTTCCTGCTTTCCTCCTACCAGATACCTCACTGGTAGAGTAAGTGCACTTTATTTGTTAATTACATTGTTCATTTGTGTGATAGTAAGATGTAGTAGAAGTAGGCAAATTGATAGTGATTACTGTAATTTGGGATTATAGGTGAACATTCTGTGTTTTGTAATATGTAATGTGTAAAATGTAATCTAATGTGTAAAACAACTTTGAGGTTCAAAGATTTTAAAGAAATAACTGTTTTCATTTCTATGTTGTGTCTTGGGAGGGGGAGGGGGGAGAGAGGGAGGGCAAATTAAGAAAGTGACTGTGGGAAGTCATAGCGAGTGACTGAACATAGATATAAAGAGAAAATGTTGTAAAAAACAAAGGAAAGAAAAATGACAAATTATATCATTATAAACGGTAATGCCAGCAGAATATGTTTATTTTATCTTGTTTGTCAATCCCCCTAGAGAACTCAGCCAAAGTACGTCTCACCTTATGATAGGCACACCAGGTGCTCTGCTACAAGTCAATGCTGCGAGCTGTATGGTGGAACAGTATATAGACTTCCAAGGTAAGCAGCATCATTTAGGTCACTGGAGAAGTATCCCTCATTTTATCTTTTGAGAACCAAAAGTCAAAATCCTTCTGGCCCTCAGTAGATGATTTTGTGCTGAAATAAACAGAAAAGGGATATTGAGTGGTTGAATGCAAAGCCTGACAAGTAACTCAGGATTAAACAGATAGGAAATGCCATATTGCATACTTTATACTTGTAGAACTTATTACTAATCCCACAGATTTATTTGAACTTGTTTTACACACATGCTTGTCTGTAATTAATGTTGATGTCATTCTTTACACCTTAATCATAAAAATATAGTTTTTCTGATATGTCACATTCATTTTATTTATTTAGTTTGTCTGTCCTTTTGTTTTTGTTCTGGTATCTATATATATATGATATATTCATATGTTTCATATATTTTGATAGGACCATTGCAATCTGACGAACACATAGATCAGGATGATGTTGTTCTAGGAGTAGCTGGGAATTATTCCTTTTCCTCAAGTCCTCATGATTCTCAGGTAATGTTTAAATCCCCACTGCACTACTTACAGCTACTTGCGCCCTCTATATAGCAAACAATGCCTAATCGGTGCCTGTTGGTCCCCCATGAGCCCCTTTTTCTTTTGTTAATTGAGAGCTGGTGAGATGAGATAACCACCTGTCAGTGACCTTGAAATGAGGTCTAATATCTCCTGGCCAAACTAGTGCAGAAGGGCTTTAACACTATTGTGCAAGTATGAAATGGTTAATGGATCAGGACCCCGTTGTATAAAACTTGCCATCAATGGTAACTACAATGGAAACCTTGATTTTGAGTGGCTGTTGAGCCCTGTTACCATAGTAGTTGCCATTGATTGCAGTTACCATCAATGGTATTATTTTATGCAACAGGCCCAGGACCTTGTTTCTTAGAAAACTTACTACAAAGGTTAAATTCGTTATTAATATCAAATACTGAAGTCATTGAATTTGACAAGCTAATTGCAAATTTGAAAGAGAAATATGGTTCTCAATTATAATAGTAAACTTAGGAAATGTTTAAAACAGGGACCATGAGATTGTGGTTGAAATATTTAATTAATGAACCCAAGGTTTAGCAAGTAGATGAGTTGCTAGACAGAGGGATGTATCTAGTCTTGCAGGTATTGGCTAAATCATAGGACTGATAAATCAATGTATTGGTGGATGAATATAAAGTGAATGGGTTCAAGCCTTGGCGTGGCAATAATGTCCTTTAATAATACATCGGTTTGGTTTGTTTTACCTGACTGCTATGAAAAATGTGTATGCTTGTAAGTAAGCAACCAGAGGACCGACGGCTTTAAGTCCTCTCCGAGGGACTATATTGAAGTCAGAGACTGGGTAGGAAGAAAATCATTGAATGCTAGAAAATTCTATGATAGCTTCTTTAATTAATTGCCAAAGCTGCTGTAAGCCGAAGTGCTGGGAGTGTTTTTTGCATGACAAATATATGTACTATACAAAACCTACAGTTGCTCTTGTGAGTGCATGCATGAGCAGGAGGGTTGTTGAATGCAGTATGTCCAACTTAGAGTTAAATTCAATTGAGAATCTTTGTTAAATACCCCAAGGTGGCTTGTTTGATCGGGAGCCTCTTCCACAACTCTGTACACACCCTTGCCATTGGATGTGATGCGAGCAGAAAACCAGACTCAGACTCGGCCGCTAGCCTGAGCAAACTCTCTCAAATGATGGAAAAGACCTTGGAAATCACTGCTACAGAGTCGGATGGAAGCAGCTCAAGCGCCCCTGAAATCTCTGTCATTCCGAAGTAAGTTGGATTGATGGTTGATATAGCAAATTTCATAGTGGAAATGAAATTGATACAGAATGTAAGTTACTGTGTATTTTTAGGAGCATTGTGATTGTTTGTTGTTGTTGTTGTTGTTGTATTTTTCCATGTTATGTTTGGCAATGCTTTAATAATGAACTGTCCTAGGTGGTCTTTAAAGACAGGTTTCACTGTATCAGATCAACTTAACCAGAAACTATCAACCACCAAACAGATAGGTGATAGGGCTTTTTCTGACATTACCCCTAAACCTAGAACCCTTTACCGTCTGTACTACAGAATTGCCAAACTCTCACAGCTTTCAAGAGGTGTTTGAAAACACATTTTTGTCTAATTTGTTTTAATATTCCTCTTGGTTTGTAATTAATGTAAGCTATGTAGAATAATATTCTCTATGTTTTGTTTGTTTGTCAGTATTTCTTTTTTATACACTTTGTATCTAATGAGAAGGCGCTTAATGAATACAATACTATTATTATTATTATTATTATAAATCCGACCATTTCCGACAAACTTCTTTGCATATTGAAGGACTATGGGTGGTATTCTTGAAAGCGCACTAACTTTAGTCCATGGTTTAAGTATGGAATGCCAAGTGTCCATATGAATATGGTTTTGTATAATTTAATCTGTCACTAAATTAAAATTAGATGTAATAACACAATAATAAACAACAATATAACTATGATATAATTATGTTATCGTGGTAATTTAGGTACATATCAAATTTAATCCAAAATATATTCCTATGGACACTTGGCATTTCATACTTACTCGGTGGATTAAACTATAGACTAAAGTTAGTCCGCTTCCCTATGGTATTAATACATCTGTTTTCAGTACTCCTGTTGCAGAGAAATCACTCCTGCGCTCGGAGCTAGTACCCAAGTCCAGCAAGCAGGCGGCAGCCGTGGGATCTACTAGTAAGAAGTCTAAATCAGCCGGGACTAAGAACGGGAAGGCCAAAGATCAACCTTTGACCTTTAAGTCTAAAGTACGCTCATCAGGGTACTCAGAAACATCTAGGTGACTATGATCTGTTTTCAAAGTAGCAGTCATTCATTTTTAGCTTGTAATATATCAAATTTTACCATGTATCTCTCAATCCTTCTTCTTTTTCTTCTTCACTCTCTCTCTCTCTCACTCTCTGTTGCTTTCTCTCTTTGTTGCTTTCTCTCTCTATTAGTTTCTCTCTCTCTCTCTCTATCTCTGTTGCGTTCTCTCTGTTGCTCTCTCTCTATTTATTCTCTTGATCTCTCTCTCTCTCCCTCTCCTCCTTTCTCCCTCTCTCTCTCTCCCTCCCCATTTCCCCCTTTCTCTTTCCCCTCTCTCTCCTCTTCTCTACCTCCCCTTTCTCTCATCTCTCATCTCTATCTGCCCTTTTCCCCCTGTCCCTCTCCCTTTCTTCCCCCCCCCCCCCCCTCTCACCCTCTTTCTTTCATCACTATCCTCAGTGCTTGGCTTCTGCTGTTATCTAGTTGTTTAAAAAGGCATTACCATTTTGTAGCCTCATGACATTTCCTTTATTGTTCACTGTATTACTGGTACACAACAAGTAATTATATTACAGTTTTGTGGAAGGCTTGATAATCTGAACAATTCAGAATGGCACTAATACATAATGGTCAATCATTGCCATCTTAGAAAATGAGTGTAAACTCCAAACTACTGATACATACTTTCATATATTATAATGATATTTTGACACATAAAATGTTACTTTAAAGATGGATTTTGCATTACTGTTTTATTCTTCATGTGATTTCTTTTCAGAACCAAGATGTTTTCTCCACAAACTAAGTCGAGTAAAAAGTCAACCATTTCCATACAGAAATCATCCTCTGCTCCTGGAATAAGGTAATTATACTTTCAGAAAATGAAGATAAATGTCATATATTATTATCACTTATGTAATGGTGATACTTTTTCAAGCTTTTCTACTATCAGAACATGTGAAGTGCATTTAAAGACATGAGTGCTATCCAAAGGAAATGATGCAGTCTTGTTTTTTTAATTTCACTTATATGGGACAATTTGAAGTATATGCATGCATGCATCTTTTCTCAATAGTTTTATAAGCAATTCGGTGGGAATTATTGTGAAAGAGTAATTCTTTATATAAATTCTGTTCAGGTTTGCACTTTTTCTTCCCGGTATCACCGATATGAAACTTACATGAAAATTTTAATATTGTCAGAACATTCTTGAATGTTGTTATCTACTAGGGAAATGTTGGTATTAGTATGACTTCTAGTTTTTATGTTAGCTGTAGTATTGATTGTTACATTTGTGATTTGACACTTAAGTTTCAACATTTTCTGTTGGAAGCATGCCTCAAACTCAACTCATATTTTTTATTTTTAATCCAAAAGAACTCAACACTAATACTTACTTGGGTCTAGAGACTGGAAGCTTAGCTTATTTGTCCCTCTTGCATCCAATCTCAAGTATGGTTCAAACTTAATTGGATTGTTTCTCCAATACCTTTCTAGGGATGACTTGAATTGGTTAATGGTGGCAGCATTGACTACTTACTTAGGCAGGGCATTCCAATTATTTACACTCCTTATTGAGAAACTATACTGCCTAAGTCTTGTGTTGAAACATTGTTTGATAATCTTGAAATTATGGTCTTTTGTTGTTGAGCCAGTGGCTAGTTGGAAGAATATTGAGGGATTCACTGGTCACTACACAAAGAGTTACCTATTCCTGTGTTCTTTTTATCCAGTTCTTTATTGAAAGAGTATCCCGTTGATTCGGAGCCACCCGAGACCCTGAAGACCAAGCTCGTCGTGAGTGAGCAGGGAGCTCCCATCAATTCAATTAGTTTCTCAGGTAAGTACTGGGTTGTACAGGCATGCTGTACATATCAATCTCTGTTTTCCTGTAGTTGAGCACCATGAAAGTTTGCAGATGATACTGCTATTTCACAATAATTTGAAGCTTCTAAGAAGTAAATGACCTTTTGGAACTTTAGCTGTTCTTAAATCATAATTGGATTCATCAAACCCACTTTGAAACAAGCCTGTTGTCATCATTTAACTCACTCTCTATGTTTTGTTAACGTCTGCCTTGCATGCTGTAGGATTATACATTTCATTTCCTTATTGTTCCTTTTCCAAGCCTTCCAGTCTTAAACATACACCTGAGTGAGGCCAGGGCCCTGTTTCATAAAACTTGTTATCAATAACAACTGCCACAGATTTATGACAAATCTGCTCACAGCCAATCAGAAGCTTATAACAATGATCCTAACTTGTTATTCATAACAAGTTTTATGAAACAGGGCCCTGATACCCTTTGCAAGAAAATGAAAACGTATGTATTTAGTGAAAGATTTTGTTTTTGTTTGGTTTTATCAGATGATGGTCAGAGCATAGCATGCGCCATGGCAGACAAGTCAGCTCAGATCCTGAAGATGCCCCTGACTGGCAAAGGAACTGCATTCTCAGGTGCGTTGTTATATGTCATGTGTTTGTGAATCAATTCAAGTTCAAGCAAGTACACCGGCCATTCTACTCCTGCTAGTTGATGTTCAGGTTGGCAAGGCATTAATCTACTTTGCCACTCCATACCCAGGAGAATGACGAATGCCTTTGTGATAGTAATTGCCATATGCCCTCACTGTAATCATATGGTAGGAATACTCTACAGGGAGTGGAGATGGTGCACATTGTGCGTTAATGAATCTGATGACTGTTGGCTGCACCACTAAGCCAATGCTTTTGATTAACAGATGTATTCGCAGATGACAGGGGCACATATATTTTCATGAGCTGATGTTTTCACCATAACTAACCCAGGCTAGGTAAAATCTATGTTTCTATGCATGTACCTATTTCTATCTCATTTCCACACATTAAACTGTTTGCAAGAATATTTCTATAAAAAAAGGACTTTTCATTACCAAAATGTTACTTACTATTAGCTGTATATTAAAGTTACTGCAACTTTGTGTTCATTTATTTCATAGGTCATAATGCTGCATTGAACAGTTCAACATGGAGCCACCATAACCAATGGCTTCTAACTACATCGGACGATAAGACTGCTCGGATATGGACTAGAGGGATAGCAGATCCTGTCATGACCTTTGACCGGGTCAATAATAACTTTGATTCTGACAAAGAGAAAGCCACAACAGGTGACAAAGTAAGAATAATCATAGGGTTTTGTTTTACATATTTCTATACAATATTAATAGTAGAAGGTGTTGATCTACATTTGCCACTCTCCACCCGGGTGAAATAAATGGATACTCGGTATGAAGAAATTCCTAGAATGCTTAAGTGCCTTATTATGCCGGCTCGGCTATAGTCGGGATAATAATACGATACTTAATATTAAAGTGACTCGGTAACATTGTTGAAGGTTAATGAAAAAATTGCTAAATTTTTGTATAAAATGTTACTTACTATATTCCTTCTACTGTACAAACCTCTGACATGCACAAAATCCTGAAAAAATTCTAAAACCACAAAGATATCTATGATTTTCTTTGAAGGCGTCAATGTACGACACCCTCTAACAGTAATTAACAGTAAATTCTCCCAACCATTTTTGAATTTTCCTAACTGTTTTTCCATGAAAAAAAGACATAAAACATGCTATAAAAAATCTGTCAACACTTAAATGTCTGGAATGGAATGTAGAGCCATTTTATTGCTTTGTGACGGTTTACATTCACCTAAAATGTAATTAAATTGTAATGATATAGTTCGGAGAATTGAGGAATTGATCAGATCAGTTTTTCCCAATTTGTACCATAAATAATGGTCCGTTTTCACTCAAATTTTTAGATTATCTTTAATTGTACATCTAGCATTGAAGTCACTACCTTAGCACCACTATCTCTCATCTGAACAATGTTACCAAGTCTCTTTAAGTGCAGTAGACTATATTCATATAGTAGCTGTGCTATATATTCATAAACTTATTATTATTATTATTGATATTAACAAGTTGTCTTTTCTATATTTCATCTTCTTCGACTTTAGAGTAATCCACTGTTTGGAAAGGAAATCAAGCTAGGCCAGTTTTACTACGTGGATCACTTTGTGTTGCTGATGTCTGCTAACTCACTCTTCATGTACAAGTATCATCTCGACACAAAGGTGGACGACATTAAAAGGTGAAAGAATTGTAAAATGATATACAGTCAAACCTGTCTATATAGCGACCGCCCAAGGGAAACACAAAAAGTAGACTTTGTAGACAGGTGGTCTTTGTAGACAGGTTCCTTTAGTACATGTTTCAATGAGGTACCACTTTCAAGGGAAACAAAAAATGTGGTCTTTGTAGGGAGGTGGTCCTTGTAGACAGGTGATCACTATAAGCAGGTTTGACTGTATATTGTTTGATTGTTTGTTTTACCTCACTGCTATTTTAAGAAAGCATGTGTATGCCTGTAAGTGAGCAACTAGGGGACCTGCAGCAGCTTAAAGCCCTCTCAGAGGGACTTAGGAATGAGGATTAATGCCTTACCAAAGGGCACTATCGCATCGACTTGGAACCCGGGACCTCCCAGTTACGAGACCACTGCTCTACTGCACTGAGCCATCGTGTCTCTTCTGTAAAAACCAATAATCATGTGGAAATGACGGTCTGCAAGACTTTCTGCCATGCAATCAAGTTTTCTATGTGTAATTTGATAATGTCCTCATGAATATAAAGGTAGATTGGATGATTTTTGTTGTGGTATTATAGCATATGGATACTTGAGTGTGTCTCACACTTGTCATACATAGTAAATTGGCATCGAAGATATACTTTTAATACTGTGAAATGAAATGATGTTTGTCCTTGAGTGGTAGACATGTACATCCAGGATCAGTTCTTGCACAAATGTTCAACCGAGGTTTATAAATTATATATAGAGGGTTCAGTGACACAAAGACGCATATAACTCTATATTTTGCCAAAATAAGTATTTGATATCAAAATGTTCAGAAAAATGTGGGCTTTTCAGGAAACACAATGGCTTAACTCAACCCAACAGTAACACCCCATTGAAGTCAATGGCTAGTGAAACATAGTCTTAAAGTTGATACTCTAAGCAAATAAATGTCCCTTAATTTGTTACCTACGGCAAGTATATGTTATTTTTAAGTTTTTCAATTACTTAGTATATCACAAAAAAATTCTGTCTACTCGAAATCCTCAATTGAAATGTCTAAAATATCCGCCTCTCTTTGCATAGAAAATCAGTCACGACGCTGGTCTACTATTTATGACCTCACGTCCGGGAGAGAGTATATTCACGTACCCGGATGTTCCATAGCAAACATGTGCAGAGTGATACGATTTTCTGCATATTTTTGTTTCAAAGGCTGAAAAGTCTAATAAATCATAATTCTATGTACAATTCTTTACCTTCCCCTAGTACTTCATAGTATTAATATCAATTCCCCTTTTAAAAATTATGACATATACATGCATGCCAACGATGTGCTATTAGTCGATATTTTCACCATGTAATTTTTGTTTTGGTGTTGAAATCGGCCCAGGCACGGAGTGAACAGTAGCTGTCTACCCATGCACAGTTCATTATCATACACTACAGCGATCTCCCGATGGTTTCTTCTTCCTTTTTCCCATGTCTTTCGCCTTCCTTGGCCCTGAACATCCTTCATCTACCAATTCTGACACCGGTAGTCAGGAGCAAGTCTTTGTTAGTTGTTTTTCTTAGCTGGCAACGTCGCTTTCGTTCTCTTGCAATTGCCGATAAACATATAACTAGCGCACGTACGTTCCATCACAAGCAAGCAGCGCCTAGAGCAGCGGCTTGGTCTTACCTCCCAATTCTGCTCGCTCCACGAACGTTCATGCAAGAGCCGCATCACTCGCCAAAATATTATAGAGGAAGCGCGCTTGCATGATCTCGTTCAAGTTTGATATTTTACAACATAAAATGTTTAACTGGTACTGTATCCTTTTTTGAGGCAGTCACACACATCTATGATAAGTACTATCATAGTTCTAGACCTATTCTTTTTACAAAACTGCTCATGTTCATCTGATGACAATATAATGCATCCGCCTATTCATAAGTGCACGATTTAACTTTAATTCCTAAGCAGTAAACTCGTCTTAAATCTCTACCAAATGGGTGAATATGAGGATATAAAAAGAAATCAGCGACTGGAAAATGTTGCTTCGTTATTCTTCATTCAAATGAAAACAGAAAATCCATCAAATATACTCCTTAACAACAACAAATCTAAGCTCTGATAGGATAGCATTTACGTAGGGATATCACTGCCATTCACTCTCACTGAGCCCATGACTCCCGTTCGTGACGTCACGGATAGAGGCCCGACTCTACGTGCACTTCCGGGTTTCAGACTTAGATATTTTGGTAGAGTTTACTCGAATAAAATCATTATTCTAAACTTGTTTTGTCGGGTGGACACCATTTGGTGTTATTATGGGGGTTAAAAGCTTCTATTTATGTAATTATCTCAGTATTTGGGATTGTCTTAGAGTATCGACTTTAACTCCTTAAGGCCCAAGTGCTCAGTGACACATTAACCACTTTTTCTAAAAATGGCCAAAATGGAGTGTCGTTTTTGTGTCTCTGACCCCTCAATATGATATTCATCATACCTCAAGCAAGATTCCTGGAATGAGTTTCATTAACTTGGTTTGGGGACTGTGAAAAGTTAAAGAAATACAATTCTAAGCTTTGTGATTGCATGTGCATATATGAGCGTTCAATGAAAGATCTCTAGACAAATCTTATCTGAATCTCTATCCGTCAGGTATCAAACTAGTTCTCGCTACAAGCTTGTGAAGCAGTTTCAGATGGAGAAAGCCCAACAGATCACTGCCATGTCAGCTATCAACACCTTCAACTCTTGTATCCTTTCATTTTGAATTGAGAGATTGGTAGGATATAGTGCACATGTATCCATACATTAAATGCATTTAGTAATGATACTTTGCAGGATATCAACAGTGGACAAATATTTGAGATTGACTTCCTTGAAATATATTATGTCCTGTGAAGTTTCAGGAAATGATATTTTATCATCCTAGATATTCTAATTTGAAATGATTATGTCCTCTTCAGTGGCCACTTTTTCTATTTTCCTTGGGTGGCCTTAATAGACAGACATAGTAATGTTTCCAATCTGGGGCTGGATATGGACAAAATATGATACTCCTTAACTTTACCCCCCATCCAATCAGACATTGTGCTGTGTGCAGGCTCAGATAAATCAATAGAAGCCTTGGATATGAATGTAGGAAAGACTGCTGCTCGGATCCCGGATGTTCAGAGCAGAGCAGTTCATGCAATAGCTCAAAACCAGGTAAGAAAATATTTTCTTGTAGATGGATACCGACATTGAAATTAACTTGAAATTCAGATTCCGCCTGCCAAATGACTTTTTGGTTTCCTCTATTCATATTGTAATCACTCATGCGTGAAATATGCATCATATGAGTTGCATCAAATGAAAGAGGAGGATCTAAGGTGTACAAACATGTGTAATATATTAATTATAGTTGTGATTAAGTTATGATAAATTATCAATAATTCTCGGTTTCGTTTTTTCTGGGACGCACTCTATATAGATTAACCTGTTGGCTTTTGTGTTTGTCTCCCTCTAGGGGTCTATGTATGCCAGTCATCCATCTAGCAGCTATGATCTCTTTGCGACTTCAGCAGTCACAGATGGAATTAAAGTGTGGGATCTTAGGTCCAATAGGTGAGACATACCCCCTCTATAGTTTTATGCATGCCAGTTATCTTTCTAATAATAATATTAATAATAATAATATAGGATATTTATATAGCGCACATATGCTCAAGGCGCTCCAACTATCAGCCCCGTTCTGCTAGGCACATTCAAGGAATTCCTTCCTACCGGTACCCATTTAACATCCGGGTGGAGAGTGGCAAATATAGATTAAGATCTTGCCAAAGGACAAAAGTGCCGTGGCGGGACTTGTACCGCGGACCCTGTGATCCACAGTCCAACATCTTTGCAAAAGATCATATTTACTCTTCAACAAAACACAGTTGGCCTCTCTAAAACATGTTAACCATTCTATGAATAACATTTACCGTTCCTTGAATGATATTACCCTATCCCTAATTTTTTTAAATGTTATTTCTTTTATTTTACTTTATTTTAACACAAAGAGCATAACAATAACAACAACAAGAGAATAAAAGGTAAAAGAGAACTACAAGAGAACTAGCTCTTTAAAATCCCCCCAAAAAAGAACAATATATTTTGCTCACTTCACTTTCTTTGTATAGAATTTAATCTTGACAGTTAATACTCACACTATACAGTGCGTCCCAGAAAAAACGAAACCGAGAAGTATCGATGTTTTATCATAACTTAATCACAACCATAGTTAATGAATGATACATATTTGGAAAGCTTAGAGTCTCCTCTTTCAGTTGATGCTACTCACGTGATGCATATTTCACGCATGAGTGATTAAAAGCAATTTGAAGGAAGGAAACCAAAAAGTAATTTGGCGGGCGGTATCTGAATTTCAAAGAAAAATTCATATTTCTAGAAAGTTCATTTTCTGCTCTTTCATATGATACCTCAATCAAGAAAAATGAGCCAGGAATGACAAAGTTCTGTTTGTTTAAAGTAGCCCTTAAATTTTCATAATTTTAACAAACGAATTCGTTTTCACTGGGTGCCTGCCGTAGCAAAAAGCAGATTTGACAAAAGACTTAACTCCGTTTCGTTGACAATCAGCCATGCATGAAGACTCTCGTCTACGGCTGATTGTCAACGAAACGGAGTTAAGTCTTTTGTTAATTTCGTTTATTGATACGGCAGGCAGCCAGTGAAAACGAATTCGTTTAATAAAATTATGGAAATGCAAGCACTACTTTAAACAAACAGAACTTTGTCATTCCTCGCTCATTTTTCCTGATTGAGGTGTCATATGAAAGGGCAGAAACTCAACTTTCTAGAAATGTGAATTTTTCTTCGAAATTCAGATACCGCCCGCCAATTGTCTTTTTGGTTTCCTTCCTTCAAATTGCTTTTAATCACACATGCGTGAAATATGAATTATCTGAGTAGCATCACATGAAAGAGGAGACTCTAAGCTTTCCAAATATGTATCATTCATTAATTATAGTTGTGATTAAGTTATGATAGAACATCGATACTTCTCGGTTTCGTTTTTTCTGGGACGCACTGTATAATGGTACATATTCAATTTTATTCCACTTTCTTTCAAGATTAGTTCTCATTTCTTAATAATCGTCTCAAGTAAATTCTCTTTTCTTTCATGACCAAGATGTGTGAAGCATTTAGAGGGTCATCTAAACCGAGCGCACCATTGTGGATTACGCTTCAGCCCATGTGGGAAGTACATTGCTACCGGAGCAGAGGATAGATCAGTGAGTGCTATCCATTCATTGCAGTTACACTTGTTACAATAACGGCTATTAAACAATACAAGCCTGATAATTACCTGATTTAAATCGGTTTCCCGATTATTATTTTTTCCCTGATTTTTTCATCTTTTTCTTCTTAGTTTCTCTATTCTTCCCTATTTTTCCCTTTCCCCCCCAATTTGCTCCTAATTTCCTTATTCAAAAGGGGGGGGGGGGGGAATGTTGTTAGATGCCATTTTTTTCCCCCTGAATCCTTTTTTTTTTTTTTTTTCTTTTACTCAAGGAAATTACTCAATAGAATATATCGGAAATAGAGCAAATAAAGTTACCTTGGTATAGCGGTGTTCTTTATAATGAGGTTTCACTGTATCAAACAACAAGATGGATGCACACATAGGTATTCCCTGTGATACATAAATTTCTAATCTGGTGTTTTCTTCTTTTTTATTCTTGTTCTCATTGTTTAAGCGATTTGTTAGTCTCATTTATATTGAAGGGGATATACGATGATAGTAATGACTATTTTTTTGTTTGTTTTTTTTTTTTTTTAAATCATGGGGGAAGGAGAACTAATCATTCCACGTAAAGAAACCAAGGTTTATGTGTTTCCCTGTATCAAAAGCGAATTTTAAAATTAAAGAAGTGTGATAAAAGGGAACCCTTAACCATATACTTTTAAAATTATTTTTAGGCATATGTGTATGACTTGAGAGGTGGGACATACATAAGGAAGCTGTCAGGTCACACAGAGGTCGTGTCAGATGTGACCTTTCACCCTCTATACCCTGAGGTAAGATGAAAGAAATTCACATCAGCACCTTAAATATTGCATGTTAAAGGTAAAGACCAGTAATGGTCATGCGATTGCATTGTGAAAGAAACGTTGTGGAATCGATCAGAAAAGGTTGATCATCTAGCATCTAGCATCTGCAAGGTTCTGGAATCATCAAAATGATAAGAAATTTGGCCCATTCTTCGTAAAGTTACAAGCACTATACACAGAAAGATGTATATGGGACTACCCTATCTCTCTCACCAGACCATGAGAGAAATAAATTTACCAAATATATGAATTAGTAGGCGGTTTCCCGGCAAATTTTTTATCATCATGTATTAGTCAAAACATATTCTTTCACATGATTGGTAATGAGAGCTTCCATTTCATTTTTTGAAATTGGGGCGTTGCAAATACTGGTCTTTACCTTTAAGAGGTCATAACAAGATATTTTTCAAAACGAAAGGGCTGTGCTGTACGAATGAATAGAGCAATAAGTGGAATAGATAGATGGATAAATGTATTTTATTAAGATCTTCGTGTCTGGCAGTTAAAAACTGAAATGAACATAAATTAAAATTAAAATTTTCAAAGAACATAAACATAATAATATGAGATACCAATAGGTCACTTCCGCAATGATGTAGTATTCTTCACCATTGATGTGAAGACATTTTTGGCCTGCACCCAGTACATAAAGTTGGCGTGCTTGATCTTGTAATTTAAAACAAGTCAAGAGAGCCATGGACACACGATGGCCTGGTGGTTAGGTGGTAGAGTCGCTGCCCGGCAAACAGTAGATGGCAGGTTCAAATCCTCAGTGTGGTTTCAAGATTTCTTTTCTGACTTGTTTTCAATTACAAGATCGAGCAGACGATCTTTATTTACTGGGTGCAAGTCACAATTTATTTACAATTAAAACTTCTCCCAGGAAGCCTAAAACTTTAAAGGTATTCTTAACCATTTGGCTCCTGATTTTTTTTCCTTAGAGGTATCATTACGTTTTATCAGTGTCTGTGATATGGTGTAATATTGAAGCCCTAAAAAAATTGCGCTGCAAAATGATCATGAAGTGCTTCAAAAAAGTAAAAATCTTCGAATTACAGGTTTTACCATACTCATTTTCCCCAAGAGACTGTAGCAGTGGCGTACGCAGGATTTTTTCAAGGGGGGGGGGGGGGGAGGGGGTTTAAAATCGGGCCCAAAATTTCGCAACGACTCAGCTTTATTATTTTACTCCCGAAAATTGGTCTCAAAATTTGAAAATTTGACATTTTGTTCCGTTGGGGGGGAGGGCGGGGTAAAGTCACCTTTTTTAGGTCAACCATTGGCAAATTCTTTTCTTTTTTTTTTTTTTTAACTAAAAAAAAAAACTCAAAAGGGGGGTTCAACCCCGAACCCCCCCCCCCCCCACTGCGTACGCGCCTGGACTGTAGTGTTATAAAAAAAACGTTAGAAAAATGAAAAATAAAATTTCGATTTCCAATCATAAATATCTTGATAATCGGACATGCGATCGGCTTGTAAAAGTCATGGGATTCCTTACTGACCTTGCTGAGGCAATGTTAATACATTTTAATACAGGAACTACTAGTTCCTGCAGAAAATTTGATAGAATTTGAAAGGAATACGTAAAATGATGAAATTGTAATTAGTAGATTAGATGAAATAATACAGGGCACAATTTTATTGTCTAATGCTATAAAATGGTTTAATGATTTCCCCCCTTTGGTCTACAGATTGTAACAGCAACTTTGGACGGCAAGCTACGACTGTACAGCAACAGATGACAATAATCACTTCAATCAGGACTCATTTCTGCAATAATTATTCTGTTGGCGAAGGATACCAATCTAGAAAATGTGTAATATTTCCTTGAATCTCCAAACATCACTTTAGGAGGAGGCCTGATAGCTCAGTGGTTAGAGCAGTAACTGAGAAGTCTGGGGTTCGAAATCAAGTCAAAGTGCTAGTGCCCTCTGGTAATGCATTAATCCTGGATGCCAAGCCTCTTGAAAATGACTAAGTAGCTATAGGTCCCCTTAGTTGCTTATTTACAATAAACCACTTATTAAGATGCCCACTCCTAGATGACCAATGCTGCCTGGAAGACCTAGTGGCAGCAAATGAGAAAGATCTTCAGTGTGCAAAAGCCTGGCAGAACATTTGAGATCATATGATGGACACGAAAGAAGAATAAACTTTCGTTCCATTCTCAACCATTCCAGTATTTTAAATACACTGTGTGCAGTCGATTCACCTTTGTATATCTTTATTTTTACTTCTTTAGAGAAAGAATGATTAGGCATGTTGTGTTTAACTTTTTTACCTAATTTAGGTATCAATAATGTCTCTTGGTGTGTGACAGCTTTTAATAAGCTGTAGGTGAGTTATTCAATGGCTTGGTACCCATTCTCTATTGGGCTTCTTCTTTATACATTTGAAAACAGGTTACAACATTGTATTATAGTACAATGCTAACCCCAAATACTTAAAAATTACTAGGGAAACTATGTGTGTGTCGTGCCGTAGCTCCTAATACACAGGATAAGTTCTATCATGATTTGAGAATTTCAGAAGAAATTCATCCTGACCTCATTTTAGAGAGTTCCTTTCAAGGTTTTCAAACAGATGTTGTAGAAATATATTATAACAATAATGTTAGACAATACTGATTCACCTAGAAATTTATTTTCATACAGATTTATTCAAAAATAATTTCTCAGCTGGATTGCGATAATTTTATCCAAAAAAGAAAAATATTGAAATATAGAAATGTGTAATTACATTGAATTTATATATTTTATATAATCATGAAATTGAATACAAATAGAAATCCCATGTTTACCTCTGATTGTGAATATGTTTCTGTGATTACAGTGTTTCAATAATCCTGTTAAAAATATGAAATTTGCAGGTGCAGACAATGCAAAAATGATTGTTTGAATGAATAATTCACAGAAAAAGAATTGCATCATCAGGTTGGTTAGAAACAGTGAGATCTTCATCAACATCATACTAAAATATATTATTAACTACAACACAGTACTACATGTAGCTCAACTGCCCTTAGATTGCATTGAATAGTATGCATTCATATGATAACAGAATTGATTTAATAATAATCTTAGACAGAATGAGCTGTGAAGTATTTGTTTGACTTGGTACTATTTGTTGAAAATTTATTTTATAAACTGAATCCGTCCATTTGTTCATTCTTTGAGCAATAGTAATTGTATTTTGAATAAAGGTTTCATGCTAAATAGAAAATTGTAAATTTCTTGAAATGAGTATTGGTATGTGAAGAATAAAATGTGAATAAAATCATTTATAGTTTTGATGATTTGCCCCTGCCTTAATTACTCATTCAGGGAAGCAGAAATGGAGGGGTTGTTATGATGGGGAGAGGGGGTAGTCTGTTAAAGAGTGAGCAATAGAGAGGGGGTCAAAAGAGTAGAAAGAGAGAGAGAGAGAGAGACTGAATGATGAGCTAACCCCTTGCCATGTTGGCCCAAAATTGATGATTTCCACATTTCCCAAATATGCCAAAACACCTCTCAAAGGGAGTAATTTGGGTTCGACCAAGATAATGATGTATGAGGATGTTCATTTAGACCAAATAAACAGGGGAAATTTTTCATTTGGGGGGCAAAAACGATGAGCCATTTGGTAAAAAAAGGTAGTGTGTGTGCATTGGGGTTTTTACAGACGTGTATATCAATATCAATATCAATCATATGTGATTATTTACGTCACCATCCGAAAGACGTGGCTCAGTTTCGAACCTGCGTCCTCTGCTACTTTCAGTTTGCAACTTTCATTTTAGCTGGATTACAGGCGCACGCCACAACGCCTAGGTTGTAAGCGTCCAGCGTATATAATAGCTTTAAAATCACATCTGTTTTACAGTTACTCAAAAGTACTACCTTCCAGACCACGAACATGCATATTCATCAGGAGCATTAGAATATCCTTTATTCTTATCATTTCTCTTGCTAATGATTGGATATAGCAGGTAGTACATGCAAATGCATACTGATGAATATGCTCGACGTAGACGTAGACGTAGTACAAGAGGAGGAAACTTTTAGTAACTGTGAAACTTATATGAAATTTAAACCATAAATAGCCTGAAATTCTGTCGTTGATGTAGGTTGATGATGTAAATATGCCCGAACTTAGTTGTCGAACGGCGATCCCTTCGCATGACTTCGCTTTAAACTTTCTCGGGCGGACCCCTGCTCCAGACTGGGTCATGTCTTTCGGATGGTGACTTTTGGTGAGCCCAATCACACACCCCCTCGCACACACACCCCTCGCGCACAACCGGGTGGGTTACTATGGGATATAGATGCTTGTTATTAAACTATGATAATCAGGAGGGTGTTATGTTATGATACCTTTATAACAACTATATATATATATCTCTCTCTCTTTGTCTCTACACACATTTCAAAACTTATACCACTTTCATATATTTCTATAGTCTCTCTTCCAAAACTCAGCCGTTGCCAATCCCTCCCACCCAGTTATCAATTTTACTAGGATATAGGCTTTAGATATCAATTTTGTTGCACAGTTAGTAAAACCTCTCATGTGTATATAAAGCATGCATATTCATCAGAAACTATTTGAATATCTTTCATCATTGGTTATTGCTATATACTGAATATCACTTTCTTCCTCATGATTGGGCAAGGTAGGAGGTACATGCAAATACTTAAATTATGCATGCTTGACACATGAGAGGTTCTACTAACTGTGCAACAAACATGATATCTAAAGCCTATACCCTAGTAAAATTGATAACTGGGTGGGAGGGATTGGCAACGGCTGAGATTTGGAAGAGAGACTCCTTCCAATCCTAATTCTAACTTTCCTAGACTTTGATTATAACAAGTTTATTCTTAATCTCTGAGAAATTATGAATATCAAAATAGTAGATGTTTGAAATAGACAGAGAGAGATATATATAGAGTTGTTATCAAGTGTTATCATAACATAACACCCTCCTGATATCATAGACAAGATATTATGCCAAGAACCGACCAGTAACGACCCACCCTGTGACAACCCACCCCGTAACACCCCACATGGGTGCGTGTGCGGGATTTCCACACGTCTGGTGACAGCGTTACAACGTCATCAACAGTATGACATAACCCAGTCTCGTGCAGGGGTCCGCCTTAAAAAGTGTAAACGCGAAGACAACCTCAATTCGATGTGAAATTTCAGGCTATTTATAGTTTAGATATCATATAAGTTTCATAGTTACTAAAAGTTCCCACTTCTTACTTGTACTACGTATACGTCTACGTCGAGCATATTCATCAGAAGGTATTTGCATGTACTACCTGCCATACCCAATCATTAGCAAGAGAAATGATAAGAATAATGGATATTCTAATACATCCTGATGAATATGCATAATCGTGGTCTGGAAGGTAGTATTTTTGAGTAACTGTAAAACAACTGTGATTTTTAAGCTATATATCATGACCATCTGCACATCGGGGTAGGTGGCCAAGGTAAAGAAGTTTCCTTCCTTCCTCCCGTCTTCCCAGACAATGCTGGTCAACATTACCCCTACTTGTTGGAGGATGTTGGCCTTGGCCGGCCTTTATCTCGAATTCGAGAACAGTTTTACTAAACCTCACATGCATCCCAAATCTCTCTAACGCCTCTCTCACATTCTTTGAAATGGAAGGTGACCATAACGTTTTTCTTGCTCTGAATTTCCTAACCTTCTCATCCGGAAAATAAAGCTTCATCATATGAATTTCATTTTGCTCTTTTTCAAATACTTCCATCCATTCCACAAGGATTTGGCAGCACAGCTCCTTTCAAAGTATGCTTCATATTTTAAGAAAAATGTAGGCATCTAAACCTTCCTTACAAACACAAATCATTTTAAAAGCCATTCCTTTCACCCAGATGATTTAAATATCATTAAAATAGCACAGGTTGTCTAATTTTGCTCGGGTTCATCAAGGTTCTAGGGGGATAAGAACAAAGGATTAACATGAAACATTCATACATTCTCTCAACTTTAATATTGCAATTTGCTCTTCTTTTTTTACACACCAATACACTTAAGTACATGAAACAATCATGCATACTTGGAATATAGATTCATGTTTTCACCCGGTATAGAAAAATAAATAAGAATTAAATTGAATAGAAATCTAAATTATAAAGTGGTTGGCAAGGATCTATTGGGTACAATGACCGAGCAAATTAGAATTATAACTGATATTTGTGTGGGACGATCAAGACCTAACTGAAGTCTGTCAATAATTAGAAATCTTACAGCTGTATTTCTGTCTTTCCTCAGGTGACATTTTTGAGAAGAAAACAAAATCAAAGTTCATGTGTGGAGTGGTAAAATAAAAGGGAGGGGGAAGAGAATTTGTCCCAAACACTCCCCAAGATTTTGCTGTAGACCATAACACCAGACCCCTTCTTTTTGGGATCGACTACTCTCCAGGCTTTCAATGAAAGAGGAAAATATCTCATGACGAAATTTCTCATGAAAGTCAAGATTAAAGTCACCATGGTAAATTAACAGTCAAAATACTGTGATCATAATGATTACGACAATGTTTTCACAAGTATTTAAACAAAAGTTATCCATACTGACATGAAAAAAAATTGTGTAAAGAAATGCATAATGATTTGACTAGAGGAAAAATGTAACTAAATGTTTTTATCCATACCTCAGCCTATTTTCTATTCTGCATAGATTAGTTCCTGGCAAAAAGCTTGTAAATAAAAAGAAGCGAGCTAAAATTGTAATCTATTCATCTGTACTTAAACATATGAAACACTGATTATGTATTAGAAGTAGTTCTCTGTCATTGTATTTGCCTTTAATGTATCAAAGGAAAACAGACTGAAGAAAGCAAAATTTATCTTTTTAATGGTAGACTTTTTTATAGTCTCATTGCAAAGTAAATATCACTCAATACATTTTCACATCATCATTTCTATCCTGTATAATTTTTTCAGATACAATGTAATGCTTGATTAGTTCTGCTACATGTAAACAAATAAATTACGAACCCCAACAATAGGTTTCGTAAATGATGTCAACATTATCAAATTGGAATGCACAATATAATTGCAGATGGCAGCATAAATCCATGTCCATGACTACTACAAATAAGGAGTAATCCGTTATTTAACATGTTTGAACTTGTATGAAACAACCAATAATCTACAGCTTTGATGTAAATTAACATTTAGTCTTCTTTGTTTTTTCTACTTGGTCAATGTTAGCTTGCCTATGCCCAAAAGGAGATTATGTAACATGTTGATAGTGTACAATGTACCATGCCAACATGATACATCTGAAGTGTTTCACAGAACAATTTAAATTGAAATATTAATGAGATGTCCGATGGCTCTATTAATATTACTCTCAAGAGCTGTGTAAGCTTGAAGTCCATTATCGGCCCTGACTAAAAAAATCTAGCATCAATTACAGGTTAGAATAATTGAATAAGTTCCTAAATTCAATGCATTTGGTGGGCTGAGAGTAAATTCATCTTTAATTGAAGTGTATTATTGTGTTATTTGTTTGTATTGGGAGTCCAGAGGGATGACAGACGAAATAATATGTGAAATTATAGGACAGACTTGTGAAGTTCCATGGTCAGAAAGCATGGAGAGTTGTCCACAAATGATGTCATCAAATTAAATATCGCCCTCTGGTGACAAGTTATTTCAAAAAGCTTTAACTTCCTTATTCCTTGCCTGATTTAGTTCAAATTTCTACTGATCTTATTCAAATCTTTTAAACTTTACAATAAAGTCAACTAAGTATGAAGGTTTTGGTTCCCTTTAAACTTTGGCAGTTCTTACTGATAATATTTTGTCATGAAACAAGCTATTTCAAGAGCTGTTTTCAGCTACCTAGACAGTTGAAGGGTATGGTGATGTCAGTTGCTTCAGGGCGGTGAGCTGTCCATCAGTCTCATCCCAGCTGCCAAGGAGAGTCAGATAACTCAGATGAATGAGACATACGCTGATAAATGTTCCTATGCTGGAAAAAATGTTGCTATATCTCTTGAGCTGTTCTGTCCTGGCTGTCCTAAAGGGTTCTAGGACACCTACCCCCTGGACATCTACCCCGGATAACAACCCCCTAGGACGACCACCTCCCGGGACAACTACCCCCTGGACAACTACCCCCAGGACAACTAACCCCGGACAACTACCACCGGATAACTACCCACAGACAACTACCCCCTAGGACAACTACCCCCTAGGGCAACCACCCTCTAGGACGATCCGGATACGGTCCTAAAGTCCAATCCGATGTGCCTCGGAAGCTCTGACTTTTAAAGCATAATTATGGTGATGCCTGACATCTCCTAGATTTGATAACATTGGTATTGAGTGTACAATGGGTCATCTTGAAGTCTAACCCCAGTTCGTTGAAAGCTAAAATTGCTGAATGTAATTCCTAATGAGTATATGCTGCAGAGATGTTTCCATCACAAGGGCTATTTAAAGTTAAATTCTGATACTGGATACCTGTTGAACAAGCCTCCTGAAGTATATAATGATGCCTAGGTCCTCACGGATGTAGATTTGTCGTCATCCATGAGGCAGTCTGCGCAGAGGTGAAATGAAGATCAGTCTTTGTCCCTGGTTGGTGATGTCTAGGTCTTGACCTCTAGACCTAGAGCTACATGAATGTGACCAAACGTTTTCCTTCAATTCTTGGTGTCAAGATCTTAAGGACAGGCTCCAGAGCTCCTTGAAGATAAGAAGAAGAAGAAGAAGAAGCCAGGACTAAACTTCGCTACTGGTATGCGATGCCTCGGGCCACTAAGATGTAAGGATGTTGCTATATATCTGAGAAGCTGGGCAATCTTTGCTGTTTTGAAGTACAGTCTGACCACAAACGATATGACCACCGTTCTGTCTAAACCAGTCAGAAAGAAAGATGGAAAACAAGAGCGTAGTATTTATTGTTATTTATTTTATTGAAATATATTTATTCAGGATAACAAGAATCGGATATACATTGTAGATACAAAATCTGTTTTACATCATGGTCCTGAACAGGATAAAAATGTAGTCACGGAAATATAAATAATGAATATCACCAAAGCTCACAGGCAAAGGTAAGAACAGTATAAAACTAACATATAAGCATAATACGCATTAAAAGAAGTAAAAAGCACAAAACAAAAACAAAAAAAACGACAATGTAATAATTAAAATTAACAGCGGAAAAAACATCAAATCACTTTAATAAAAGGCATTAAAATATCACAAAAAAATAGAAGAGGAGAAAAGATATAAGGAAACTGGTAAAAAGTAAAGGAGGAAAGAGGGAAAGAAAGAAAGAGGGGAGAGGGAAATGGAGAGAGAGAAAGAGAGAGAGAGAGAAATAAATACTCAGTTTAAACATGTCAAACATATTGCAACTCATTGAACAGCAAGTTTACACAAGTCATCTTCACACCACCAGACTGTATTGAGTCCAAACAGACCGTTGACTGAAACAAATTCTGGCAAAAAAGTTGATGATTTTCTACATTTTCCCAAATATGGCAAAACGTCCCTCAAGGGGACTAATTGGGGTTTTAACATAACTTAATCATTACTATAATTCACAAACGACACAAAATTATATTTAGCTTAGATCCTCCTCTTTCATTTGAGGCAACTCATGTGATGCATATTTCACGCATGAGTGATTAAAAACTATTTGAAGGAAGGGTACCAACAATTTATTTGGCGAACGGTATCTGAATTTCAAAGAGAAACTTACACTTCTTAAAAGTTCACGTGTCCTTTCATATGACACCTCAATCAGGTCAAATGAGCCAGGAATAACACAGTTCTGTTTGTTTTTTTAGGAAATTTTTCACCTAAAATAAAATAAAAAGAAAGTGGTTTCTTCCCTACCTTGTCTCCTAGCAACACCTGTTGAAACCAGCACCAATTAGGGAGCAACTAATTGTTGGGAGAAATGATCTCGCTAGGTTAATTATAGGTAGTCGTTCAAATATAGCACAGTACCCGCAGAAAGAATATAAGACTATATACAAAGTTATGTCGCTTCTTTGCGGATGAAGTCAGGGAGAAGAAACTCATAATATCAATAAAGTAATAAGGCCTTAACCTAGTAGAGAATCGAGCGAAGAAGTAGGACATGAATTATGATGAAGCTGAATTAGCTTTTGTGTAGACTTTAGGCTCTCTCTAAAAGACGTGTGCTCTATAAGAAATGCTCAGGATGGTTGCACATCTCAACACATAGGTTGTGGAATGTGCTTGCCAGAATAACTGCACATCCAATACAATAGGGTTTAAATGTGCTTGCCAGAGAAGGTATGTAATGTTACAGGTGTCACTATAGAAATGGGTGACAATTGAATAAAAGGCCAGACTTCAAGCCACACAATAAAGACAAGACAATAATATTTACAAATGTAAAGTTCTTCTAAGGTCAAGTCACTACAGTTTACAGTATAATGCTTGCATTTCCATAATTTTATTAAACGAATCCGTTCCACTGGCTGTCTGCCCTAACAACAAAGAAGACGAAAGACTTCATGAATGGCTGATCGTCAAAGAAACGGAGTTTGTTGTTTGTTGCTACGGCAGGCAGCCAGTGAAAACGATTTGTTAGATAAGTTAAAAGAGAATACCGGTAGACCTGTTTGCCAGGGAGTTGGGGATCCCAGCATGCAATTCCTTGGTTTGTCAATCTCCAGAACCCCTGAACACTATTTCATTCACCTGCTATGGATAACGGTATATCTACAGATGGATTTCACAGGGGGGGGCACAGTGCCCCCACTTTTTCAAGTACCCCCAAAGTGCCCCTTTTTACATAGGAAAAGTGCCCCTTTAACTTTGTAAGAAGTGCCCCTTTTTACATAGGAAAAGTGCCCCTTTTACTTTGACAAGTGCCCCTATTAATTTGTAAAAGTGCCCTTCCCCTTTCCATCTCTGATAAGTGCCCCTGTTGTTTTGACACGTACCCCTTTTCCTTTGACAAATTTCCATTTTCCTTTGCAATAAATGTCCATTTTCCAGTCTCAGAAGTGCCTTTTTTAATCTCTAGTAAGTACCCCATTCAGGTACGAGAAGCGCCTCTTTTCACTTTTGATAATTGCCCTATTCAAATCTGAGAGGTTCCCCTTTGCTTTGAGAAGTTCCCCTTTTCCTTTGTAAAAAGTTACCCTTCCCCTGTTTAATAACTACCCCTTTTTAACTCGGATAAGCGCACCTTATATTTTCACATGTGCCCCCTTTCCTGCTAAATAAGTGCCCCTTTTCCTTATGATAAGTGCCCCCATTTAAAAAAAAAGCCCCTTTCCCTTCTCATAAATGCTCCTTTTCATCTATGGAAATAGTTCCTTTTCATTCTCTTAAGTGCGCCTTTCATCTCTTGTAAATGACCCTATTCAATTCTGAGAGGTACTCGTTTTACTTTTATAAATGCCCCTTTTATTTGGACACGTTCCCCTTTTCCTTCCTAATAAATGCTCTTTTTCCTTCTTATAAGTGCCCCTTCCCCTTCTCATAATTACCCCTTTTCATCTTTGATAAGTGCCCCTTTTATTTTGACATGTGCCTTTTTTTCTTCTTTTTAAGTAGAGCCACTACCCCCTTCTCATAAAAGCCCCCTTTCACCTCCGATAAATGCCCCTTTTAAAATCTGATCGATGCCCCTTTTCTTTCAACGAATGCAAATTTTCCTTTATCATTAGTGCCCCTTTTTCATTCTCATAAGTGCCTTTTTTTTGTTAGTGCCCCTCCCCTCCCCCCCCCCCTTACTTTGGAAGTCGCTCCGCCGCCTGTGCTTATTATTATGGCACTTCACTTGCAATGACCATATGAGCCCCCAATTATTTTTTTCAAAATAACTAAGAAATATCCATCTTGCTCTATAAACTCACATGCACAGATCAATTACTTTTTCCTTTCTCTCCTTCAGTTAACTCTGCATAACTCGAAGTCGCACAAGACAAGTTTTTTCGAAGTCGAATCAATGTTTAGCAAAATGTGTTTTTAAACTTCCTAAATCAAATTTTGCAAAAGCCATTCCAATTTTTTTTTGGGGGGTCTTAACAAATTCCACCTATGCAGAGTTAACTGTAATTTCCTTTTGTTTTCTTCGACCACTCTCCCCCTTTTGATCCTCATTTCTTTTTTCCTCTTTATCCCATCTCCCCACCCTTTTCCCTCATCTTCACATCTCTCTCCCTCGTCTTCTCTTCATCTGTATTCTCTGATGTCTCATCTTTCTTTTTGCCTCATTCTCTTTTCTTTTCTCTCCATCTCACAATGCACCAAAACTCTCAATATACTTATACAATTTATTGCAATTATTTATCAACATTATCTTTTCTCTCTCTTCCCCTGTCTGTAAGTACAAAACATAAACCTGGTTCCATGAAATGGCATAGAAGCAATGCTGATCTAAATTTCTGGAGGGGGGGGGGGGGGCGGGGGGGGGGGGGCGGGGTAACAAGTCCGAAAAGTCTGTGATGATCGAGCACAAAGTTTGGGCGCCATTTTGGCTACAAAATTATTAAACCAGCATTATTTTCCTCTCGTCTTCCCCCTTTGTTATTATTGGAGGAGGGAACTTATGCCCCTGGTGGCCCCCTGGAAACAAATAAAGAAACAAAATATGTCACAAATCATCGGTAGCAAACAATAGTTTTTCATTTTGACTTCTTCAGGTAACTCAGTTTTATTGATGGAAAAAACAACAAGATACAACATACGAGCATAACATCTTCAATTATCCATCTAAACAATATACATGTACACAAGTAACGTAATCAGGTTGCTACATACAAAATAAATTTAACCATGAAGATATTCTCTCCTTTTTGTTTCAAACTAAACTGCAAATGTCTCTATCCGAAACAAAGAAACTGACTTGAATGATGGAAAAGGGGATGTAATTGTAAGGCACGGTTAGATCATACCCAGCAATCATTTATACTTTCAATACTTGCTCTTAAAAAAAAAGAGTGTTATTGCTTAATAATTGCTTAATAACTAGCGTGGTTATGCCAACGATTTATGTCATGCGATACAAACAAGCAATATTCTGAAAGTTATTTTTTTTTCTAAGTCAAACATGCGTTCAAGGTAATTTTTTTCTTCATTGAACAGTCAAAGTTATACAAGATGAAAGTTACAAAATTGGGATAGATTTTCAAATTCAAGATTATACTGGGAGTGTTATATTATAACCATATATGTCGGTACAAGAATTATTTACAATAAAAATATAGCCATTTTTTGTAAATCCATTTGTTAACATTCACTTTGTTCATGTCATAAACTGTCTTTTTAAAAAAAGATTTCTGCACCTCACAAGAAGTCTAAATTCTTGGTCTAGGAATGGACCAAAATGCTAGGCCGGGATTAAGCGTCTTGGTCCGTTCCTAGAAGCCACATATATCATCGGCATTCATCGAGCAGATTTTTTGACAAAACAAAATAACAAATGTCAGCTTTACACTTATTAACCTTCCACTCCATCATAATACATATATATTTATAAGTTATGCAAAATGTGCCAAATTGATTCCATTACTATTAAATTCCATTAAATTCCATTCTGTAAATAACACAAATACTACAAGTTAATTAAATTCTACATTTGAGAGGCTTTTCAAAATCAAAATATTACACCTGACAGATTTATTTTCTTCATGATTATATTCATGCAGAGTACATTGGAAGCTTTAAGTCTGCGGGTGAGATTTCGATAGCCCTATGTCGGGTAGAGCTACCAAATTCACCACCGCGAAACTAGCAGCACACATTTATCGCTGTACAATCTGTCAAGTTTACCCATTTTCAGGTTCAAACTTTTTTCTTTTTTAGAAGTATTTTCAGTGGATTTAAACCACTTCCTTGATCATTTTTTTTGTTTTGTTATAATACCTCTTATGCCTCTTTGTCAACTGAAAATAAAATAAATATCAATTTCGCAGATAGATGAACAATTAAATGTACCATTAAAACATGGACGCAAACACCTGCATTTTCATTTAAACAGTTTTGTCTGGAATCTCTGATAACACAGGAATTCCATTTCTCTGTAAGTTTCTTTAAATGTTTCTGCAAAAAAAACTCAAATAGTTCTAACCCTGTTTCTTAAACATACATAGACAGATGTGCAAGTTGCTTGTATAAGGCACTCTTTTTTTTCAAACATTCATTTGGAGCATAAAAATGGTTTCAACATTTACATGTGTACAATATGTGATATCATACATCAAAACTGATAATTTCTTGATGAGATACACAGTATGCTTTGTAGCGAATAGGTTTCCGACATGAAATGCATCACGTAGATGCCCTGAACAGCACGACTTGATACAATCCAAAAGCAAGATTCTCAAAAAAGATTTATTATAAAGAGATAAAATTCACACCCCTTACCCAGTATTCATACCCATGTGGAATTGGTCAAAAATTAAGAATCAATTTTCTCTCTATTACTTGTCTGGTGGACGACTTTGGGGCAAAATTAATGCCAGTTTTGAAAGACTTTTCAAGAAAGATTGTAACAGGAAGTTCTTCTATAATGAAGGATGGGATTCTCTTGACCTTCCAATTTCATTGTTGGTAATGACATATCTGGCAAGTTGACAGACTGTACAAAACAGGTCAGAGGTCGGAGGTCAAAGGTGAAATGGTGCCTCCCTAAAGTTGAGTGTTACATGGGGGACCAATTGAGGTGTAAGGCTGAACATTATATCAAAATAATTCCATCCTTTCACTAGTAGGGGTGTGAAAGACATCCATAATAACTCTGTGATTTAGAGTTTCTCGTATATAAAGGTGTATAATGGGAAAACATAAGCTCTTTACATATTGTATGTTAAGGCCGACTGAAATTTGCGGAACAATTTAGTATAAAAGGAAATGACAATTACAAAAGGTCATTTGAACTCTGGTTAACAGAACACAAACTGTCCACTTAAATTTTGCAATTTGCCAAATTTTATACAAATAGCATGGATCCTTCAAAAAAAAGAAAATAGAATACCGGTAATCGTAATATTCCAGAAATACATATAATCAGATTGAGTATTACCATTGACCAGACTAAAAGTGTGTGCTAATTAATTTAACCATATTTTTCTATGTAGCTCTGCGATCTTAGATCCATACAAGTGTTACTACATTTCACTACAATTATTGGTCCTATTCTGTTAAAAAATGCCACCAAACTCCCAATGTTCTGTCCTAGTTTTCAAAAGGTTAAGACCAGTTTCCCCATTATGTTAATATCTTTTCAAGAATGATTAATCATTTAACAAATAATATGTTCTAGTACAAAACTGAAATAGCAACTTTAGGTGCCTTCAACATTTGTAAACAAACTTATATAGACATATAAACTTACAAATATTTTTGTGATATAAAACAGCTGTACACGGTTCATCTGACTTTTGTTGTGGTTCAGTCTCTTGGTTAGTAGATGCCGGTTGTCCTTATTCACTTAGCCTCTGCTCTGGTGTCCCCGATGAGATGGTTGTAGCTGGCTGGACTGGTACGGACTGCATTCCTCCCATGGGGTGGCCCTGCAGTGAGAAAGGTACAGTAGGATATGGCTGATAATTGCTGACAGGGTACATTCCAGAGAGTTGCACACTTTGAGGAGGCATACGGGGGTGGACATAGAACATGGGTTGTTGGACAGGGGGCACTATGCTAGAGGTGGTAGGGGCAATGACCATGCTAGGGTGGGTGAACATGTAAGGTAAGCCTGCCACAGGGGGTTGCGAAGGGATTGAGGATTGTTGCGAGGGGACACTTGAGGTAGCAGTGGTTAGGTTTGTGGTTGTTTGCACTGCCTGGAGCTGCACCGCCTGCATTTGCTGCCTGAGAAGCCTCATTTCTTGCTGCTGCTGCAGGAGTAGTTTCTGAAGGTCCATCTTCTCCATAGCCATGAATTCTTTAACATCATCTGGCAAGGAGTCATCACTAGCTGAAGGCTGGGTTGCGAGGTTAGACATTGAGCTAGATAAACCTGACGATTCCTTCAGGGATGCAGTTCTACTGACTCTACTCTCTGGTACAAATGCTTTGCTTTTAACATTGACCTTCCCAAACAGTTTTTCTTCCAGGCTTGCTGTACTTGTATTTCCATGCTTCCAGTGTGGAGGTTTGTTACTCGAAATGACTGCGTCAGGTTCAACAGATGAAGAGAAATCAGAGAACCCTGAATCCATCATTCTTGGAATCACTGTTGTTGTTGATACATCAGACATGTCATTTTCAGATGAACTGTCCTTGTTTGAAAAATCATCAGTAGAGCTGAGTGGAAAGACACCTCTCCTTGCTCCGTACGACTTTTTCCTCTGTTTTCGCATCATCCGTGCTTGATTTGCCAGACTTGGTGACATATTCCATGGAATATCAATTGTTGAGGCATCTGTTAATGTAGTATCTGTGTCCTCCCCTGCACGCTCACTTTCATTGATCATATTGCGGACAGCTGTCCAATCAAAGTCAACGTTTGGACTAGATCTTGCTTTACGTCTCTTTTCCCGCAATCTTGCTCTGGTCTCCGAGTCCCTTAAGGTTATGGTAGAGTCATCTCCGGGTCTTTGAGCAGATTGCCGTGGACCTTGGGTTGAACTTGATCTTGCCTCGACCAAGGAGTTCTGAGCTTTTATCACCGAAAGAATACTCTGCGTTCGCTGGTGAATTTCCCGGAAACGACTAAGGTGATTTGAGTCATCTGGTTTCGCCTTATCTTCGTCTGATCCACTAGATTTTTGTCTCAGATTCTGTAACATCTCCTTGGTATCATCTGTGGACTGATCGGACAAAATTTCAACAGTATCCAGCATTAGTTCTTCCTCTGTCATTTGTGTCTTTTGAAGTTGACTCTTCTGGTTGTCTGTGAAATCTTGATTTGAAACAACTTCAGTTGTTGGCGCCGTCTCCGCTGTTATTATTATTTCATCTCTGGCGTCTTCGGCAGTATCCTGACCTGCAGTTTCAGAAATAGCAACGATGCTTCTTGGTGAGGGAGTGGACTTTGGAACCACTCCAACACTTGACTTTGGAACCACTCCACCACTGGACGCTTGCATGGAACCAATATCGGTTTCAGCTGGATTTCTGGACAATCGTCTGATAGAGGGAGTGGACTTTGGAACCACTCCACCGCTGGACGCCGGCATGGAACCGATATCCGTTTCAGCAGGATTTCTGGACAATCGTCTTATTTTTGTCCTTGCCTGCATAATCAAGTTGAAATGTTCTTCTTCTTGATCATCCTCAACCTTTTTTGGTCTGGACTCTACCACTTTCTTTTTCTCTTGTGCTTCCATTTTTTTCTTTTTCAAAGCCTCCTTCCATGGCACAAGAGTGGACGATGAAGATGTTAATGCGGTATCAGTGTTTGCATCTTTTGCTTTTCTCTCAGTAGAAGTTTTAAGTTTGACATCTTTCCAGGGCACAAAGGCTTTTTCACTCACTTCTTGTCGCTTTTCTATTACTTCTTGTCTCTTTTCTATTTGTGGAACAGGCTTTGGTGACTTCTTCTCATCCGTATTTTCAATGTTTTTCCGCTTGATCAAAGAATCTTTCCACCACGTATCAGATTTAGCTTCATTTGTTTTTGCAGTGTCATTGTCAGATTTCTTGGTCTCCAATGAAGTCCTCTTCTTAAGTGCATCCCTCCATGAAACTTTGACATCTTCTGGACCAGGAGACTTGGTTGGAGTAGTCGCCTGCTTGGGTTTCTCTTCAACTTTATCATTTGAAGCCACTGGAGAGTGCTCAGACTTTGCTTTCAGCGATCCTTTTTTAGTCCTGCTCAAGTTTTCATCCTCGGGCTGTGGAGAGTGATCAGACTTTCCTTTCAGCGATCCTTTTTTAGTCCTGCTCAAGTTTTCATCCTCGGGCTGTCCGAACATATTCAGTGTGCTTCGGACCATACTGCGACTTGCAAGCTTGGCCAGCTCCTTCTGGTCTTGTGTGAGAGTTTTTCCCTTGCTAGTTTGCTCCTGGGTAAGTTTCCCTCCACCATATCTACTTTTAAGAACATCCCATCCACCTTGTTTTTCTGTTGATAAGGTTAGTGCCTTAGGAGACCTGGTTCCTACCATCTTTGCTTCTCCGTCATCTTCAGCTTCTTTACTTTTACTGATGAAACGAGAAGAACTTTTCTCCACTTTACTCGACAGGATATTACTTTGCTTAGCGTCTTTATTGTATGTTTCTGGTGTAGTTATGTCCACTTTTCTTGACGGATTACTGATTAGTTTGGTACTTTCATCTTGTGTTTCCAGAACAGGTGGGTTTTCCCTTTTCGACAGGATATTACTTTGCTTAGCATCTAAATCTTGTGTTTCTGGTGTAGTTATGTCCACTTTCGTTGACAGCCTACTGATTGGTTTGATACTTTCCTCTTGAGTTTCCAGTACAGGTGGGTTCACCCTTTCGGACAGGGTACTCGTAGGTTCAGTATTGTCTTGTACATCTGGTACAGTCGTAACTGGAAACTGATCTTCAACTTTCTTTTCTTCTTCCACTTCCATGTTTTCAATCACACTTTCTGGTGCAGAATGAACAATAGTTTCAACTTCCATTTGTATGCTAGCTTCCAACAATACTTCACTTTCATGTTCAGTTTGTGCAGTCTCCATTTCAACTTCATCATTTGTCCGTTCACTATCCACTTTAGATTCAACTGCATCATTCCGAGCTTCCTGCTTGTGACCACCAGTATCGATGGGAGCTCCCATTAAATGAGACAGTCCTTCTCGTAGCATTCTCCGGCTATCAGCGGACCTGTCACGTTTCAGTATTGCAGCACCCTTGGCCATGTCAAGGGCTATAGATATGCGAGATCCACTTTTATCAATATTTTTGAATGATATTGACTTTCTTCTTACGTAAGGCAGGTCTTCTTCCTGTCGTGACTCATTTCGTTTATCAATCTCAAGCATCTCTATTTGAGATGAAGCTTCCCATCCAGAATATTCAGTTCCACTTGTGAGGCCTAAGCTGCTAGCTACATTTTCTTCCTGTAAATGCTTGTCTCCAACTTTGTCTGTTTTAATAGCTGTGACATCCTCCGCTTTGTTTACTGTTATTCCTTCACCTGTGGACGATTTCATGGCACCAAAATTGTCTGTTGGTGATGAAACACCGGAATCATCACCTGAAGGAATATTACCAGTAGAATATTCGAGTAAAATTTCTCCAAGAAGTGAGTCGCGTGATGATGCTGAATTCCATTTCTCTGATTCCAGATTTAGTCGTCTGTCTGGTTTCAGAGATTGATCTCTTCTTAAAACCACATCTGGTTCGCCTGCTCCATCTGTGACATCCGATCCTGTACCTAACCTACTAGACATGGACTCATCTTCCGCAACAGATTTGTTAAAAAACACAGCCGGAACTGTCTTATCAAGCTGGTCAATTTGAGCGGGAGATGAACTAACTCGTTTGGGTTTAGGGGGTGGCGCACCAAAAGGGAGTGGCATGCTCTTCACAACTTCATAGATTTCATGCATATTTTCATCATGCAAGCTCTCTTCATCAACACCAGCTGCCACAACAGGTGATGATGATGAAGAGGGACATAAAACTGGTTGAGACTCGACAGACAACACACGTGCATTTGCATTCAAAGGGGAGGGATGTGCAGACTGAGGGTGCTCACACGAAACATCACCAACAGAAGAACTTACCGTGACTTTTTCTGTTGCTGGCGCCTCTCTCCTGGTAATCTTGCTCTCCTGTGGCACTGAGGCTAGAGATGGTGTCGTCTTCAATGCTGATGATGGCACAGACTCAAGTGATGTTGTTGATGGCCAAGAACCTTCTGAGATGGAATCACGAGATAATGAAGCCGTTCTTTCTGATGGAGGTAGGGGGGCTCTCCTCTTCTTGTTTCTGCTCTTTGGTGCTTCTACTGCTTCTGCTGCTACTTTTGGTGACCTTGGAAGAAATTCTGCTCTAGAGTACTGTGAGGGTACTGTGACTTGTTGGGATGGTGTTGCATCTGTGCTGCTTTGAAGTTCTGATAGAGGCTTGCGCTGTGCGTCACTGGGTTTCCCTTCTGTGGCTTCAGCTGGAATTTCCAGCATGACATCGCGCGGCTTCCTCTTGCCTCCAAACAATTTGCCGAGACCTTTTCTCTTCGCCTTGTCGCTAGATTCTTTCTTATGTTTCCCTTCAGACTTTGAATGGGGAGAACTCGTTCCTGCAGCTCCAGCTTTCTCGTCATCATTTGCATTATTATTGTGATTCTCTTGTACTTCGATATCATCTGAATTGCTGTTGTTAACATTTAGAACATTGCCATTGTTATTGTTTGAGTTTGGGTTGTCATCTTTATCAGAGTCTGAGCCAATACCAATTGCATCCGCGACCCTGGAGAAGAAACCGTCTGAATCCGACGAAGACGAGGATGAGGATGAGCTTTCAGATCCACTACCAAATCCAACAGCTCCTAGAAGACTGAATCCAGACTTCTTCTTCTCTTTTTTGTCCTTCTTCTCTTTTTTGTCCTTCTTCTCTTTTTTCTCGCTCCCGTCTTTCTTGCGGTCCTTCCTCTTTTTCTTCTTTTCCTTCTTTCCCCCGCCTATACCTAGGCTTCCTCCAATGCTAATACCTCCTTCAGGTATATCTACACTAATACCAGCATCACCACCTGCTGAGACATCTGCACCCAGGGCTCCACCACCACCAAGCGATGCAGAAGGAATGTTGGAAGATAAATCACCATCAGTATTAATATCACCACCTAAGCCTAACTTAATATCACCCTTTCCATCTGCATCAACACCACCAATGCCAAGGCTGCCGCTACCAATACTTCCACCTCCAAAGCCTCCCCCAATGCCCCCTTGTCCACCAATGCTAAGATCTGGTTTTTCAACATTAGCATCTACGTCTATTCCTCCTCCTCCTCCTAGGCTTCCGCCGAGTCCTCCTCCTCCTCCTCCTAGGCTGAAGTCTGGTTTGTCAACAGTAGCATCTAGGTCGACTCCTCCTCCTCCACCTAGGCTTCCGCCGAGACCTCCTCCGAGGCTTCCATCGAGTGCTCCTCCTCCTCCTAGGTTTAAGTCAGGTTTGTCAACATTAGCATCTAGGTCGACTCCTCCTCCACCTAGGCTTCCGCCAAGTCCTCCTCCCATACTGAAGTCTGGTTTGTCAACATTGGCATCAACATTTATTCCTCCTCCACCAATGCCAAATCCTCCTCCTCCTCCACCGAGGCTTCCGCCGAGTCCTCCTCCTCCTAGGCTTAAGTCAGGTTTGTCAACATTAGCATCTAGGTCGACTCCTCCTCCTCCACCTAGGCTGAAGTCTGGTTTGTCAACATTGGCATCAACATTTATTCCTCCTCCACCAATGCCGAATCCTCCTCCTCCTCCACCTAGACCTCCTCCAATTCCTATTCCACCTCCAACGTCAACATCAGGTTTAGGAATGTCTACATCAGCATCTCCTTTTCCGCCAAAGCCGAACCCAAATCCTTTTTTACCCTTCTTCTTTTTCTTCTTGTCCATTTTGGATTTTTTCTTTCCTTCTGAGTCATTGGAATCTGAACTGCTGCTGCTTGAACCATCTTTTTTAGATTTGCCAAAGCCAAAGCCAAATCCACCTCCTCCTCCTCCTCCTCCTAGGCTGATGTCTGGTTTGTCAACATTAGCATCTAGGTCAACTCCTCCTCCACCTAGGCTTCCGCCGAGACCTCCTCCTCCTCCTCCTCCTAGGTTAATGTCTGCTCCTCCTCCTAGGTTGATGTCTGGTTTGTCAACATTAGCATCTAGGTCTACTCCTCCTCCTCCACCTAGGCTTCCACCAAGTCCTCCTCCACCTCCTAGGCTGAAGTCTGGTTTCTCAACATTGGCATCTAGGTCGACTCCTCCTCCACCAATGCCGAATCCTCCTCCCCCTCCTCCGAGGCTTCCACCGAGTGCTCCTCCTCCTCCTAGGTTTAAGTCAGGTTTGTCAACATTAGCATCTAGGTCGACTCCTCCTCCACCTAGGCTTCCGCCGAGTCCTCCTCCCATACTGAAGTCTGGTTTGTCAACATTGGCATCAACATTTATTCCTCCTCCACCAATGCCAAATCCTCCTCCTCCTCCACCGAGGCTTCCGCCGAGTCCTCCTCCTCCTAGGCTTAAGTCAGGTTTGTCAACATTAGCATCTAGGTCGACTCCTCCTCCTCCACCTAGGCTTCCGCCGAGTCCTCCTCCTCCTCCTCCTAGGCTGAAGTCTGGTTTCTCAACATTGGCATCAACATTTATTCCTCCTCCACCAATGCTGAATCCTCCTCCTCCCCCTAGGTTGATGTCTGGTTTGTCAACATTAGCATCTAGGTCTACTCCTCCTCCTCCACCTAGGCTTCCGCCGAGTCCTCCTCCTCCTCCTAGACTGAAGTCTGGTTTGTCAACATTGGCATCAACATTTATTCCTCCTCCACCAATGCCGAATCCTCCTCCTCCTCCTCCTCCACCTAGACCTCCTCCAATGCCTATTCCACCTCCAACGTCAACATCAGGTTTAGGAATGTCTACATCAGCATCTCCTTTTCCGCCAAAGCCGAACCCAAATCCTTTTTTACCCTTCTTCTTTTTCTTCTTTTCCTTTTTGGATTTTTTCTTTCCTTCTGAGTCATCAGAATCTGAACTGCTGCTGCTTGAACCATCTTTTTTCGATTTGCCAAAGCCAAAGCCAAATCCACCTCCTCCTCCTCCTCCTCCTAGGCTGATGTCTGGTTTGTCAACATTAGCATCTAGGTCGACTCCTCCTCCACCTAGGCTTCCGCCGAGACCTCCTCCTCCTCCTAGGTTAATGTCTGCTCCACCTCCTAGGTTGATGTCTGGTTTGTCAACATTAGCATCTAGGTCTACTCCTCCTCCTCCTCCACCTAGGCTTCCACCAAGTCCTCCTCCTCCACCTAGGCTGAAGTCTGGTTTCTCAACATTGGCATCTAGGTCGACTCCTCCTCCACCAATGCCGAATCCTCCTCCCCCTCCTCCGAGGCTTCCACCTAGTGCTCCTCCTCCTCCTAGGCTGAAGTCTGGTTTCTCAACATTGGCATCAACATTTATTCCTCCTCCACCAATGCCGAATCCTCCTCCAAGGCTTCCACCGAGTCCTCCTCCTCCCCCTAGGTTGATGTCTGGTTTGTCAACATTAGCATCTAGGTCGACTCCTCCTCCTCCACCTAGGCTTCCGCCGAGACCTCCTCCTATGCTTCCACCGAGTCCTCCTCCTCCTCCTCCTCCTAGGTTGATGTCTGGTTTGTCAACATTAGCATCTAGGTCTACTCCTCCTCCACCTAGGCTTCCGCCGAGTCCTCCTCCTCCTAGGCTGAAGTCTGGTTTGTCAACATTGGCATCAACATTTATTCCTCCTCCACCAATGCCGAATCCTCCTCCTCCGAGACTTCCACCGAGTCCTCCTCCTCCTCCCCCTAGGTTGATGTCTGGTTTGTCAACATTAGCATCTAGGTCTACTCCTCCTCCACCTAGGCTTCCGCCGAGTCCTCCTCCTCCTCCTCCTCCTAGGCTGAAGTCTGGTTTGTCAACATTGGCATCAACATTTATTCCTCCTCCACCAATGCCGAATCCTCCTCCTCCGAGGCTTCCACCGAGTCCTCCTCCTCCTTCTCCTAGGTTGATGTCTGGTTTGTCAACATTAGCATCTAGGTCTACTCCTCCTCCACCTAGGCTTCCGCCGAGTCCTCCTCCTCCTCCTAGACTGAAGTCTGGTTTGTCAACATTGGCATCAACATTTATTCCTCCTCCACCAATGCCGAATCCTCCTCCTCCTCCACCTAGACCTCCTCCAATTCCTATTCCACCTCCAACGTCAACATCAGGTTTAGGAATGTCTACATCAGCATCTCCTTTTCCGCCAAAGCCGAACCCAAATCCTTTTTTACCCTTCTTCTTTTTCTTCTTGTCCTTTTTGGATTTTTTCTTTCCTTCTGAGTCATTGGAATCTGAACTGCTGCTGCTTGAGGAACTGCTTGAACCATCTTTTTTCGATTTGCCGAAGCCAAAGCCAAATCCACCTCCTCCTCCTCCTAGGCTGATGTCTGGTTTGTCAACATTAGCATCTAGGTCGACTCCTCCTCCACCAAGACTTCCGCCGAGACCTCCTCCACCTCCTAGGCTGATGTCTGCTCCTCCTCCTAGGTTGATGTCTGGTTTGTCAACATTAGCATCTAGGTCTACACCTCCTCCTCCACCTAGGCTTCCGCTGAGTCCTCCTCCTCCTCCTAGACTGAAGTCTGGTTTGTCAACATTGGCATCAACGTTTATTCCTCCTCCCCCTCCTCCGAGGTTTCCACCGAGTCCTCCTCCTCCTCCAAGGCTGATGTCTGGTTTGCCAACATTAGCATCTAGGTCTACTCCTCCTCCTCCGCCTAGGCTTCCGCCGAGTCCTCCTCCTCCTAGGCTGAAGTCTGGTTTGTCAACTTTGGCATCAACATTTATTCCTCCTCCACCAATGCCGAATCCTCCTCCTCCGAGGCTTCCACCGAGTCCTCCTCCTCCCCCTAGGTTAATGTCTGGTTTGTCAACATTAGCATCTAGGTCGACGCCTCCTCCTCCACCAAGGCTACCGCCGAGTCCTCCTCCACCTACGCTGAAGTCTGGTTTGTCAACATTGGCATCAACATTTATTCCTCCTCCACCAATGCCAAATCCTCCTCCCCCGAGGTTTCCCCCAAGTCCTCCTCCTAGGTTGATGTCTGGTTTGTCAACATTAGCACCGACATCTAGACCTCCGCCTCCACCTAGGCCTCCTCCAATTCCTATTCCACCTCCAACGTCAACATCAGGTTTAGGAATTTCTACATCAGCGTCTCCTTTTCCACCAAATCCAAAGCCAAAGCCGAATCCTTTTTTACCCTTCTTCTTTTTCTTCTTCTTGTCCTTTTTGGATTTTTTCTTTCCTTCTGAGTCACTGGAATCTGAACTGCTGCTGCTTGAGGAACTGCTGGAACTACTGGAACCATCCTTTTTCGATTTGCCGAAGCCAAATCCAAATCCAAATTTTCCTTTCTTTTTACCATCAGCATCTCCATCAAGGTCTGGCTTGTCTACATCCACTTTTGCATCTCCACCTAGTTTACCACCTCCCCCAATGTTGATGTCTGGTTTATTGATATCAATGCCTCCTCCAATGCCAAATCCTCCTCCTCCTTTCAGATCTGCTACATTGACATCTACTTCTCCATTTGTTCCAGCACCAATTCCACCTCCAATATCTAGCTTAGGCTTGTCAACATCCACATCAAGACCTCCTCCTACACCTATTCCACCACCAAACCCTCCAATTCCTCCACCTGGCTTACTGGATTTGATGCTAGCATCTATTTCAGGTTTAACAGATATATCTGCATCTCCGTTGACATCTATTCCCCCTGAGGGTAGTGATGCATCAATTGCAGGTGATTTGATGTCTGCACCTCCTGACCCTCCAAATCCAAGTTTACCTCCGATCTTGAACTTCCCACTTTTATCCTTCTTTCCAGAGCCATCCTTCTTTCCTTTCTTGCCAAACTTCAGGCCAAATCCACCTTCAGGAGCATCTACGTCTATATCTCCTTTGCCATTGATCTCATCTTCGCCGGATGGAGAGGACACATCTACATCTGCACCTCCTCCCAGCTTTCCACCAATTTTGAATTTGCCTTTATTGTCCTTCTTTCCAGAGCCTTTCTTGCCCTTCTTTCCAAAACCGAATCCAAAACCACCTGATGGGGCATCAATTTCAGGACCTTTAACATCCAGAGAAGCATCTGGTACATTTACATCAACATCTGGCCCTTTCACGGACAGGTCTGCAGTACCCCCAATGTCTGGTTTAGCAGATTTGATGTCTATATCGACCTCAGGTTTAACAGAAATGTCCGCATCACCCGAAGGCAGTTTGATCTCTCCCTTTGGTGATTCTACATCAATGTCTGCACCTCCTGAGCCTCCAAATCCCAATTTTCCACCGATCTTGAATTTTCCTTTTTTGTCCTTTTTTCCAGAGCCTCCTTTCTTGTCTTTCTTTCCAAAACCAAAGCCAAAGCCGCCTGATGGTGCATCTATGTCTGGACCTTTAAGATCAACATCAGGAGAACTGGCATTACCACCTAAATTGGCATCTCCTCCTATACCGGCTGATATTTCTGGGGCATTGAGATCAGCATCTCCATTCACATGACCTTTAGCTCCGCCTCCTAATTTTGCTTTCCCGAAGTGAAATCCTCCCCCTTTGCCTTTCTTGCCTGAGCCCTTCTTTCCACCAATGTTAAAGCCACCTCCAATGTCTGCTTTTGGCCCTTCAATATCTACATCTTTTATGCCACCAATACCAATGTCCCCACCGATGTTAGCCCCTGGCTTGGATGATTTGATATTAATATCTGCTTCCGGCTTGACTACATCAAGGCCAGCATCTACATCTGCAGAGCCAATAGTGATGCCACCTCCACCAAGATTTACCTTGCCATCTAGTCCACCACTAAGATCAGCATCACCTTTTACGTTGGGGCCTTTCACATCAATGTCCGCTCCGATGCCACCACCAAGCTTAACATCTTTCTTGTCATCATCAGAATCAGAATCAGATCCACCAAAGCTAAGGTTTATGCCAAAGAAACCTCCCTTCTTCTTTTTCTTCTTCTTCTTCCCTTTACCACCAATATCAAATTTACCCTCTGGAGAACTCACGCTCAAATCTCCCGACAAATCTGCATCTCCACCCCCTCCAACAGCAACATCAGGTCCTTTGATGTCAACATCACCTTTGGCTGAAATGTCTACATCTGGAACTTCAGCAGACCCTTTTGCCGACTTTCCAAATCCAAATCCAAATCCACCCTTTCCTTTCTTTCCAGATCCTTTTCCCTTTTTCCCGAAACCAAATCCAAATCCAGCATCTGGAGCATCGATATCCGGTGCATCGAGTTTCAGATCTGCTTCTGGTAGATCAACATGAGGTTTTCCTGCACGAATGTTGATATCAGCTTCTGGTTTTACAGACACATCTGGTCCATCGAGTGAAAGACCTCCTGATGGAGCACCAATACCACCACTGATTCCACCTCCGATTCCTCCACCAAGTCTTCCTCCAAGTCCTCCACCAATGCCTCCAGAGACATCGAGGTCTGGTTTATTGACATCTACATCAAGTCCACCCTTTCCACCAACGTCTATATTCGGACCACTCAATGATGCTTCTCCAGATGGAAGACCAATGCCTCCACCAAATCCCCCTTTGCCACCAAAGCCGAGTCCTCCTCCTCCTCCTAGGTTGATATCTGGTTTGTCAATATTAGCATCTAGGTCTACTCCTCCTCCTCCGCCTAGGCTTCCGCCGAGTCCTCCTCCTCCACCTAGGCTGAAGTCTGGCTTGTCAACATTAGCATCAACATTTATTCCTCCTCCACCAATGCCAAATCCTCCTCCCCCTCCTCCGAGGTTTCCACCGAGTCCTCCTCCAAGGCCGATGTCTGGTTTGCCTACATTAGCATCTAGGTCTACTCCTCCTCCTCCGCCTAGGCTTCCGCCGAGTCCTCCTTCTCCTCCTCCTAGACTGAAGTCTGGTTTGTCAACATTGGCATCAACATTTATTCCTCCTCCACCAATGCCAAATCCTCCTCCCCCTCCTCCGAGGTTTCCACCGAGTCCTCCTCCTAGACTGATGTCTGGTTTGCCTACATTAGCATCTAGGTCTACTCCTCCTCCTCCACCTAGGCTTCCGTCGAGTCCTCCTCCTCCTCCTAGACTGAAGTCTGGTTTGTCAACATTGGCATCAACATTTATTCCTCCTCCACCAATGCCAAATCCTCCTCCCCCTCCTCCGAGATTTCCACCTAGTCCTCCTCCTCCTAGGCTGATGTCTGGTTTGCCTACATTAGCACCTAGGTCTACTCCTCCTCCTCCGCCTAGGCTTCCGCCGAGTCCTCCTCCTCCTCCTAGACTGAAGTCTGGTTTGTCAACATTGGCATCAACATTTATTCCTCCTCCACCAATGCCAAATCCTCCTCCCCCTCCTCCGAGCTTTCCACCGAGTCCTCCTCCTAGGCTGATGTCTGGTTTGCCTACGTTAGCATCTAGGTCTACTCCTCCTCCTCCGCCTAGGCTTCCGCCGAGTCCTCCTCCTCCTCCTAGACTGAAGTCTGGTTTGTCAACATTGGCATCAACATTTATTCCTCCTCCCCCTCCTCCAAGATTTCCACCGAGTCCTCCTCCTCCTCCTAGGCTGATGTCTGGTTTGCCTATATTAGCATCTAGGTCTACTCCTCCTCCTCCTCCTCCTAGACTGAAGTCTGGTTTGTCAACATTGGCATCAACATTTATTCCTCCTCCACCAATGCCAAATCCTCCTCCCCCTCCTCCAAGGTTTCCACCGAGTCCTCCTCCTCCTAGGCTGATGTCTGGTTTGCCTACATTAGCATCTAAGTCGACTCCTCCTCCTCCGCCTAGGCTTCCGCCAAGTCCTATACCTCCACCAATATCAGTCTTGACATCTGGTAATTCTCCATTGGCATCAACATTCATATCGGGTCCTTTTACTTTCAAGTCACCACCAGCATCTACTCCTCCTCCAAGCTTTGGACCTTTGAAGCCAAATCCGAAGCCCTTGCGGCCACCACCTTCTTCATCCGAACTTGAGCTTGAATCTGATGAGGATGTATGATCACCACTGCCTCCAAATCCCAGGTTGAATCCACCAAATCCAAACTTCTTGCTCTTTCTTTTCTTCTTCTTCTTTTTCCCTTTTACACCTCCTTTAATGTCGACATCTGGTGCATTTACATCAATGTCTCCTTTAACATCAGCATCTATGTCTCCTCCGACTTTCACTTCTGGAGCATCAACATCTACATCTCCTCCTAGCTTGAACTTGCCACCAATACCAAAGCCTTTGTCTTTCTTTCCTCCTCCAGAAATGTTGTATTTCTTTTTCTTTCCACCAAGGCTAAATCCAGCATCTGGTGCATCTACATCAAGACCCCCACCATTAACGGAAGCGTCAACATCTGGAGCACCAACATCAATTTTTCCTGAGAGATCAGCATCTGCTTCATGTCCTTTAGATCCAAACTTGAAGCCTCCCAACTTGAATTTCCCCTTGCCTTTGCTTCCTTTCTTCACTTTTGGTCCTTTAATATTTACATCAAGATCAGCATCAGGGCCATCAACATCAACATGTCCTACAGCTACTGTTCCACCAAGACCACCTCCGATTCCCATATCAATGTCTGGCTTTCCTGCTTTGATGTTGATATCAGTCTCTGGTTTAATGTTGATGTCTGCTCCTCCATCAATATCAGGCCCCGAGATACCACCTCCAATTTTGGGTCCTTTAATGTCAATATCAGCATCAGGTCCATTCAGATCTACACCAATTCCTCCCCCTAGTCCAGCTTTTCCTCCAATTCCTCCTCCAGCATCAATGTCAGCATCAACATCTCCTGCCCCACCATGACCTCCAAATTTGGGCATTTTCAGTCCAAAGCCGAATCCACCTTTGCCCTTTTTCTTCCCACTGCCTCTGCCTTTGATTTTAGGGCCATTTATGTCAACATCTGGTCCATCAATGGAAATGTCTCCTTTCGGTAGGTCAGCATCAATATTACCTCCAGCTCCACCACTGATATCCAGGCCAACTCCTCCTGATGGAAGGTCTGCATCCCCACTGACGTCAAGGTCAGGTCTCTCAATGTCGACATCTGCATCTACATCAATATCACCTTTGCCATGGCCTCCAAATCCGAATTTGGGCATTTTCATTCCAAATCCAAATCCACCTTTGCCCTTCTTCTTTCCATCTCCATCGATGTCCAGATCAGGTCCACTTACATCAAGGTCTGGGCCTGAGATGTCACCCCTAACTTTTGGCCCCTTGGCATCAATGTCTAGTCCTCCACCAATCCCTCCTCCAACATCTAGGTCAACTCCACCAGATGGCAAATCAATATCACCTCCGATATTAGGCTTGCCAGTCTTTACTTTGATATCACCTTCAGGTATGACAACACCACCATCTGCATCTACATCGATATCACCTTTGCCATGGCCTCCAAATCCGAAGTTGGGTCCATGAATTTTTGGCATTTTCAGTCCGAATCCAAATCCCCCTTTGCCCTTCTTCTTTCCATCTACATCGATATCCAGATCGGATCCACTTACATCAAGATCTGGGCCTGAGATGTCACCTCCAACTTTTGGCCCCTTGATGTCAACATCAGGACCTTTGGCATCAATGTCTAGTCCTCCACCGAGTCCTCCTCCGATCCCTCCTCCAACATCCAGGCCAACTCCTCCTGATGGAAGGTCTGCATCCCCACTGACATCAAGGTCAGGTCTCTCAATATCAACGTCTGCATCTACGTCAATATCACCTTTGCCATGGCCTCCAAATCCGAAACTAGGCCCATGAATTTTGGGCATTTTCAGTCCAAATCCGAATCCACCTTTGCCCTTTTTCTTTCCATCTGCATCGATATCCAGATCGGGTCCACTTACGTCAAGGTCTGGGCCTGAGATGTCACCTCCAACTTTTGGCCCCTTGATGTCAACATCAGGACCTTTGGCATTAATGTCTAGTCCTCCACCGAGTCCTCCTCGGAACCCTCCTCCAACATCCAGGTCAACTTCACCAGATGGCAAATCAACATCACCTCCGATATCAGGCTTGCCAGTCTTGACTTTGATATCACCTTCAGGTATGACAACACCGACATCTGCATCTACATCAATATCACCTTTGCCATGGCCTCCAAATCCAAAGTTGGGTCCATGAATTTTTGGCATTTTTAGTCCAAATCCAAATCCACCTTTTCCCTTTTTCTTTCCATCTACATCGATATCCAGATCGGGTCCACTCACATCAAGGTCTGGGCCTGAGATTTCACCTCCAACTTTTGGCCCCTTGATGTCAACATCAGGACCATTGGCATCAATGTCTAGTCCTCCACCAAGTCCTCCTCCGATCCCTCCTCCAACATCCAGGCCAACTCCTCCTGATGGAAGGTCTGCATCCCCACTGACATCAAGGTCAGGTCTCTCAATATCAACGTCGGCATCTACGTCAATATCACCTTTGCCATGGCCTCCAAATCCGAATTTGGGCATTTTCATTCCAAATCCAAATCCACCTTTGCCCTTCTTCTTACCGCTGCCTTTGAATTTAGGGCCTTTGATGTCCGCATCAGGTCCATCAATTGAAATGTCTCCTTTGGGTAGGTCAGCATCAATATCACCTCCAGCTCCACCGCTGATATCCAGGCCAACTCCTCCTGATGGAAGGTCTGCATCCCCACTGACATCAAGGTCAGGTCTCTCAATATCGACGTCTGCATCTACATCAATATCACCTTTGCCATTGCCTCCAAATCCGAATTTGGGCATTTTCAGTCCAAATCCAAATCCACCTTTGCCCTTCTTTCCACCTCCATCGATGTCCAGATCAGGTCCACTTACATCAAGGTCTGGACCTGAGATGTCTCCCCCAACTTTTGGTCCTTTTATATCAACATCAGGACCTTTAGCATCAATGTCTAGTCCTCCACTGAGTCCTCCTCCAACATCCAGTCCTCCTCCAATGTCAGGCTTGCCAGTCTTCAAGTTGACATCAACTTCAGGTTTGTCAATATCAACATCTGCATCTACGTCAATATCACCTTTGCCATGGCCTCCAAATCCATGGAATTTGGGCATTTTCAGTCCAAAGCCAAATCCACCTTTGCCCTTCTTCTTCTTGCTGCCTTTGATTTTAGGGCCTTTGATATCAGCATCAGGTCCATCAAAGGAAATGTCTCCTTTCGGTAGGTCAGCATCAATATCACCTCCAGCTCCACCGCTGATATCCAGGCCAACTCCTCCCGATGGAAGGTCTGCATCCCCACTGACATCAAGGTCAGGTCTCTCAATATCGACATCTGCATCTACGTCAATATCACCTTTGCCATGGCCTCCAAATCCGAATTTGGGCATTTTCAGTCCAAATCCAAATCCACCTTTGCCCTTCCTTCCACCTCCATCAATGTCAATATCAGGTCCACTTACATCAAGGTCTGGGCCTGAGATGTTTCCCCCAACTTTTGGTCCTTTTATGTCAACATCAGGACCATTGGCATCAATGTCTAGTCCTCCACCGAGTCCTCCTCCGATCCCTCCTCCAACATCCAGATCAACTCCACCAGATGGCAAATCAACATTACCTCCAATATCAGGCTTGCCAGTCTTTACTTTGATATCACCTTCAGGTATGACAACACCGACATCTGCATCTACATCAATATCACCTTTGCCATTGCCTCCAAATCCGAAGTTGGGTCCATGAATTTTGGGCATTTTTAGTCCAAATCCAAATCCACCTTTGCCCTTCTTCTTTCCATCTACATCGATATCCAGATCGGGTCCACTTACGTCAAGGTCTGGGCCTGAGATGTCACCTCCAACTTTTGGGCCCTTGAAGTCAACATCAGGACCATCAATGGAAAGATCAGCGTCTGGACCTTTTGCATCAATGTCTATTCCTCCACCCATTCCTCCTCCAAAACCAATTCCTCCTCCAATGTCAGGCTTGCCAGTCTTCACATTTGCATCAATTTCAGGTTTGGCAATATCGACATCTGCATCTACATCAATATCACCTTTGCCATTGCCTCCAAATCCAAAGTTGGGTCCATGAATTTTGGGCATTTTCAGTCCAAATCCAAATCCACCTTTGCCCTTCTTCTTTCCATCTACATCGATATCCAGATCGGGTCCACTTACATCAAGATCTGGGCCTGAGATGTCACCTCCAACTTTTGGCCCCTTGATGTCAACATCAGGACCTTTGGCATCAATGTCTGGTCCTCCACCAAGTCCTCCTCCGATCCCTCCTCCAACATCCAGGCCAACTCCTCCTGATGGAAGGTCTGCATCCCCACTGACATCAAGGTCTGGTCTCTCAATATCAACGTCTGCATCTACATCAATATCACCTTTGCCATGGCCTCCAAATCCATGGAATTTGGGCATTTTCAGTCCAAATCCAAATCCACCTTTGCCCTTCTTCTTTCCATCTACATCGATATCCAGATCGGGTCCACTTACATCAAGATCTGGGCCTGAGATGTCACCTCCAACTTTTGGCCCCTTGATGTCAACATCAGGACCTTTGGCATCAATGTCTAGTCCTCCACCAAGTCCTCCTCCGATCCCTCCTCCAACATCCAGGCCAACTCCTCCTGATGGAAGGTCTGCATCCCCACTGACATCAAGGTCTGGTCTCTCAATATCAACGTCTGCATCTACATCAATATCACCTTTGCCATGGCCTCCAAATCCATGGAATTTGGGCATTTTCAGTCCAAATCCAAATCCACCTTTGCCCTTCTTCTTACCGCTGCCTTTGAATTTAGGGCCTTTGATGTCGGCATCAGGTCCATCAATTGAAATGTCTCCTTTGGGTAGGTCAGCATCAATATCACCTCCAGCTCCACCGCTGATATCCAGGCCAACTCCTCCTGATGGAAGGTCTGCATCCCCACTGACATCAAGGTCAGGTCTCTCAATATCGACGTCTGCATCTACATCAATATCACCTTTGCCATTGCCTCCAAATCCGAATTTGGGCATTTTCAGTCCAAATCCAAATCCACCTTTGCCCTTCTTTCCACCTCCATCGATGTCCAGATCAGGTCCACTTACGTCAAGGTCTGGGCCTGAGATGTCACCCCCAATTTTTGGTCCTTTTATGTCTACATCAGGACCATTGGCATCAATGTCTAGTCCTCCACCGAGTCCTCCTCCGATCCCTCCTCCAACATCAAGGTCAACTCCACCGGATGGCAACTCAACATCACCTCCAAATTTAGGCTTGCCAGTCTTTACTTTGATATCACCTTCAGGTTTGACAACACCAACATCTGCATCTACATCGATATCACCCTTGCCATGGCCTCCAAATCCGAATTTGGGCATTTTCAGTCCAAATCCAAATCCACCTTTGCCCTTCTTTCCACCTCCATCGATGTCCAGATCAGGTCCACTTACGTCAAGGTCTGGGCCTGAGATGTCTCCCCCAACTTTTGGTCCCTTGATATCAACATCAGGACCATCAACTGAGAGATCTGCATTACCTCCACCGCCAATCCCCCCTCCGATTCCTCCTCCAAGTCCAAATCCACCTGATGGTAAATCAGCATCTCCACTCATGTTGGGCTTAGCAGTTTTCACATTGACATCAAGTTCAGGCTTGGCAACATCAATGTCAGCATCAACTCCAGCTCCACCGTGGCCTCCAAACTTGGGTCCTTTGAAGCCAAAGCCAAACTTTCCCTTCTTTTTCCCACCTGCATCTATATCGACATCTGGACCACTTACATCTCCCTTTAGCTTTGGACCATCAATGTCAATGTCAGCTCCACCCTTGACATCAGCGTCGACATCCATATCTGCATCTCCTTTACCACCAAAGTTAAAGTCGAATTTAGGTAACTTGAAACTGAACCCTCCCTTCTTCTTTTTCTTCTTCGGTTTCAGGTCCATATCAAGGTCTGCGTCTGGAGCTTTAACCTTGCCTCCAATACTCCTACCAAAGTTGCCACCTCCTCCAAGAGATGCTTTTGGAAGATCTGCATCAACACCTGCTCCACCTCCCACACTTGCTGAGGGTAGATCAATCCCACCAGCTCCTCCTAATCCAAATTTCGGTGTGTCAACATCCATTCCTACGTTTCCTGAAGGCATGTTAATGCCACCTCCTGCACCTCCGCCAAAGTTGGCAGATGGGCCACCTATTCCACCTCCAATGCCAATACCGCCTGATGGTAATGAAGCACCACCTATGTCTCCTTTGATTCCAAGACCTCCAGAAGGAAGATCTCCATCTACATTCAGGCCACCAGAGGGCAAGTTTGCATCTATTCCTCCAGATCCTCCAAAGCCCCCCTTCATGCCAATGTCTCCTGAAGGCATGTTCATTCCACCGCCAAGCTTGAGATCACCGGATGGTAAGTTACCTCCAATATCCCCTCCTCCACCTAGTCCTATGCTTCCTTTGGGCATCTTTACATCTCCCCCAGCCTTGAGGTCTCCAGATGGCAAGTCGATTCCACCACCCATACCACCTCCAAAACCTCCTCCAATGTTGGGCTTAGCAGTTTTCACATTGACATCAAGTTCAGGCTTGGCAACATCAATTCCACCACCCATACCACCTCCAATGTTGGCAGATGGTGCATCAATTCCACCTCCTATTCTCCCAGAAGGAAGATCTACACCCCCATCAACATCGACGCCTCCACCACCACCAAGTCCAAAGCCCCCTTTAGGACCATCAATTCTTCCAGATGGCAAGTTAACATCAACTCCTCCTGATGGCAGATTGGCATCTCCACCAGCGTTTATGCCTACTTTGGGTGCATTTACATCTATGCCTCCACCACCCATACCACCTCCAAAACCTCCAATGTTGGCAGATGGTGCATCGATTCCACCTCCTATTCGCCCAGAAGGAAGATCTACACCTCCACGACCACCAAGTCCAAATCCACCTTTAGGGGTATCGATTCCTCCACCAATGTTTACACCAGCTGATGGCACATCACCTCCTACTTTCAGGCCTGCAGATGGAAGATCAGCATCAACATTTAGTGCTCCTCCAAATCCACCACCCATACGTCCAGATGGTAAATCTCCTTTCACATCAACATCTCCTGATGGTACATCAGCTTTTAGGTCTGCAGTTGGACTCTTCCCCTTTCCACCAAAGGAAAGAGAAGGCATTTTGAAACCAAACCTTCCCTTTCCTTTTCTGTCGGCGTCTCCATCAAGGTCTACTTTTGCATCTGGTCCTTCAACATCAACATCACCCCCAATACCACCACCGATTCCTCCTCCAATGTCCGCTTCTCCACCTACAGAAACGTCACCACTTGGAACATCTCCCTTCGCACCACCTCCAAATCCAAATCCAAATCCTTTCTTTGATTTTTTTGGTTTTCCCATTTTCACTGAAGCATCAATTTGTGGTTTTACAGCTAAGGATGCATCACCTGATGGTAATGATGCATCAATGTTCCCGCCCGGAGCATTAACATCAAGTCCTGCAGAGGCACCTCCTTGAGGTACATCCATGTCCATGTTGGCACCACCAGAGACTCCTCCTCCAAATTTAGGTCCTTTCAGTTTAATGTTTCCTTCACCTTCATCGTCAGATGAGTCGGAAGATGGGGACGAGTCACCACCAAATCCTAATTTTGCAAAGAATCCCGGCCTCTTCCTCTTGCGTGGTTTTGATTTGGCTCCAAAATCGAGTGAAACATCTGCATCTGGTAGAGAAGCGTCGGCACTGATGTCTCCTTTGGCACCTGCACCTCCCTTCTTTTTGAACATTCCTCTTGGTAATGAGCCTTTACCCTTCTTGCCAACTTGAACATTTGGTGCATCAACATTCAGACCAGCACCTCCTCTTCCACCAACGTCCACATTTGGTACTCCTCCCAGGTCAACTTCGGCTGATGGAGCATTTCCACTTATACCAACACCAGCTCCACCGGAAACATCTGCTCCAGCATTACCACTCCCCTGTTATATATAAAAAGAAAAGAAAAGAAAACAGAAACAAAAATTAATACAATGATACTACAAAATTTATTATCGATAGCTTCGTTTCTAAATTTGTTTAAGGGAGCGAGGGATGCATGGTGGGTAAACCATTCCAGAAACATTCTTGAAAAGTACAGAAAGTCAACGATTAGAAAAGATTTTTCATGTTCTGGAAGGAATCAAAACTGTTAAGATTAGAACATGGATGCATTGTGTCCTGTTCACTTTAATACCTCAAGATAATAGCTGTAAATTTGTCTCTCCCAAAGTATACTTTAAATATATTGCTCGGGCTAGGTTTAATCAAATCTAACCTCAAACCAAATTTCACTAATCCTCCCTGTGATCTTGAAGTCACTGATTAGCCATAAAATAACTTCACATGAAAACATGAATTATTCTTTCCCAATGTATTCCAAATTTATACTTGTTAATACAGCAACAAGATTGCAACTAGCATAAATTAATTGTTGCCCTACCTACAATTTGATTACTGAAATGTCCTACCTAATACCTAGCAACAACTAATATCTGCAATTCATATTCCGACTGTAGAGATATAATTATTCTTAAGAGGTGAATGAAATGATTTATATTGAGGCACTTCACAAAGACCTAGGCGCTGTATTTGGTTACATTACGAAAATGGCCTATTCTTTTTGATACACCAAATTGGTGTCTTACTCACCCCGACAGAGAGTGATGCTGAAGGCAAGCCGATTCCGACAGAACCTGATGGTAATCCACCTCCTACCGAACCTCCGAAAGACATCGCGGCACCTAGAGGTACACAGAAGATAAAAAGATTTCACATGTTAACATATGTATACAATATTATAATGAAACGGCTAAACAATTATTTACAAGAACAATAATCATAATCATAATTATAACATCAACAATACTACCAATAATACTACTAACGATAATAGAAATATACACATATTCCTATTATCATTATTCTTATTCTTACTATTTGTATTATTAACATCAATTACATTTTTGAAGGCCAATATATATATGAAATGATAATAGCAGTAATAGTACTATTAATACATATTTAAAAATATATATATATTCTAGGGCTTTCAAGCAAGGCAAGATGGACAAAAAAACTCGATTGTCTCTGGGAACTAGAATTATGGAATGAAGCGACTGACCGTTTCAAAATGCAATCGCAAATACACCAATAGATGAATAGATAATTGGCAGTTAAAAGGCATTGTCGAGTCATAGCGATAGAATGGACAGCAAAAATAATTACTGACACCATTCATGGTTTCCATTCATTTAAAAGTGATCCCCATCTCTTCAATTTCTACACTTTTATTCCAATCAAGAAAGTAAACCTCCTCATCTTTAAAGTGTACAGACTTCAGTTGTGATGTGTTAGTTATTATAACAATCAGACATGCTCCCTTATAATTATGTGATGCTGGTAATCGTGATTTTTTTTTTTTTTTTTTAATGTGTGAATGAATGGTAAGAGAGGAGATGTAAAATAGTGCTCTATACAGTTGAGCATGACTACAGTTATCTGTGTGTTATAAGATTCAGAAAGTAATATTTTTCAGTACCTTTTCTGGTGTTAAAGATAGGTTCCAGGGGTAGATAGTAAAGACTTAACTGAGGCCCGAAATTACATGGTGGCACTTTGCACTTTGCCATGAAGGTCATCTACTCAATAGTTGTAATGTACTTTTCTATTGGATTGAAGGCTTGAAGCATAAGGCACCTTTTGCTATCACACTCCACATATTTTTTTTGGATTTACACTTGAAAATAAATAATACTGGTTTCAATATACCAAAGAATCATTCATGTAAACCTACATTAAGTTGCCTCAGTTAGTAATTTGGTGCTTGGTGCGAGAGACATTGTATCTGCCAATATGTTCTTAGTTTGCTATTAAGTTGGTTACATTCAGGGTAAACTCGTACAGTGTAAAAAATATCACTAAAATGTCCTTTAAAGCATATAATGAAACGTATGTAACAACATTCAAAATTACTTTTATTTACACTTATAATCGTCAAACACTAACTAGAGCTTATTTGGAAATTTCTCATGTGGGCAGATTGTTGTCACCCTAAAAAAATAGTTAATAACTTATGATTTGTTCTTTTGAAGAATTTCAAAGCAAAAGGATCCAGAGGATCATTTAAAGCGAAACAAATGAGCAATGAAAAAGTCAATAATAAGGTACGCCTGCACATGCTTCAAAGCCTGTGAAAATTTCTAGCGCAAACAAAAATCTGAGGGGTTCGGCTCTCTGTAAAGCTTTGGTATTTACTTACATACTGATCTGTATGTTGACACAAAATGAGCTTATTTGACAAGCTCGATTGCACTTTCAGATATTAAAGGTATTATTATGTTCCGGTATTAATGATTGAGCAAAGTTATGAGAGAGTCAACCTAAAATTACACTGATGACTAATACAAATTAATAAAATGCATCAATGTATGCAAAATGAATTGGATGGAATGCATTTAAGCAGTGAAAGTATTTTTGGGGGTAGGCAGTGAGAGGGGCAGTATAACAGCCCCTACATGTAGTGACACTAGTGTGACTATGATTAGAATGAAGATTTTTTATCTGAACATTGAGTATCCTTTAAGGCTTTTCTTAAAGGTATTGACGTTTGTATTGTGAGTTGTTTGATACAGCCTGGTAGTATCCTGTAAAGGATATTGCGTTGGTTGTTGGGTATTTTACTCTTTTTTTAATCATGTTCAATGCAATTCTGCTGCTGTCAAGGTCATAGAATATCAAACCAACCTCTACACCCTACCCATATTTTAGTTCTCCAGATCTGCCTTGACTAAGAAACTTCCAATCTTGGTCTAAAAACAGCCTCCCCTTTTCGACCACAGAAACCATATAATATCATTGGTAAAAACTTTGAAAAAAAGATCTTGTATATATATTGACAAGTCCAAGGTAAGATTTTAGTAAGATTTTAATATGTCTGACAAGTTGACAAGTATGTCAAACCCATAGCTCTAATAAAGCTTGAATCAAATTCAATAATATTGTTATTGTGTGGAAAATATCAAGGACTCACCCAATTTTGTTCTGTTTCTGCTTTGAATACAATTCATCAATCAAAGAATAGAAATAGACCATTTTCATAATGTAATCAAATTTAATGCATATATCTTTGTTTAGTGCCTCGTTACTAATTATTTCATTCACCTGTTACAAATAATTGTATTTAAATCTTCATAATTCAAATTGCATACAATAATTATGGAATGTATAGAATGTATGCCATTCGCATTCTGACTATTAAAATACAATTGTTTGTGACAGGTAAATGAAATAATTGGTAACTAGGCAATTAAAGATTGTGCATTAAATTTGATTACATTATGAAAATGGCCTACTCGCCCTTAATTCAAAGATGATCAAAATAAATGCCGAAATTAACAATTCAAGGAAACCAATTCTTGACAATTAAAATGAATCGGTCACAGAAAAAAAGAAGATTAACATTTGAAAGTTTAGAAAACTAGGAAATGGATATTATTAGTCGACCATAATATGTGATGTCACAATGGGACTACTTTCCGATTTAAATGTACTTGGTAAATTGCAAAAATGAATTGGCTTTATCTTCAATATCCTCTTATACATATCTTACCCTTATATATACCAATCATAAAAAAAGGGTTTGACTTGACGAATGTGAGAAATTGAATTCAAACCGATTCTAATACACAATGATTGGAAAGGTAGTGCCAGTCTGATGATGTACTTTGTGAATCAATAGTGATATCCGCTTTCAGTACTGAAATTCTTTAATACTTTGTGCAGGAAAATGTCCAAAGTTTAAACAATTGGTTCTCTGACATTTTTGCATCCTCTCTAAGACAAACTTTGTTTAGAGGTTTAATAAGAAAGTTCATCTGATAAAGGTAAAAGCAATTTGTGAGCTTTTACATTAAAACAAAGTTTTGACCATAGTTTGATAGTTTTATTATGTTAGTTATTAGTCATTAAAGTAATTAAATGATTTATATATTTCTCTTTGTTAATATCTTTTTTTTTGTGATTATCTTTCTCTTGTCATTGATGATTGTATGGTGCATCTATAAATATTGTATTATATATATTATATTAATATCAGACAGTTTCTTTCACATTGCGATCACATGTCCAGAACTCATCTTTATTGATAATTCCTCCTTGATGGATCAGGGGGGTGTTTCACAAAGATCCTAAGTTGAACTTATCTCTAAGTTGGACTTGAACATTATGGAAAGCCGTAAGCATCTTTGAAAATATGTGGTAAAAGTTATTTTAAAAGGCATAAAATGTTGATTTAAATCATTCATATTTTCTATTATGAAGGAGATTTCATGTTCTTGATGCGGAATTTATGAAAAGTCTAAAATAATTGAATTTTTGCTTTTGAATATATTTTATTTTAAGGCTAACTTAAATGTCCAACTTAAAGTTAAGTTCGACGTGGGATCTTTGTGAAACACCCCGCTGGTAAGGAAGATTACATCTTCTGAATACTTACTTGCGTCTGTATCAAGGTCTGGTTGTGCCGTTGCTAGTTCGTCTATTGCTAATGGGGCCTTTCCCACGGCTCCACCACCTGCACTTACTCCGGCACCTACAGAAGAAAAGAGAAAAAAAAGAAGAAATTAGTAACAAAATCCTCTAAAACATCAAATACCTCTCGACATGTATATATGTGAAAGAATGGTCAGTGTACAATACACATATATATGTGGCAGATGATGAATATTATGTACAATATGAAATGATCAGTGTAAGAATATCAGATAGTTGCCGAGAAGAATTGGTTAACGGCTTAAAGGTACTATGTCCCATTTGCAGGCCAAAAAATGAAAAAGTTAAATTCCAACTGCATTTGAAAGATAATACTAATTTAGAACTTCCCTAAAAAAAGTGGGGCTTGAAAATGTCTTTAAGTGGGAAAATAACGACTATTAGTTGTCAAATCAACTTTAGGGCTATAGAGCCCAAAAGTAATAGTCTTGATTTACAGACAATTGTACCGAATGGTCATACGTTTTATGCTGCGCAAAGATTCAATCAGTTTAATCTTGGCCATCACAAGAGGTGGGTTATTGATGTAGACAAATGCTCATGTACCCTTTACAACTCTTTTCATTACCAAAGAAGAAAAAAAAGCCAGTCAGTCACTCAATAGTGTCTGACAGTGAAGTCTAGCAAGTAAACAGGTTTCCTTGCATAATTTGAATATGAGGACACTGCTAACGTTTAAATTTCACAGATAGGACATACATGGCATATTAATAATTCCTGCAAAGTTCTACAGCATTTGAGGTTGGCTGCAAAAGGGACATAGTACCTTTAATAATTCTCACAAGTAAAATGTTGTGGAAAACATCCTGCCCTGCCCCCTCTAAGCAAGTAGGTCTTACAAGGGTATCATAAATATTAGAAACTGTTTTAGTTTAATCTGATATTGCTACAGTATATATTCCTTAATCATCCAGTTGCACAACACAGGCTATAGGCATTTTACAATTATGAATTGATCAATATGAATCTTTTCATATTGCTGGAAAATCAATCCATTTTGAAAGTGTCGATAATCACCAAATCATCCCTGAAAGTCTGTTATTGTTCCTTTCAATGAAGAGTGACTTGAATAATTTTTTTAAATAGTAGATGTCTAAAAAAACTGAGAAATTAAAGACAAATATAAATGCCAAACATATGTGTTCTTACTTCTTAATGATGATTTAACTTTATAGCTGCCCCCTCCAATAACAAAAACAGAACTAAACAAACAACAAATTAATCTAACAAACAAAAATATGATTGCATGACACATCACAAACATACCACAAATAAATAAATGTGTGAACAATCATGATCTAACTAGCCAAGCATTGAATTGATAAAGTGGGCTTATAAATTAACCATAACATCTATTATTTGTTCATAGCCTCTGCAACATTACACATTAACAATAAATGACCTTGTCCCAAGCTGGCTACTGAGCTTAAAATCAATACCAATTGAGGAACTTTAGAACAGACAACATAAGTTCCATTAATTCAAGCGGGTGTACTACATTACATACAGTGATAGTCCTTCAAATACAGCCCTTTTGTTATCATGAAAATGTCTGCAACACAATCAATTAACCCAAATGTTGAATGACCCCATAAAATCCCTTTTAAAATTAGGTTTGATTTAGTTTATGAAAGGTTTACTATACCTCCCCGATTCATGTTTGCATCAAAGTATAAATATAGTCAAGAAGTTTTTCTGGTCTAGCAGAGTTTAATCCAAAATTTAACCAAGTTTGCCCTGTTTTTATATTTTTCTAGATTGCAAATTGTTTGGGGTAGTTTGGTCGCCTTCAATTACATGCTGTGTAAGTGTGCCACACACATACACACACATCTCACCGCCGCGCACACTAAAAGTACGTCCTCGGTAGACGAAACAATGACGGCTCTCCCCATACAATCGTGTACTATTTTACACATCTGATCAAAACGGGTTAACGCAAGTCAGAAATATTGTTGACCCCACACAGCCCCAAACTGGACACAAATAAAACTAAAAATGCAATCAACGTGATAAGCGATACACAAGTAGTGCAACAATACAAAAGCAAATTGTCTTTCCGATTCAACAATGAAACTCATTCATACGAAGCAGTGACGTTCTGCTCAAAGACGCGCTCGATCCTTGCGAGAAACCCTACTAAAATACAGAATTTAGCAGGTGGACTGAGTATCGGTCCTTGTCATGTCATGGACAAATCGAAAATAAAACGAGGCGTGCCAAGTGAGCCGTATACGTCCACTGGTTGTCACTGGGCATGGCTTGATATATCACGCATGTTCATTACTCCAAACATTTTGGAATTTTTCTTGTGACCAACATTTCAGCCGTTCGTTTCTGACATTTTCGTAAGCCATAGATAAACTCACTCCCGTCTCCAACACAAATCCCTTGCATGACAGTAGATTTTAGCAACATTTTAGCAACATGACGGGAAAACATACAGAAGAAAAAATATATACAAACCATCTTCTTCTTCCCATAATTCTTCCCAAAATGCTGGCAGCCAACTTAAAAGTTGACCCATTCTCTCTTCAAAATGCCACCATATAATATGAGCAACGAGCCACTATACATTCCCAGCGTCAGCCCGATTTTCAACCAAAATCCTTTCCATTTTAATCACAGATAAGAGATATCAAAACGAGTTTCAACTGCTACATTGTATATACCAAATTGCACAACAATATCATCAAAAGTCCTGTCGTAAGACACCAACGGTTCTAAATGAAATTATCGCTATATCCAGAGTGAAATAAAATATCAGCGTATGCTATAGCTACTTAAATATCTTTTGTCAACTAATAAGACCAACCCTTGGAATCAAACCCGAATTAAAACCATTCCCCATGCATTTGATGAAAGTCTGCCAATAAATGATTTGGGTTTGGTATTTGCCCAGACACTTACAATGTTTTCATACGGTACTTGTTGAAAACATAATCATAAAGAAAACCAGCCAATCAACATAGAATCAACAATCGTTGACATTTAACAAAAAGACAGGAATGTGAAGTGCTCTTCTATAGAAGGTCTGCATTGTAAACTTTCGTTAACAAATGACTCTGCTTTAAATAAATTATTACAAAAGCTGGAGTACAATCATAAATATTACTATGACTACACTATACAGTTCAAAAAGTCAACTCGGTGACTCGTAAATGGAGTTGAATTAACAACGCTAAGCTCAAGGATGGCATCGTTAATTAGATACCGCGCTCTGTAGTATGCGAGATGGACGCCATTTTCATTCTAACAAAGTGCGATGACCTGCTTAGATAAAAGAAATGCCATCCCAGAACAATGCGATAAGACAACGTCTTCCTTTGACATTCTAAAAATGGTAAATGAAGGAATTATACATCTATACTATGGACATTTTCATTGATGTATTTCCCGTTTTTGATTTACTTCCCTTTCTCTGGGATCTGACCCTAATTTTTCTTCTCGAAGCGTCATCCGCGCAGCATCTGTTCCGCTAATAATGAGCAAATGAACAACAAAGCGTCCTGTTACTGCTGCTAAACTCGACGCGGCGAATCTGTTTATTGTATTCCAAGCTTTGCATATCGAGCTCTAAAAGAGAGCCTAAATCTGTGTAAGCGTAGAGCTTCGTCAATTCTATACCCTTGTGCTTTGTTCCCTTGGTTTAGCTCTCTTCTCTGTGGAACATACCAAGACCAAGCTAGAGGGTACACAATACACATGAAAGTAACAAGAATTACATCAAGCTATATTTCAGAATGGATGCTCCGATGTAAACGCATCTGTCAAACTCTGATGATATTAAAGGGATGTAAGTAAACTTGCCTATTTCAATACGATAAACTTGATAAAATCCTTTATCTCCTCCGTTTTGTAAAAGCAGTTAAATCCGAAGATGATCATCAGAGAATAATTTGCAAACTCACGAAAGAACTATTCCACAAGATCAGAGTTACGATGAATTCGATGAAGAGCATGTTATCATCCAAGATTATGAATTCACGTTTTGGAAGAGTGATGCGTCGATCAGGACGTGCTCGTAGTAAACTGGTGGAACACCCCACTCAACTCCGCAGGCTTTCAGATCCACACCCGAACCCAGTGGTATACATGGGCGTTTTCACGCAACGTAACTAACACTGAATCAGGCCGTTCTGCACAGAGCGCTCCGATCCCTCAATAAAGAACCATTCTCTTTTCTTTCTCGCTACTGCGCATAATAATAATGGACCTTCAAGCATTAAAAGAGACCAAATTGAACTTATTCAAGTGTGGAAGGTGCTCACCGATTCGCCCCCCCCCCTCATTCTCTCTCGTTTTTACAACGCAAATAGGAATGCTTCGCATTCCACGGTTTTGTGGCTAAGCAAAAGGCTTCAGATTATCTCCAAATTTTATTCTTTTCTTTCGGCTCTTTTTAGCACTATTCACGACACAGTGCGTTCCCATTCCATGTAAAAGTTGTTGATTTACGACACACTATACAGTGTGTAAAGCACTGCTGGAATACGAATACGTTATATAAAGGATTGTGTTAACAGATCGGTGATGCTAACAATAAGTTTAAGCTTTAAAAAAGAATCGCAATTTTTAATGACAGGAACCCTTGAAAGGCTGTAGTGAAAAAGAGGTCCCATTTCACCCCCTCCCTTTTGAAGTATACAATTTGGAACCCCAACATTACTAAGAAAGGAATAGTTAGATAGATCCTAAATTTGATGAGCCCCTTGTGAATTGTAAGAGCAAATTAATAATAGAAATTTGAGCGGGTGGTTTCACTTTCAGTATCGTGTGTTACGTCAGGTAGTAGAATATTAAGTAACTTATCTAGAAAACAAGATCAACCAGAGAAGTTTCAATGTACACTATAGTGGTGTTTTGTTTTTCTTCATTTATTCATGTTCTGTCATCAAACATTTTAAAAGCAGCAATCATTTATTCTTTCTACCATAACTAAATCGTAATACACTACTCCCATGTAGTCAAGACCTTTTCTGAGTTCTACAACTTTTGAGAAACAACATGGGGGCCCTTTTGTTGACTGTAAACAAGCAAGCTAACTTCCGAAAATCTTGAACAAACTTTTCTTGGGTGTTTACCGATCCCCTTCTTTGGGCCTCGTCCAAATATTTCTCCCTTTTAGCTGTAAGCACCCGTTGTTTGATTTTGATATGGCTGGCATTGAAAGAAGACCTCCAAATCGTATAGAACCAACTCCTTTTTTCAGACCCACCATAATTCAACAATCTGACATCGACATGCAATTTTTTACTACGTAAGGGTCAAAGGGGAGCCTCTTTCTTCACAGAGCTTAGGATAACTTGAAGGGCGAATTCCAGCCCTCCCCCCACCCCTACTCGATCAAACTTCTAGTACACCTATCAAAGATTCCAACAGCTTTGTACCGACACAACGTTGAGTGCATGTATTTTACTGGCATAAGAAAGATGGGCGTGTTCTTGGGAGACGGTAATTTGAATAGATGCACTGTAATGTTGCATACGGAATGCGAAGATTTTTCATCACATCTCCGACTACACTTATGAATGTCAACCTTATCTTCCCTAATGTTCCGAACATTAACTGCACAAGAAATCAAACGTTCTATATGCGTGGCTTTCAGATGGCGCAAACCGAGCACATTGGCATGAACAACCAAATTAATTAGTTACCATATTAAACCTATTATACAAGATTTCAATGGCGGCCCCTTGGAGCATGCTCAGAGAGTGACAAATTACCAGGGGCGAACAACACTTCCCTGGTGAGAAGCATCATCCGCTTCGGTCACCAGTACCCCCTGCGAAGCGTTTAACCATATTTGGTAATGGCCGCAAACCGCGATCGAAGATGAAAACCTAGCAACGCTGGAGACAAGAATTGCCTGTTGTAAAACGTATGAATAGTTACACTGCATAGTGCATACTTCACCAATGTCATTAATAATCTGATTCTGCATACACATTCTGCATAATTGTTCCATCTTTGTCTACCTAAAATTTGTTCCTTTTTTGTGAAAGGGTGTTTGATTTCGACAGCTGTGTTTACATCTGAATTTAAAGTGTGACCTCATTAGTAAGATTACTATTGCCCCATGCATGTAGGACAAAGAACCATTAATTGTCAAATGACCTTACGCCTAACAAACTAATCAATCCTGGGCTTTTTTTAAAGCGTTTCAATCCAAAACTAAAAATGTTACCAAGCCCCAAATACGTATAAATGGCATCATTATATCCTACATTAATTTGACCGATCATAATATTTGACATGCTATCTCCTTATACCCCATGTTTTCGTCTAGTTCAACATAATTTATATATTTATTAATATTTATTTTCAGCTAAATATCCCATCGTCAAAGACAACTGATCGTATCGTGTCAAATTTGATTACTGAAGTGCAGGCGATCGTGAATATTTAATGATATATAATATTCCCGCGTTTTGCATATGTTTGGGTGAAAATAACTCGTTCAGTGACATCTTTAAAACTGATATGATTACTCAAAAAACGCATGCATATTACAATGGTAGAATGTTAATGGGCTTGGCATTATCAGCAAGATAAAAGAATTTTTGTATCTTAATTCTTATATATGGTTTAATGATTTAGTCTTCCAATGGATGGAAGAAGAGTCAGAAAACTATTATTACCACAAATATATAGATGAAATTATTCAGTCTTACAAGTTTCAACCTATATTCTCCCAAACCTATGTTCAAGTTAATGATTTAGTCTTCCAATGGTAGGGAAAGTCAGAAAAGTAAAATTACCACAAAAAGATGAAAATATTAAGTCTTACAAGTTTCGACCTATATTCTACTAAACCTATGTTCATGTGTGTGGAATATGTTTAGTAGGTAGGGATTTGGAGAGACACGTGGACTACTGGATTCCAGTAATATCATACACTGTCTGCAGGCATGGCCGGTGACCCTTTCGCTCACCTATTGTGTTTGCCGGCCAGGCTATTGATTGAGAAAATCAGAAAAGAAAAGAAAATGGCAACCCTGCTTCATTTTCGCGGGACTCCATGGTCCGAGCTCAAACAATGCTTTTATAAGGAGAGTATTGATCGAGGAAGAATGGGGATAAAAGGCGTGCCCTGCGCAGCGCGTTGTTGTTGCTGCTCGTTATGAGACTGCGAGTGAAAGCACATAAGTCATAATGCAATCTTTACCACGAATTTACTGAATGCGTCTTGGGTCGAACATCGGTCACAAGATTTGGCGGACATTCGTCTAGACCATTTATCTGGTGAAGACACAAGGATGGGCGAGCTCGGAAAAGTTACGAAATTACACCCCCCGCTAAACACAGATTACGGCTTCAAAGAAGGATACCATTCGAATACTTTTCCTCCCCCATATACTTCAAACTTCCAATTGGTTATTGCCGATTATGTGGGATGGACAATAGAATACAGTGACTCAATTGATACAATTCAACAATGTAATTCTAAGTACATGTATTGTGAAGCTAATACTATCAACCCCGAGTGTCTTATTGTGGAGCTGGGCGTAGGATGCGCTGCATTGACCAAATATAATTGAAGAATTTTGACGAAGAATAAATTCCACCAGCTTCCACATCGATGTTAAAGAAAGAATTTGAAACGAAAGACTGAATGTGGGGCATATAAAACTGTCATTTAACTTTCACAAATCAAAGAACCAGTGGGGTAGCCAGAAATGGGCGTAGTATGTGTCCGATCCGCACCCCCCCTCCCCCCTCTGTCCGTTTGAAGGCCCGTCAAACTTAAAATGCTATACATGCCAGGCTGACCAAGTGCAGATTTCCACCCCCCCCCCCACCCATCATGGATGTGACATCGAACACAAATAAGTACTTGTGTCTTAATATGAACAAAACTTGCATCGAGTAATTAATTTAGCATGATAAATAATCTTTATTGAAGAAATCATCCTGCAGGGAGAAGTTGTTGCTGTGGTTGTATACCTCGTGCAATTTTCGTTGTTTCACCGACTATTATAAGTTATCTTTCATTGTGATATTATGTTGCAGGGAAAAATCATCGCGCAGCTATACTATAGGCTCATAGTATGGCCCAAAGCCACTGTCAAGTGAACATCGTCCTTCCCCATAAAAACCATGATATCTCAAATAAAGTTTCCTTGTTTTATGATGCGAGCTTCAAAAATAAATAGCACAGATGGGATGTAACAATCTCAATGCGAGCAATCAAATCGGAATTAAGTGGTTTACACCAGTAATCATACTGAATCGACATCTTGCCCGTTTACTCTGTCAATCTTGACTTTGCGATAAACCGAGATAATAATATGTTCAAAATGAATTCCAGGGAAATAAAGGGTTAGGGGTGGAATCATACAATCTACGGAGTACATGGTAGAGTAGATAACTAATCAAACAAGCTTGATTAAATATATCACTGTAATTCCTTGTAAAGTATGCTAGGCGGAATTCCGTATTTGAATAAAGTAGTCATAAAGACGTAAAAATAAAACAAAACAAGGTTTTGTTTGCATTCGCAATCTACAACAAGCCCAGAGGGCCTACCTCTGTTGTGTTTTTCCTATATAATCTGCCTTAAAAAAAATGGGTTGAAATGAGAATATAGAGCCCAAAAGTAATAGTCTTGATTTTCAGACAATTGTACCGAATGGTCATACGTTTTATGCTGCGCAAAGATTCAATCAGTTTAATCTTGGCCATCACAAGAAGTAGGTTATTGATGTAGACAAATGCTCATGTACCCTTTACAACTCTTTTCATGAATGTTATTACCAAAGAAGAAAGAAAAAAGCCAGTCAGTCACTCAAGTGTCTGACAGTGAAGTCTAGCACGTAAACGGGTTTCCTTGCATAATTTGAATATGAGGACACTGCTAACGTTTAAATTTCACAGATAGGACATGCACGACATATTCATAATTCCTGCAAAGTTCTACAGCATTTGAGATTGGCTGCAAAAGGACATAGTACCTTTAACCTTTAAACCTGACCAAAAGCTAATATTTATTTCTTATGAGGTACTGTTCAAATACATCAATTTGCAGGAATTCAATGAAAATGTCAACGTTTGCTCAAACCATCGCCATCATTTATATCAAAATTAATCATTTACAACAACAACACAGGTCGTTTCTAGCTTTTTAATAGATCATTATTTGTATAAAATCTCAATAAATATTAAATATATTTCAAAATGTGTCTTGCGAAATTATAAAATGCCCGGTGTTGACCCTGGTCTAATCAATCAAATACAGTTAAAGGCCTGGTTTATTATTCAAAACAATCGTCTAGTAGGCACAATATTGAGTGCAGAATAAGTCATGTTTATATGCATAAGCAGGTGATCTACAGTACGTATTGAAATTTAAAGCCCCACTGCACTACTTGTAGCTACTTGCTCCCTCTATAGAAAACAATGCCTATAAAGCGGTGCCCGTTGGTTCCCCATGATCCTCTTTTCCTTATGTTAATTGAGAGCTGAGTTGATGAGATAACCACCTGTCAGTGACCACACTGGGTGGTATAATCCCTCCTGGCCAAACTAGTACAGACGGGCTTTAATCGCAGTCTCGATAAGTTTTTTAAAATACATTCTTTTCGAAAATTGAAAAATGTAGTGCGTTACACTGAAAAGTTATTTTCGACCTTCCATTACCTATCACCTTATCCAGTTTCAAGTCTAACCGAATTTTTGCCAAGAAAAACGACCATCAAATCGAGGACAATCTTCCCTGACCCTTCAATGGCGTATTTATAACTGTTAGGTCCTACCCTGGAGTAACGAGGTCAGATAAGGACATGCTGTATTATGCAATGGTTACCCGTCACACAACATCCCCAGGCCATGAAACCCAAGGTCAGCTTAGGTAATAATCATCCTTCAATCAGTTCAATGATTGGAAAAGCACGGTCGGTGCGCTACCAAAGTGATTACCCTTCTCAGCTGTGATGGGGGGAACCGTCTACACTGCAAAGGTCACACAAGGACAGTCCAGAGGTCGCGTAAGGACATACTGTATTACGCAATGGTTTAATATCCGTCACACAACATCCCCAGGCCATGAAACCCAAGGTCAGCTTAGGTAATAATCATCCTTCAATCAGTACAGGCACAGCGGAGCACCCCAATTACCGTGCGATCGACTCTCGTCCAGTAAACATCATTTGCATAAAATCAACAATTGTGTACCGATCGATGCGAAAAAAAGTAAACAAATTTCGAAGACAAATTCTTCATTAATGTGATGAATATCACCAATCAAAGCTACTAAATCGAGTATTTAATAAATTTGCAAGACACTCATGTGTATAAAAAGAGTTATTGATGCACAGAAAATGTGAAATTTAAGGGATAGTTTTGACGAACAAAAACGAAAAATATGAGATACAAAATCACCGTAAAATTCACCATTTCTTTTAGAGCGAGAAAGAATTGGCTCGTATGAACAAAAAGAAAATTTAATAATCTCAATCCTTGTGAAATATCTCTTTTCGTAGTTGCTTGATAGGGTCGTAACAGAGAAAAACATACCCCAATGTCCGAATCTCATCGAACAAAAATAATCCTTCGTTGTCGCAAAATTGTTTGACCAGTCCCATACATTCAAATGTGTGTCATGTCTGAACCTCGTGTGTGCGTTGGCTATACATGTCTTGCCAGCCGACTGCACACGTGCACGATATTGGCTCAGCTGTTTCGATCTGGCCTGCACCGGGCCTAAGACGCATGCGCAGTACATCGCTGAGATCGATGACGTCATGTTCAATGAGTTCGCTGACTACAACTTTTAAAAATGAAGCCCCATGAAAAAGAACGTTATAACCAAAAAAAATACAGCGGAGAAGCGAAAATTTCGCCCATGTATAGATTCAACCCTAATGAATATTCATACCAAGTCTCTACTTCGTGCATTGCTTGATAGGGTCATCACCTTATAAAGTAGACGTCGTGTTTTTCGAGGGGCGAAGCTCAAAACACATTAATATCTCGAGTTTTATTCCATGGAATTTCGTATTTATTTCACTGACATAAAATTCATAATAATTTTAGTTAGTATGGAAAGTTTCATAGCGATATTGGCAGTAATAAAGGCGCAACGCGAATTTTAAGATTTGACATTCTAGCACACACATGTTCGGATTCACGCAGATGTCCGTTGGTTATTCAAATAGAACGGGCCGCTAATGATATGCAAATTGGGGTGCTCCGCCGTGCCTGAGTAGTGATTGGAAGAGCGGCACGGTGCGCTACTGAAGTGATTACCCTTCTCAGCTGATGGGGGAAACCGTCTACACTGCAAAGGTCACACAAGGACAGTCCAGAGGTCGCATGAGGACAGACAGTGTTACGCAATGGTCATCGCTAAAACCCAATGTCCCGAGGCCATGAGACCAAGGTCGACTTGTGAAATGGATATATCCAGTGATCGGTGATCAGCGGAGCTAGGGGGCTTGACCTGTCAAGTGATAATCCTTATGAGCGGAATCGTCTGTAGACGGTAGTGCAAGTGTCATATGAGGACACCTTGCAAGCTAGTGATCGCATCACTTGTATGTGACGCAATGGTTACCCCTCGCACAACATCCACAGTCCGTAAAGACAAGCTTAGCATTACCAATACCAGGGAGATGGGAGGGACCAAGGAACATCATCTGTCCTCAAGATTGGCAAATCATGGAATAGTGGAAAAGGTAATTTTACTCAAGGAGTTGTGAATCGAAAGTCCTTGCTTCACAATACATAAATGATTACCTTCTTTCTCTCACACTTTGAATGATTTGAAAGTAGATAATTATGATGGACGTAAAGAAAAGTCATTTGAAATGCACAGATGACCTTCTAAAGCAGAGTTTTCTAAACATGAGCTATATTGAAGGGTAGGTTTTCCTGCAAAATGATACATTGAATTCAACGATTTTGATTTTGGAATTTCAGATAAGAATCCGCGGATTAGCTTTAACAAAATCTAAAAGTAAAATAAACTTCATTATTTTGCCTCCATACATAAAAAATACTGTTAATGCAGGTCAATTCTGAATAAATATCTGAATTGGACGATGATAATAGAGATTTAAACGTGTCTGATGGGTGGTACTAGAGTTGGTGTGAGTGAGATTACTGTCACTCGCGTGCAACTTGTCCTCAAAACGGTGTAGTTAGCACGCTCTCAAATTGAACTTCTACCCTCAGGCGATCCTATTCTCTCTCTCTCTCTTCTCTTCCCTCTCCAGTGGAATTCGGAAACCACCAAGCAGCCCCATTTTGGCCCGATTGTTTCCATTGACACGGTCATGGAAGGTCAAAGGAGAAAACAAGATTCTGGAGCTGAAGTGCTCTTGGGCCAAGTGTGTGAAGATGCAAATTTGAGACTGATCGCAAGGGTACGTGGGTGGGTGAATATGTGAGTGGGTGGGTGGGTGGGTGGGTGAGTATGTGCGATTGCACAATAAATGGAAGAGAGGTGGATCTCTAAGACCCTACATCAAAGGAGTGTTACACGTGAGGCAATGCGCGTCATTAACCCCACCCCCTTGAATAGCTATGTAAATTAATTAATTACAATGAAATCCAATTTTTCTCCCATTATTTATGCCCTGATATTATTTTAATACTGATGTATCGCTGCCTTGGACGTATCAAATATCCAATCCAGGTATTTATAAAGCGCCAATATCTAATTGCCTAACCAAAGGCGCTGATGAGACTGAAAAACAAAAAGCAGTAACTAATATCTAAATGAAATCAATTCTAATATTATGACTTACATCTATAAACACTAAAACCCTTTTCAAAAATTCTTCTGATGAAAATCTGTTTCTGACAACTTTTATGTCCTTAAAATAAGAATTTCAATAATCCATTTAAATTTTGCATTGGATTTTGATTTCACAAAGTCCAAAAAAGTCAAAGTTAGCCCCAATTATGATTGGCTACGCTTACGACAATTGATACACACATTTCTCCCATACACCGTCCGAATCTACTATTGGGGGGGGGGGGGGGGGTAGCTCCTCAGTAACATTCCCGTTTCCCACCCTCCTGTGCAAAAGAGCTAAGCCAATCTGAGGTCATAGGTCACAGAGCCGGCCCAAGGAGGACGGCGAGATGAAGTGTCGAATGATGTCTCCCAACTCATCTGTCTGACCTACGAGTCCGACCTCCGAATTCCTCCTGAATTGAAACTTGTTACCAGACGTTAAAGGAAAAGATGGGTTGTGGTAAAGACTGAAGGTGAGACATGAATCGTGAGCCTTTTCAAGTTTTTAAAGTCAGTTTGGAAAAAAGTCACAATGGAAATATCCCCTGATAACGATTGCTATTCAAACGCCTTCGTATACAAAATATTACATGAATTAGCTAGCTAAAGTATTTGGCCCAAATAGGTATGCCACGTGTGCATGTGTGGTCCCATAAACAGTACATATTTCTATGTGCGTGCATATAAACCATGATTTAGGCAATATCTTATCGATTTTGGTGATTCCTCAGCCTCACAGTATAATCAATAGTTTCCAGACAGTTTATATAACAATCTTATTCCATGACCAGAACTCGACTTTATCTTTAAACCACTCTTCTAAATTTCAGTAAAACAACAAGCATATTGACAGGGGCGTTCTTACACTATGTTTACATGTTTACAACTAATCCGGTTTAATCGCCCTAGCCTACATCACCCACACCAACTTGTTTACATGTCCGGGACTAGAAGCTGTGAGAAAAGTAATGATGTTTAAAAGGGAATCACATGAATTAGCAATGGGAATTTAATTAGTTTTTCCACATGACCCAAAATGGCGTAATTATTAGAATAATTAGCCTGGGTTAAACAAACAATCATAAAACATTTAACTACCACTAACGTTTGTAGCTAAATAAGAAATGCACGGAATGCACGTCCTAAAAGGTGAATATTTTAAATTTTTAACCGAAATTTTCAACCAGAAAATAATTTTACATGTCCCATTGCCATGCTGCTAAAGAGTTCGTTGGTGCTTTGTGAAGATATTACGAGGGCGGGGTTTTTATAAAGCTTTTCGGAGGCATGACGGTAAAAAGTAAAGATGGGGGAGTAGAAGCCTTCAGGGTGGTGATTATTGACATACTATGTCTAGGGTCCAGTCTTCTGTTGTTTTAAGGGATCACAAAGTTTTCGTTTCGTCTAACAAAACCTTTTAATTGGCCACCTTGACACGCGTCCCTCGACTTTAAGTAAGAGCAAAACAGTGTATGATTGATATTACCTCTGACATTCCGTAGAATGGAGGAAAATTAAGGAAATACGGTATCGCACTAAATCCTGTGCAGTGTGTACTATTATGAATACATTATTAACGTTATCATCTGTTCATGATATGAACTATTCGTGACTATCAACAATATTTCGGTCTGTGTATCGTACCAGAATTGAAACCAGTGAGCCAAAAAAAAGAAAGGGACTACGTATTGCTACCATGAGTACCATTATAATATGGGTATACATATTATGTAAGAATATGTTTTTAGACGTGGAATTACAGGTGAACATGGAAAACTCACAACTGCTATAACTTTAATTGCATCAGATAGATAATAACGATATCCAATCAAAGTAATATTTGGTATAAATGCATGAATTAGACCCATAAATGTACCTCATACCGCCACCCACATGTATATGTAGAACACGAATACATTAATTTTGATCCTGCCCTGTGGATTGGCTTATTGGTTTGACTTCTGAGCTATTCACCCAGATTAAGAAAACATGTTCTTTTGGAAAGTGATTTGGTCGGAAGTTTTGCTTGACGATGGAGCCGTGAGCTCTCGATTTGTTTTGCCTTTGACTTTGTCATCTTTGCTTCAGCAAAAGTTTGGAAGAACATAAGACGCAAAAACCCTGGAGCCCCCGGGTGTGTATAATGCATCTTATACCAACTCAGGCACGTACATGTAACTCCAAGACACTAGGGGAGAAATTGAATGGATTCATGCAGAGGCCGTATTTGAGGAATACTCTTTTCTCTTCTTTTTTTCTTATATCGCCAAGAAAAATTGCTCTAGCTTTTATAGTGAAAGGTAAAATTTAATTCTCTTTTGGACCGCGTGGAGCGAGGCCACCGTAATCCGTAACCCCTCGTTCACGCTGTGCTTGCACACTATAGCAAGCGTACTCCCTATACCAGCGCTCAACAAGTAGTACTAGCAGGGCGTGTCAATGGACCATACCATTCATAAAGCAGGGAGATCCAAACTATTTCACGTGCAGTCCTTCCGAAGCGGTGTACGGAATTCTGCCTTTTCATCAAGTAAACATTTATTAGACATATCCCGATATTCTTGCTGCCCATAAGATATAAATACATGCCTACTTTCTTAAAATTTGGGGCGGGCAGGAGCAAAACTGCCCGTCGCGCAGTTCATGGCTAAATCAACACACCTTCCACTCGAGTGGAAGTATCCCGCGTGCTCATTGGGTCTGAAAGGCAAACTATTCTTCACAAACCGCAAAGAAAAGAAGCAGTCTTTTGAGTATTGCCAAAAAGTATAATAGAGCTGGGAAATAGAAAACAACATCGCTTTTCATTATGTATGCACAACCCAAGGCTAAAAATGGACGCCATTATGCGGCTTTACGGTAGTTGAGGTTGAAATCCAATGACAAATCGTAATGATAACGACGTCCTTTAATTTCCATACGTATCACTATACAACCGTGGACCTACTATGCTATAACCCACTTTCTGATCACAGTGTTGTACACAGATTTACATATTCATAAGCGTTGACTCCCTCCCCCTCCCTGAAGTGTTCCCGAGAAAGTTGTTCAAAAAACTTATTGTCAACATATTGAATACGCTTCGCGGATAATTCAAAGCAAAACCTCCAAGGTTCTTTTCAAGTCACAAAAAGTTATATCAAACTTTATCAACATATTTAGAAAGTTTGGTGGATAAAATGGTCACATACCGTAGCGAACGGAAGATGTTAAAGATCCCCGGCAGCACTGCATAATGGTCTCCAAAATTGTGTCATCGGGAAACTGACTCTGCGTTGTCCCACTCATTTTTACCTAGATGGACTAGTCTTAACCATTCCTATATGATCCACGCTAAGCCACAACATTCCTACCAACTACTGGACTATACACCGCCCCGGCCCTTATTATACAATGCCCCGCATTTTCATTTCTATCCAAATCGACTCTTTTTTTTGGTTGTGTGAAGCGAAGCGAGCCTTGTGAAGCACGTCGTGAATTGGATGGTTGATCATGTCTATTCTAATGCGGCTCTTAGTTCAGACCCACCATGCAAAGGATTTACAATCTTAGTTCTTTAACTCCAACGACCCCACCCATCCCCCTCTATACACCTTATAAAGCCATTGTGGTCAAGCTATTCAGACCCCCAGTAATCCCCAGCTAAATTATGCTTAGGAATGGTGATGAAAATGGGATATCATTTACCTCCTCTTGCGCTTAGTCCAGCGCCGAGTCCAGCGCCCACGCCCACTCCAACTCCAGCACCAGCCGCAGCTGATGCGTCGATATCCATGTCGACGTTCGGCTTCTCGGCTTCCACATTGAGATCCGCGCCCGCTTCGGCTCCTCGTCCTGCTCGTCGCTTACTTCGTCGTTCCCGGCCGGACCGACGAAATGAGTTACGGAGGTTGAAACTCAGCCGTCTCTTCTTCTTGACAGGCTCCCCCGCCGGCACATCGGCAGTCGCCGATGCCTCGACTGAAAAACTTGCCGAGGCTTTATTCCCCATGCTGGTCGGTCGAGTAGTCCAAACTTACAGCATGTATAGTTAGTTGAGTTACTCGTAGGGTTATATCCCACGACGATGCTGGTTCAGTTAGTTTCCAAGCACTGCGTGTAGTCTCGAATAGGTCGATGATGATTGACTGGTTCGAGTGCGATCAGGACTGGTGGACGACACTGATTTTACAGCCCTTGAAGACCTGTAGGTTTTCAATGTAGAGAAGAAAAGAAGATAAAGATTGAATGCGGGGGTGTGCAAGGAGGGGCTTTGCTCGTACCCACTGAGCACAAGTCTGTACGCGCAGACAATACACGGCACAAACTCATTTTCGAGGGGGCTTTTTGACAATGCACATTCAATAGAAAATGATTGGTGCGAAGCGGACGACCTCGCTATAGTCAACTGCTATTCAATAGCGAGGGTAATAAAAAGCTGCAGTCCTTTAAACCAAAAATGAGATTAAAATGTGTTAAATGACTACAGTCTACACCCATTCATCATATTTTCCATGCATTCCCTTCACAATCATAAATACATTTGCAACATTCTGCTAAATGTCGCCAAAGATTGCACGGATGGTAGATAAAGAGTAGCTGTAAGGACTTACATTCGGCAAAATCATTAAAAAGATCACAATAACGCTTATTCGACGTCCATCAAACCCACGTCAACACCGAGAGCGATCACAAACGAGAAACATCCTCCATCGACCGACATACACATAGAACATCCCGATACATTATCCCCTGCACACGCTTGCAAATCTATCTCTGCAGTGCCTTGCCGAACACTCCGCACGTCCAAAGAACTTCCTTATGTACTAAACCCTACACCAAATCAAACACCATCCAACACGAATGAAAGAAAGAGAGAGAGAGAGAGAGCACAGGGCCAAACTATTAAAAGAGAGAAAAGCTGTGATGACTTGCCTTTGTTTACACAAAAGAACAAAAGCACCTCGTAGTTGTGGACATATGAGACTACACGTCAGTCCAGACATCAATGACACAAGGGTTTACAATAAAGAAGAAGGCCAAGAAACTGGTAGACAAACTTTTAACCCTGCACACAAGCTATTAAGATCCTACAGGTGCTATTATTGCCAGAAAACATTCGGATAAAAGACAACTTTACATGTATAAACATTTAGTCCACAGATTTATAATTTATTATTTAATAGTAAAAACTATGTTAATATTACCACCATCTTCACTTATTCTAACGGTCTTTGGGGCCAAAGCACAGAATAAGCCGACTTACTCAAAATGACTCGATGAGTATTATCACAACGATGTTGGAAATGAGCGTTGTGGGAAATGGTCTGAAGGAGGGGTTTCGTACAAGTACAAATGAAATCATCACACTGCGCTATTGTTGAACTCAAATACCAGGTCATATGGTTTTGTGATGAGAAGAGGGGAGAGAGAAATCTGACCAAAACGCCAATCTCTCAATGTATACAGCATACGGCAATGACCTAGCTGCATGGAACTATTCATCGATTCGTCACCATGGCAACGAGTGGAACCCGAGTAAGGCGTGGGAGCGCAACAGGGAGAGGAGCAGAGAGCGAGAGAGAGAGAGAGAGAGAGAGAGACTGGGAGCACCAATATTTGGGTAGAGCATTTTTCGACACGTTGGTAGTTCTAAAATTACATGAATGAATATCTTAAGTAGATATATTATTTATTGTCATATCAGGAAATTCGTTTTCTACTGTTTGGTCCAAGTAATACCATTATGCACATGCACTAATAAATTAGTGGTAGTAGTAATGGTGGCCAAAAAGATGTTTCCCTGAACTGAGCCCTTTAATCATTTGATGATAATAATACGATGATCCCAAACTGCCTCGGAAGTATAATTTACCAAAATTGGTAGCCACAACAAACGAGCACTCGTGAAGGAAGTGGCTTATACTGGCTCCAATCCTTGTAATGATTTAAAAATCTTTAATAAATCGAATCAATATTAATACTGTTATGACGATAGGGATTAATGATAACGTAAATACATGTACATCCCTACACCTCAGTCACACTGACAAAGTAACTCCATATCGACTCTAAATCGACACATTAATTGGGCCATAGTGAGTAATGCAATCTTTATTCGTGATGCTGTCATTTGTAGCATGTCTGGTTGACGTGACTGACGTAATAGTTCTAACGTGTTCTTCAGTGTGACACCATTGCCCCCACGATAAACAAGAACATAATATGGATACCAACCGAGCAAACATCGTAAAATACAAAATAAATATTTACTAAAGCCTAAGAACTTAGTAATAGAGTGCTTGTTTGATCCACATGGCTGTACAGCGTTGTCTGTACATCTTCCCCTTGATTCTCATATTGCTCTATGTGAGCAGGCCATTCCAACTCCCTCAAGTAATTTTACAACTCGTATAAAAATGAAAAAAATAGGGCCTATTTTGTTTGTCAATTCTATCAAGATATGTTATGGCTTTGAATAACCGGTTTACTATGCGAAAATGTGATCATGACAGTCAAAAATTGAGTATTCGTGCTTGAGAAAGAGCAGCAAAAAAGGGGTCTGTTAGGTGATCAGACATGCTGCACATAGCACTAGCGGCAAATTTGCACGTGTGAATCTCATCAATCGGTGGCTTATTTTTTGTTGAAAATGGCTTTTTTGTTGTTGGTCCCTCTGCGCTCTGCGGAGCACCTCGCATTAGACTGCAATGGCAGGGAAAATTATTATCAGAAAGGGGAACAGAGCATGGGCAAACACTCAGGGTCAGAGGTCATTTATTTTGTTCGCGTTATGTCGATGTTTGATCACGAACATGGGATTGGTTTGTCGGAAGATTTGCAGTTGAATGAGCCGTGACACTGAACTGAAATTGAGATGGAAATGTGATTTTAACCCGTGTGATGATATATCACTCGCGAGTTAGGCCCCACTTTTTAATAGTCACAATTGTGTTGTAAGATGAGAGAGTGGTAGAGTGTTGGGTACAGGTCGGGCTGTGCATCAAATGTATATTCGATCAATAGCTAGTAGCTACAAAAACAGATTTTTAAAAGTTATGAAAATAGTATTGCCAAATGGACATAAGTCCAGGGGTACACAGTTGAACCGTTTAGGGTTCGACGCTTACAAAATGCACCCTTACAGATGCATGTTTATGCCCCATCACACTCCTGGTCCATTCTAGCACCAAAATGAGTTGGAATTCATGCAGCATTCAAATGTTCATCTTTAAAGAGTCAACGATTAAAAACTGATCCTTATAAAGTTTCCAATTATAGAGGTGCTGCTGCTGTATAGTTAAGGATGTAAAGTTGAACCCTTCAAAACGTGTAAGATTAGAACAGAGATTAAAAATTCTGTGAAAGAGGACAGGATCTTTACTTCTACAGATTGATACGCAACATCGTATCGAGAAGTGCAATTCTACCACGCATTAGTCATGGCTAACATACCAAAATATGGAAAGGAAATACACCCTTCATGGATGCATGGAGAGAAATAAATTACAGAAGAGGAGGAGAAGGAGAAGAGACCGATCTTTGAGAAATAAGAAATCCATCTCTTGAGCTGTTCCTAAATGGAACATCAATGCCTCTTGGCCATGTTCTTCTCCTCCACGTTGCATATTACGTTCAGAAAAAGCTACATCCATTCACGTAATTTGTTCGCATGGAGATAGAAGCCGCCCACTTTACTGTCTCAAACCAAATCATTCATGTCACAAGAGAGCGATTTGTCAGTAAGCCAGCCTTAATCGGAGAGACGTGCCGATTTGACGAACGTCCACCGATGGAAAATGATAAGAATAGAATAGCCATTTTCAAACCCTACATTCACATTAATTTTGTTCGTTAAGAGTTCGTAGAAAAAACGAGAAGCTTTAATCCAATGAGTTCAAAAAGTTTATAATCTGTTTAAAGTCCCCTAAATCCCAAAATATATAACTCAAATCTAGAGATGGGTTCGGGTGTGTTCTCTCACATCACAACGCAAACTTTATACGGCTGTCGCAAGTTCTGTCAATTTGAGCCCAACTTTCGGATTACTTCTCGATTTCTCTGAGAAGGGTAAAAGTCAAGAAGCTACAAATTAAATTTGACAAAATAAAAAATATTAAAAAATTGTTGATGTGCACATAGATTAATTTAATTTACAAAATTTAAGTAAAGATCACTTAAATCTGGGTAGATTTAAAATCGAAGAGAACGGACTCGATCGTCGTATTCCAAAGTGGTGTTTACACAATACTACCAGCACCCCACCTCCTCAGTCTCACCCACATCGTAGGTCCATAAAGATATTCATGTTATGTAGGTGGTCCTCTGGAATATCCTGTGTAAATACATAGGTTGTGGCATAAAAAACATGGTCTTTGTCGGCCACGGTGTTTATTTCATTTTTGATCCTCAAATATTTGATTTCATAAGAATTTGGTTTGGAGAGTTGGGTGAGGAGGTTAGTTTACTTTGGTTCCATTTCCTGTCACGTGACATTATATTTGCAAACAGTTTCCTCTATAATGGCGTGGGCGAGTTAATCACTGAGATTATTATTATCATTTTTTGTTTAATATTGCAGGGAAGCATACTCCAACTTGAAATGTTTTACCTATCATTATTCTAGATGACGGTAAAAGCCAACTCGTTTAATTCTTATCGTCAAACAATCTCAAAACAAAACAAAAAGTTTTTTTTCCTAACTCATTACAATTGTCCTTTTCCTGCCGTTTATCACAAATAAACAGATGAGTTTTCCAAAGAGACAGTCAAATTTAGTTGTCAAATATACTGTGAAAGGGGACATACGTATTTTCCTTTGAATTAAACGTTATTTTTTAGTTGTGGCTACGCATATAATTTCGTTGTCGTTAAAACAGTTCAGTGAAAATTGCTCTACTTTCTAAGATGGGCGTGGTGTTTCATTTCAAATCATGGCTACTATTTAAAAACAACTGGAAAAGTTTCTCATACTGTCATATGGTCACCGAAACAATGGCAGGTCTCTCATGTGTCTGTTCCCCAAGCTCACTCCTGCACACAACACGGGCTGTTGTTTTTCATGTTTTTTCTCCACCCCCCCCCCCCCCCCCCCAAGTAAGAAAAAATGAAATATGATACGATAGGATGGCATGACGCACCATGTCAGAGCGTTCAGGAGTTGGAGACAAAACAAGACTTCGTAAATCAAAACATGACATGCACGCAGAGTTGCTGAATCTTTTTAAAGATAAAGTGGGGTTCCTTTCATGCGATTAGATTGTAAAGGAAACTATTTGGAAGCAATGGGAAGGGTCGATTATATAGTAAATATGAATTGGTGTATACTTTTTAGTTTTGATAGAAGTCACTTACACTACGCACATAAATGGGTAGGCCTATATGCATAGGACTAAACACCGCGTCCATAAATGGGTATATGGACTAACCACACATGTCATTTGTCGTGAAGGTTCAACAATTTTTTCTAATCATATTTCGATCAAGATGGCATTCGAAAATTATTGCTTGTCAGGGGTCATTCTTCCTGACGTTAAATAAACTGAGAAAGCTGAAAAATTATTTGTCATCTTTACTGGAGCTCAATTACTTTTGCTTTAAAAAGCACCCGTGGAGCTGGAAACATCTTTACAGAAGCTTGTTTTTAACTTCAAATCCTAAACATGACATTGCGATCACAGAATCTGACTCCTTCTTATCCAGACGGGTAGATGTTTTGTTTCAACATATCTTCTGCAATTAACTTGTTTCTCACCCTTGCTATCTATACCATGCCATCTCCATTCTATTCATCCACGTACACACAAACTTTATCACAATGTTTACAATAAAAGCGGTTCTCCTCCCCAGTTCACCATCTTGGCTTTGATGGCTCAGGCCGTTTACTCGTCTCATATGAAGAGGGAGGAGCTACGGACCTTAAAACACTAAAGACATCTCTATCAGTAAGACATGTATAGATAATACACTGAGTGATTATAAAACACTAGCTACTTTCCATAGAGACAATAAGGTATTGATTGGGCCACGAAAGCCGTAAAGGCAAGTAAGTTTGAACAAGTCAGGTTTTATGTGTGTCTTGTAAACGATTCATTCTCCATGGACGAACTGTTTCAGGTAATATACTCTGAAATAGGGAACAAGTTTATAGTCGATTATATAATAATCCGATTTCTGCGTCACTCTACTGAATATATTACAGTAAAATAGTGATACTCTCAATAATATTATGTTTTCAATCTTTGATATTTTGAAAAATATAGGAGCATGCTGGAATAAAAGACCAATCACACCAACCACCGCCCCTCCCACCTCACCCTGGAGTCCTGGACCATCTATTTTTATCTTCTGGGGGTCAGCCAAATTGGGATACGCTCTTTTTAATCCTGCATACACTGAACATTCCATTCCGTAGACAACATAAGCAACCAAATAATGGTTTTGAAGAAGCTTTGCTATAATACAATGAATAGTGAGGGCTTTATAGAGCTTCACTTAAAAAAGACGACCTTCATCATTCGACGAAAGCCTCTCTCTCAATGATGTACTGCTGAATATATGGTCCTCGGTTTGATGGCTTATGTTCTTACATCATTACAAAGACACACAAATCTATTCTTCATGTAGATCTAACGAAATGTAAATGTTTCATAATTACGCTCCTGAATCAGCTACATTTTTACTAGTGTTTTATTCCGAGGCGCCATTCACCTCGGAGCATTCAACACGTGACCTAGCTTGCAGCTTTATGATCACGTGACAGGCTATAATAATTATATGGTGAGCCGATTACGCCATATGTGTATTATAAATGTGCACAAAGTGTGATATGTAGACACCAGGTAGCAGAAAGTGAGACAAAACAAGGTTACATTATCAAATCCATCATGTTTGATAACAACATTCGTATAATGTCACATATTCAGTAACTGTCAAATTTATTAGAAAAAGGATTGCAAAGAACGACTTTAATGTTCACCCATGTCTGGTTCTTTCCAGCACAACTTCTGTTTTGTGTTAAAATGAAGTGACGGAGAACTAACAAACTTTGAGAGTGCCCTGTATAATCATGAATGCATAAATGTCACAGACATCTAGCTCCACTCCCTTTTTTTACTTATTGTTTTCTTTTCTTGTCGAACCCTCGATTATCATGATAATACATCTATTCTTGAACAGGTAATGAATGTCACAAGTTATTGTCGTAATTTTCAGGATAAACATTGTGTTCCCCCGTACTTAATTATAATCACGCTTGAGTCATTATCAGCCCTCGTGTTTTTCGTCTTAATTGTATGCAATGTCGGGTGGGTGAATAATTGCAAAGAAAGATTTCCATTCGAATTGGCATGGTTAAAAAGAGGAAAATAAACACCCTCACATTTGATTATTCGACAGAAGAAACATGACATGAGGAGAGAAAGACAGAGAAGGAAAGATAGAGAAGGAAAGATAGAGGAAGAGAGAGAGGAGAAAAAAGAGAGAGGAGAAAAAAGAGAGAGAAAGAGAGAAAGGGGAAGGGAGAGAGGGATTATTTTATTAGAATCGATTAAAGATAAATATACATCGTTTCAGAGATTATTTTTTAGATTAATTTTGTGTGGGTGTTGGTTTACATGTGTGAGGACTTGGTTTTATGGGTGTATCAAGCAAGGCTTTTAATCTATACGTTAAATAATTTTGGCCTAACTAATTACATTGGAAGTAGCTGGGAGTTTCAAATTAGCATGAAAAAAAAAAAGTTTTTTAAACAAATTTTATTTTCGAACCCAGCACTAAAGAGGCATATAATTGCATGTCAGTAGCAAGATATAACTCGATGGCCCGAATTCACAAAGCAAGGTTTGAGCTCAGACCAAGGTTTGAGCTCAAACCTCCTTTTGTTTCGCTAAACCTCCTTTTGTTATTTACAAACCAGGTTTGTAAATAACAAAAGGAGGTTTGGCGGAACAAAAGGAGGTTTGAGCTCAAACCTTGGTCTGAGCTCAAACCTTGCTTTGTGAATTCGGGCCAAAGAGTTCCAAATAAAAATGCAGATTAAAAAACAGTGATATTGTTTAATTTAAACTATTTTGCTGTACAACAATAATTATTATGAACAAAAACTATGACAACGTGTGGGTGGACGTTAGGTGTTTTTCAATCACGGTTGAATCAATATGAAATCTCGACTAACTAGTCATCGTTCACACTTCGTTGCTTTTTTCATCCATATTATTTTCTCCCGAGTAAATGAGTCGTCAAAATTTAACAATTTGATACCAATGTAAAGAGACTGTTGGTGCTTTTCAACCCAATTAAATATGGCGTCGAGTTAAGTAAATTTTGCAAAATTACAAATCTTTATTTTAGTAGGATACGTTTCCACGTTTCAACTGCTGGCATAATAATTAATCAATGTTGTTTATGAAAGTAACTTTACATTCATAATCGACAAAAGCAAATTCTAAACCCAGTCATGCTATCTAAACAGTTATGTTTTCATGTTGATAAGATCACAATAAACATTAAAACACAGAAATGGGATTCTTTTAGAAATGCATAACATGTCAATCCAGATGCACTAGTGTTGAACAATTTGAACAGTTTCTCACAGAAAACTAACATTAGTTAGATGAAATTTGTTAATTGCACTTCGAAAGATTAAGTGCCTTATCCTTGTTTTCACGAAGTGACGGTAGTGAGGAAAATCGTAATGCAAAGTGAATGCAATTTTTTTTCACTACCGTCACTTCGTGAAAACAGCGACGATATGTACAACGTGCTTTGTGAATATCTACCAAAGTTAGCCAACATTTCTTCACAGTCTTTAAAAATCGGCCATTGTATCAAATTAATTTCTCACACTCGCCCCAGGCTCTTCGAATTTCATGAATTGTGGAATACAATTCTTTATACGTGCAGGAAAAACAAAAGTTGATGATAAATTGTGTTATTATATTATTTTCTTACTTAACATGATTCCGTTTCATGCCCGTTCCGCACTGTCGCAAATGATAAAGGACATCTACGGCTCTTCATTGTTTAATTGCTCGACAAAGTTCATCTTATTAACTTCCTGCACAAATTTACTCAGCCAAAACAAGTTGTTTTTCGCTTTTCAACCACAGCCTTTTGTGTTCTGAAATGCTTTGAGCACTTGATTGAAATCAGGATTTCGGCTTGATATACGATTTATCAATACAAGTTCATTTAGAAAGAGTTGGTTATGAATGGTATTCAACTTGTATAAAGGTATACAGTTCATTCCTACAAAATCGATACACTTAAAAGCCTCTTCTTTCCACCTTACATTTCATATACAAAAATCAATCCTTTCTTTATTCATGTTGAATCCTCCCCCTCCCCCATCTCTTCACACCCCTCTACCCTTCCTCTTTCTCTTCAACGCTTCCTCTCTTTATATTTCTTCTCCTCTTTCTTTCTCCCTACCTTCCCCCATCTTTTCTCGCTCCTCCATGTCCTCTCTCTTTCTCTCCGTGTCCCCACTCTTTCTCTCTTTCTCTTCCGCTCCTCTCTCTCTCCCCTCCCCTTTTCATTGATCCTCATCTTTATTTCTATTCCGTCACTGTTATGTTTTTATCCATGGATGGTTCTAAGATAATTGTGTTTTCCTACCATTCGTGGATCAGGTGTAGATCTGAAAACATTGTCTACCCTTTCCTCAAACAACACTCCTGAGCTAGTATAACCTATAACTATCGGTTTGTATCCACACTAAATGCAACACTGTATATGACAGGAAACTTTTTGTCATGTTATCATGTTACTTTATAAATCAGATGGCAACTGTCATCATTTTATATCGAAATTCCTATGAATGTATTACACTAACCAAACCCCCATCCACTGCTGCACAATATACCCTATACTTGATGAGAGACATAGAAATAGCCAAAACAAGTCTTAGCATCATTACGCAACATGACAATTTCTCTCAAAGGTTCCTACCATATCAGATTATAATCATTATAAATTAGTGACTAATATTAATCAATGTTCTCTGGATATACACTTCAATACAAATCATTCAATGTTCTTCACATCTGATCTGAGAACCAACAGGTTATTTTCGTAATGTGGATTAAAATTAAATTAAATAGAAAAAATGTTTATTAAGTTCCTCGTTACAAATTATTTCATTCACCTGTTACGAATAATTGTATTTGAACAGTCGGAATGCGACTCGCATACATTGCATGTTGCTAAGTAAAACAAACAGTATGGCTTGTCCCACCTAGCAAAATGGATCGTTTGTAATTTGCATTCAGACTACTGAAATACAATTATTCATAACAAATTAAGCCGAAATAATTTGTAATGAGACTCTTAGATTAGTGCATTAAAATTGATTACATTACGAAAATGGTCTATTCGAATTTACAGTCATCAACCAACTTCATGCACACAACACATAGCCAATTGCATCATGTAGCAACATGAATGCGGCATGAATGTCACTTTGGCGTACATTTGCTGTACACTATGCCTTCACGATCGCTTCCGCAACTACGATCTTTGAAAACTTTGGCCAGGACAGAAAGAGTTTACACACTCACCAGAAGATTACGCTTCCTATCCAAAGAAGATATCAATCGATGTCCACTTCAAACTAGATAACGTCACACAGTAAGGCAATCGTAGGGTGAAATCAACACAGCCTCCGCAGGTTCGATGATGACGAGAACGAAAACCAGTTCCTAAACTAGAACTTTCTCACTTCTGCGTGTGTGTGTGTGTCGCCGTAAAGCAATTTAGGCGAATACCACCACAATGCAAAACTGACAGGACTCGGTCTACTTTATTCATACCCGTTCAGGCATATCAACGTTATTTAGATGTGAGCTCTCAAACAACCGAAGGCCCTCGTGTCTTCTTATTCCTGTCCACGCTCCAATCCCCGGATTGTAAAGGCTCAGAAAATCTATATCTATCTCTTTTGACTCTACATATACAAACGATTATCTGCCCCCGTTCAGTTCCACCCAAACTTCTTTATATCCGTTTGACAGGGATAAAAGTCGCCCATACCACAACTTTAATCCCCCATTCTTTCGCACTGAACAGGCTGTACTTAAAGGCATAGAAATGCAAACTCCACTCCATTAAAAATCCAAATTCCAAACATTTCTTAACTTTTGTCTATCTTTTTCTTCCAAATGAAAACCAAACGTAAAAGTTGACTTTGAGTGTTTACAAATACAAGTAGGTAGCAGTCATAAAAATGACGAAATCCCATCGGTTTTTTCGTCACTTTTAAGTGTAATTTGGCGTAAATTACTTTGATTTTTAATAATTAGGCGCAAATTAATTGATTGTCGGTCCTTACCTATCAGTACTGAGTATCCACTTACTATAACCTTTGATATAACCCAAACCACCGTGATTAAAACCGAAAAATGGCCAATTGCGTTTTGCTCAGACCACACCAACAGGTGAGAAAAACACACAAGTCATAAGAGTTGCCATTCTGAAGCGATCCTGTATTATTCGCTAAAGTTTCCACCAACAAGTAGTCCAATGCATCAATGTTAACAAGACCAATTTGCTACCGCACTGAGTGGGTTCAAAAGGGTTAAATAGAAAGTTGAGTACGGGTCACATGGTGACACTGTTAAAGAAACAGTCTCTGAAAGCAATTGGAAAAGGTTGATTATTATTGTAGAACCATTGATCATTACGTAGAGTACTGTAGTATAATAAGTGATCCCCTTTTTCTTCAATATATTTTGCCCTTTTTGCAGGGTTCCTTTATCATGTATAAACAATAAAAAAAACTATGCAATAGAGATTTACATTGAGTATGCATTTTCTCGCCCGTACAACGGCATAATTTTAAAGAATGATAAACACATTTATAGCAAATTATAATTTGTATTCCAATTTTATTACAAAAACACCTATTCATTTAGTAAACAGAATCCACAGTTTTAGGAAGGAAGTGATCTGGGTCTTGTGATCTTTGAATGATAAAACAAATTACAAGAAATTGGCTCAGTTTGCTAAAAATCACACGCAATGCACACATAATTGGTTCATGGGACTATATACAAATGTTGGTTCAAACTTTTCGCTTATTTCTTATATATTGAATATGAGAGAACTTGGTTAGGCGCGTTGAAAATTATCCTCATTTTTAGTTTTATTATTATTTTATTATTATCATCATCATCATTATAATAATGATCATAATTATTATTATTACTAATAATTATTATTATCATTATCTGAAGGAAAATCCTTTCCAGATGACATCTCTACCTAGATATCATTCCGTACCAACATAAAAAAGAATGAAAAAGCTCACAGATTTATGTCCATCTTTACCACAAACTCAACCAGCTTTAATGAAGAGGTTTTGGGTGCTTTGATTTGAAGTGCCATAAGTGTACCAGTAGTATACATCTACTTGTATATACCTGAACTTTAAAGCACGAGAGTTACGTCACAATGAATATTGACTTACTTTCCAAGTACATGTACTTTTATTGCAAAACAGCATCGAGGCGATTAAATACACAGGTCATATTATCCGAATGGCAATTCATGTTTTCTTTGCCCAAGTTGTTTGCGAGTTTGTTTTAATTATCTCTGGAATTCATGAACTCTGATAAAACATGTTTCCCTAATTAAGAATGTTTGACATGTTCATTATGAAAAATCATGCCGGAACTGAAAAATTATTTGAGCTATGTATTTCGGTTGTACTACTACTAGGTCGAGCGTACTCGCACTGATTTGACAAGCTTTTTTTTCCTTTTTTCTCGGTTGTACTCAACACAAAACTATAGGCTATTGTTGAAAAGTAATGGAAATATGTGACCGATATTCGGAAGAAAAGGCAAAGTGCTGAATAATTGTTGTTGCGAAATTGCTTTGCATGGAACTCCGGAAAGAATATACTGCCCACTGATCCATCAATTGGATTATTATTCAGTTGATTTCTCAGTGCAGGTATGTTTTTTGTTTGCGTGTGTGGAAATATCCGCGTCGAATGGCTACGAAAAGTTGTGAAAATGAATGTAGATTCCTTAATATCAATACGAGATATATTCTTATGCATTACATCTTCTTCCAAGTTTTACAGTGAAACCATTTTGTTGTTGTTGTTTGAAAATACTTATGTTGCCACTCTCTAAATTAAAGTGGCTTATATCACGTGATCCAACATTATGTCATTTATCCCCACCGATACAGACCGTGTACATGTAATTTACATTCATATTTCTACTCTGATAAAATTCGATGGACTACAATAAGCACCGGTTGATATTGTTCATGTTGCGAAACAAATTTAGTCTTTATTTCTTAGAAGACGCCCTTTTTGTATAAGAAGAAAGAATATTCCTCTTCAGAGCGTAAAAAACCTTTTGAAAAGATAAATTACTTCTTAAGAACTTATCGAAGCAAAGCAAAGCCTAAAATCGATGAAAGAGATTTCGTAGAAGAAAGCTCAGACCAATAGCCTCAGTAAGTAAGAAGAAAGGAGACCGAAAACCTTTCACTTAATGACCTAAAAAGAGGCCAAACCGATTTAAGAAAAAAAAAACTATTTTCGAAAGCTATGCTTATATTGCTATCATGTTCACGTCGTTTTTATATCACAATTCTTGTTTAAAATCAGATCTGTGTGTTCTAATATCATTTGACACCTCTCTCTTTCTTCCTCTTGATATGTTTAATTCTCTTTTTATATGTGTTATTTGAGACAAGTTCTAAATATCACAGTGTTTCAAAACAAAATTATTGTTCAACTTCCACGCAGAGAAATGCGAATTCCCTAAGGAAGTAGGCACCATCTTTTTAGGTTTGACAATTGTTCTGAAAAAATTGGTCAGACCACAGTGTGCCAATGGATGATTAATTGAGTGGGTTGTTCACCCACCAGACAAATGAAAATGTGGGTGAGGATAGGCCCACAACTGTAGTGAAAAGTACTTGCCACAAAATGTGGTTTTCCACGCACTTGTGAAGTGGTTACAGAAGCTCGCGATACCGGAAGCGTCCCACAGTGGAGTGGGAGAGTGTTAAAGAGTGTGAAAATTGGGTATTGCAGTCTTTTTCTTTCAACGATATGATAATTCTAATTCAACTACAAAGTAACACAGTGTTTCGAATCATCCTCGTTCACCTGTTGTAATGCGAACTATATGTGATGCTCTGTAGCCGCAGTGTAAAACAAATTATCCACAGTGTGGACACATAGTCAAAGCCATAGAACTCTTCCAATGGAAAAGTTAAGTGCCTGGTTACACTGTGTGTGTGAGACACCACTTTCTTTTCGACAGGAAAAACATTTAATATGTTTCAATCAGATATCAGATAAACTGGAGATCGGACCGCTCCTATAAAATAAAATTTAAGTTTTTATTATTATCTTTCATTTAACAGCTCCTTGGTACATACGCATTAGAGTGAGCGAATCTCACTCTAAATGTTTGGTCGTAAAGAGGAGACGAATCGAATTAGAATATGGGTAAAATGAGTGTGGGTATATCTCCTTAAGTTAATTAGGTCGATGCATATAAATCCAATTTATTTCGCGTAAGACCGTTAAGTGATTAGGATCGTTGGGGATGCACAGAACCTAAGAGATATGTTTTGCAATCATGAAGGGTAGATGGATTATTGTGTCAGTGGAATACTACGTTTCCATTCTCTTCTTCAAATAGGTGATCATTGTTTCCATAAAGTGATGTCCCATCACCAGACAAATGCGTATGGTATATTAAAAGCCTTTTTTTTCTCAAATAAAGAGAGGTTGTATAAATGAGACTAACAAAATATGATTTACTAGGGAAGGTTGCACGTGACCAAGTGAAGATGAAACTAATCCCTTGCTTAATGTCATTGACCACTACCATTCTATCGTAATTTTCACATCATATTGTTTTAATATAACACTGTGGTTACTGTGGTGTGTTCACTCTGTGATTCTCACTGTGATCACAAATCTGTCTCACATTGTCACAAAGTGTGAACATAGTGTATTTTTACATAGTCAATACAGTACGGTCCGAGTGGGTACATTCATACTGAAAATAGCGAGTTCACCTTTTTTTTTAAACAAAATGAAACTGTGGTTACACTGTGAGTCTCACTGTGGTGGCATGATATCTTACTTTATCACACAGTCTGAACATGTTGAACTTTCACAAAGTGAACACTCACGATGGGGTGTTCATCCGTTCACACTGTGGAACTAATACTGTGGTAAGTAACCTCTGTGTTTGTATGGTATCACACTATATATCTTACTTTATCACACAGTCTGAACATGTTGAACTTTCACAAAGTGAACACTCACGGTGGGGTGTTCATCCGTTCACACTGTGGAACTAATACTGTGGTAAGTAACCTCTGTGTTTGTATGGTATCACACTATATATCTTACTTTATCACACAGTCTGAACATGTTGAACTTTCACAAAGTGAACACTCACGATGTGATGTTCATCCGTTCACACTGTGGAACTAATACTAAATTATGGTTACACTGTGGTTAGTAACCTCTGTGTTTGTATGGTATCACACTATATATCTTACTTTATCACACAGTCTGAACTAGTCTGAACATGTTGAACTTTCACAAAGTGAACACTCACGGTGGGGTGTTCATCCGTTCACACTGTGGAACTAATACTAAATTATGGTTACACTGTGGTTAGTAACCTCTGTGTTTGTATGGTATCACACTATATCACACATTGTGAAAAACTGTGTTTTCACACAGTAAGCTCTATGAAAGTTTTCATATTTCACACATGACTGTATATAGACTGAGGTATTCTCGGTAGGGAGTTCCCAAGGAGAGGAATGATAAGATCGCAGAGCAGAGCACAACACACCCAATGACACGTCAAAGATAACGTAATTAACCGTTGATAAAGCAATAATAGGGCAGCATGGTAATTCGTTTGGAAACAGAAAAACTATATATACCGACAGTCATCCCTATTCTAGAAAACTTCACACAATGACGTTTTTATGTTGAAACTGCACGTTCGCACATGAAAACATATCGCTCCCTCGTGACGAATTTTAGAACTGATTTAGAAAATGCTCCAGTTAGGAATTCCAATGGAATCTGTTAACCTAGAAAGCATACCCAAGGAGACACGTGATACGAATAGCGTGATAACTGCCACAGAAATGGCACTAAACAGACTTAATTTTTCGCTTTATACATGTTAAAAAGAAGCATTAGATTGCTCTTATTTGTAACGGCACGTAGTAAGTTATAACTGAAACTGAATTGCAATTTAAAACAAAGACCTTCTATTTTATAAAGTTATACAAAACAGATGAAATGGAGATCGCAATTTAAATAGGGCCAGCGTCCCAATGATTTAATAACGTACTAAATGCGAACACTACTTATCTGAATGATGTTGGCCTCAATATCGCCTGGATATAATTAATAATATAATCTTATTCTGGCTAGCCATGATTTTTTTTTAACAACACAATCATGGGGATTAGCAGATGCAGTTAAGCATTTATTGCTAGGTAAGCCTACTAAGTATACCTCACAATCGCCTTTTAGAAACATCTACCATCCGAGTATTCTTCTACGGCTGAGTGAAATTTGTTATTATATGCATCAGTTGCGGAATATCATATAATCTGATATCCATGCATAATCATAATGGGATATTTAGAAATGTAATCCCATCGTTAAATAACAATATTTGCCCATTTTGTGTAATATTTCAACAGATAAGCATCAACGAAGACGCCATTACTACACGCAGAAAATATGTTGCAATTATACATTGCGATATTCGTTTTTTTTATGTATATCAATAACATGTATTACGCCAAGGCACACGACGTGAATGAAAAACGGTCTGCTCCAGGCGAGTTTGGTGTTATAATTCGTCCGATGGCGCGTATCGGCTATCACTATACAGAATGGGAGAACCGTGTCTAATTAAAAGGGCTCACCTATTATGTGAAATAAATTGTTTTTCAACACTGGATGCCTACACTCTGCCAACTGTTCTGATCAGCTTGCACGGGCAACGTGGTGGTGGTTAATTCTGCAGTTAACAAAAGTTTACAAACATGGCGGCGCGCCGCCATGTTTGTAAACTTTTGTAACATTAAGACGAGAAGCTTTATATCTGACATGATGTTGATATATTTTTTATTTTCATAGTTAAAACAAGTGCATGAGTTTTATTCTAGTGCAGTGCATCATTGACACAACCCCCCCCCCCCAAAAAAAAAGGAATACATAAACCCTGTTTCACACATAGTGTGTTCAAACATATATTGGAACACTTCTTTAGTCCAGACTATTCCAAAAGAAAAACCTATCGTGTTCACACTTTTCCCATCTGTCATATGTGGCACAGTGTCACAAACTTTATCCACACATACATATACAAGTCAAGAGTAAACACACCACAGTACCAAAACATAGATCTAAGATAATTTCCACACTGCGGCAACGGAATGAATGTCAGTGTCTCCGTACCACAGTGTCACCACACTGTGGCCATAGCCCAGGAGTAAATGCACCATAGTATGGCCAAAAATGCATTTGGAAAACTCTTAAAGTGTTGACACTATGTACACACCATTTCCACACAGTACTTTGACTGTGGGACACTGTGATCTTGATGGAAAAGCATGTACATACAAATCGCAGGTTTAAGATTCCTTGTTGTCTGTATTGCTGGTGGATTATCCTGTATTCCACTGAATCAAATAAATCATTTTTTTCATTTCCACATCTAATATTTTCCATTTTGCGGTTAATACAGATATTATTTCCTACACGTATTCTTAATCTAATTTGACAGTGATACATTCGTCTGTCCTTGCAGGATGAATGTTCTTGAAAAATAAATCCTTGCAAAGCCTTCGCGGTTATATTGTGGTAACATGCATGATATCCGATGATGGGACGGGTGGGAGTTGGTTGTCTTCCCTCCTCTTTATTTTCAAGATATTATTTACTTAATACTTTGAGCTTCAACAAGCATTGTTTCGTTTGCTCTGTAGAGGTGATTCACAGTATCTACTAGGGCAATGTTTGTTCTTCTTCTTGTGGTTGCATGATCTTTGTTTTAAGTAAACAGAAAATCATATGAGATTTTTCAAAAAGTTCATCGTGCACTCAAACTGAAAGTTTATCGAAACCTTGATTTATTGACGAAGTCGTATTTATCCAGCATATTTAGATTACCGGTTAAAGTATTTAGCATGTCATGGAAGAAAATAAACCACTAACTCATTGCTCTCTGTTCAGATCTTAAAGTAAATAAAGCTATCCTGCCCAAATCATACCTCATTATGAAAGTGACCTGTAAAATAAGGCATTTCCCAGATCCATTAATTATGATTTTGAAAAGAAAGAAAATATGAAAAGGAAACTATTTCCAAGATCTATCACTGCTATTAAAAAAAACACAAGTGCAAGAAGTCAGTGTGACCCCTTCTATGGGTTCGTTCTTTTGCATTCTATAATTACAATAAAGCAAGTATATTCACTGATGTTATGATTATAATCTGGTGCTATTACACGGTGATAATTATTGATCAAGATCATTTCTAACCACTGTTCAACAACTGGCAAGGAACTCCACACAAACAAAACAAATCTCCTTCTCAACAGTCAAGAAATTTTGCTACTAGGCGGGAATCGCAGCCAAAATCTCACTAAAATAGAATATCAACAGTAAAACGACTTCATCGTAACCCATTCTCCAAAATGTCATCGAGCCTGATATAGAAGCATCCAGGTACATGTGATTAATTGGAGCTCTGTCAAGTGCATGTTTATTTGGATTTGTCAAAAAAGTGACTGAAAATAGCATGGCATTCATCATCCAGATGCTTAAAAAAGAGAACCATTCCGTTACCATCACAACGAACTGATGTAGCGTGCAGACGAGTGAAATAACATATACCTTCTCAGTATTTAAGGAGACATACTCATTATCATCATGACTCAACGAGAGGATAATCTTGTGACGTAAATTGATGCTCATTAATTCACGTCACAACAAAATTGCCTTGGTGGTAAAATATGCTCATTTTCTGTTACAATGGGATGAAGGTAACTGTTCATTTCCATCATGCAGATAACGTCCGAAGCACTATGTAGTACTCTATTGAGCGTTGGTTTTAATGATATATTTTCGTTTAATAGCCTTTTCTGGTTAAAATGCCTTTCAATAATGAAACTTAGATTCGTTGTTGATCCTGTGTGATCAATAATCGAATTTCCTTAAAACCTGATTTACAATAAAAAAATTGTTACTTAAAACATTCGATAAGAACTCCCTTAAATTTTCCTTACATTGCAGGCACATATCTTAAGTTTCTTTAGGTACACAGGCAAAATGAGAAATTAACCTTTAATCCATGGTTTGTGTTATATATAAGCAGTATCGTGATTTACATATACTTCTAGTGAACACTTTTGGGGAATGGTAACAAACAGTTGATTTAAAAATTCGAATACCATGAGGTAACATGATACTTGATAGGCCTAATCAATAACCAAGACCAAAACTGGTTGTGAGATGAAGTCTTCACCTTAATTTACCCATTTTACCATAAAGGTTTCACTTACCCACTAATTATTGTTCGAAACCGCCCAGAAAACACACTTTTGCACAAACCAAACTCCAATCAAAGCGCACCTCACACTAACACATGACCGCCAATGGTTAAAAGCTAGGTGACTCTTAGTATCCCATGCACACTGTATCTCCACAAGTACAAGGGCATCTCTGATCACGTTTTCGGCGCTCGATTTATATCATTTCGGCTTTATGCTTGCTTCCTCATCCATGTGCGACCATACACAGAAAAGTAGTCTAAAGATATTCTTCTATTCAAAATCCAGCTAAACTATTTGATATTATCAATCCAGAGCATCGTCACAATGATATAGTTCTTTCAATCACCTTCATGATTTTCTTTTGAGCGTGAATAGCGGTCATGGTTGTGTTCATCCTCAATGATATTACAACTCCTTCTCTCCGCGGGACTCGACCCACGTGATGTGTCTCAAATACTGGAGGGAAGAAGATGGGTTGCATAGTAGTTTGTGAAAGCAGACCCGTTACGTCAAAGTTAATTCGGAAAAGGTACTAATCTCAGAGATTACGTGTCTTTTACAGATGCAAGGAACGACGCACACTTCCTAAATAAACGACGGACGGACAATATTCGGGATGAGTCGAGCGCGGCGCCATTTTTCTGCATGTACAAATTGTACGTTCGCTTTTACGGTTGTGTCTTCAAAATGGGGTTGTCTGCTATCGTCTGCAAGACTACGAGATTGGGGGGGGGGGGGCGCATTGTTGTGACTGTGAAAGATGAACAGTCTGACATTGAGCATCGAAACCTCGTGTGTGATGAGAGACAAAATGTGATCTGAAAACGAAAGCATGTGCGCTCCTGGCAAGGAAATATGGTATTATTATTAATATAAATCAATATTAAAGGTTGATACAGTTTTGTTAACCAAGGAATGTAATTACGTATCAAATTGTGCGTTGTATTAATGTCAACTGTGGATTTGTGCTATCGTATTATAATTATAACTGAGATGACCAGGTGAACACAATAAAAATGGCATCATTGTGATATTGATATCAAGATTTATGACCGGTTATGACTGTGTTTCTAAAGATCCTCTTATGAATGCCATTTTTTGATATAGCACTATCTGTCAGGGCTTACTGTATTAAAAGATAGATTATAATATGAGGAATTATAAAGATATTTCCTTTTGATTAAACTGGAGAGGTTAGAGCCAAAATACTGGGGCCCGCTCAACCTTATCACAAACATCGCTCGCTTCATTACATATATCATTGAATCAAGGTTATATCTTTGATTGATTTTATATTGCAAGGTTAAAAGTAGGAGAGATTATTCTTGGTCTCTATATGAAAGATGGTTTGAGGAGTTATTGTATTTAAAAGCATTATTCCATGGGTGTTTGGGGAATAGATCTACTGATTATATCTGTGGAAATGATGACGATGATTCGAACGCAACATATTAATCCGCTTTCTTACATGTTTAATGTAATAATAATAATAATAATAATAATACATTTATTTTCTTAACATCCTTTTTAAATGACCTCACTGGAACACACCCACACGCGCACACGCACACATTATATAAATCACACAGCATCAAATATATATATATATCTATATATACAGACATATAAAACGAGGCAAACAATCAAATGTAAGTCATCCCTTTTGTGGAAATGATAAGAGCGATGTATCATCTTTGGGAGAAACAGTGTCTAAATTAATAAATGCTCTCAAATTTACCCTGTAGCGGGCACGTATCAAATAAGGAAACGGGAATCTGGCAGTGAAACATATGCTCATCAAATTATGCTAACGAGTAGAAGCGGAGAAATCATACTTGGTGGAGTTGATGAGATTTTAACGAAAGAGAGAGATGGAGGATGAAAGGAAGAAGAGGAGGACATCCATCGCTCCGAGATGGTTTGTGAAACAGCTGCATGCTGCGCGTGTTCCAGGGACCCTAACAATATTAAATGACATCATCATTTTCTCCTAGCCTATTTCTAGCCTTTGGTACATATATTTTCTTTTCAAGTATTCAAAATTGACCTTGCATCCCTCTGACAAGTGAAAGTGCATGCTTCTCTTGGTATATTTAAGGAAAGGGATAAAACGGCTGACGAGAAATTAATACCATTTAAATTGTAATGAAATTAACATGAGATGCCATAAACAGTATACAGCAAAGATAAACAGTTCAGAAACTTTAAAGCAGCGACTTCCTATGCAAGACAGTACTATGGATCCTCGTTGATGTTAATTTTTGTTTAAAGGCCGACTTAAATAATAAAGACGTACACAATGGCGGGGATTCAACTCCTTACGGAATCCATTTTTTTTTCTCACAAGGTTAACTCCTATTAGTCCCGTACCCATCTTAATCCCTCCGTGTTTCCATGGCGACGCCACCTCCGATATCATACTCATATGTCTCTGTCATCTTCCTCTAATCCAATAAACGATATATACATTGCCCCTGGGTATATCCCTCTATCGTGTCACTATTCGACAGAGCAGATGGTCTGTGGTATATTAGACATCGAAAATCATGCACTTTGAAATCAAATATAAACCTACCAGTCAACCGAGGACGGGTTTGTGTCATCTACTTGCGTGGCTTACGACAGCGTGATAATAAACAACGCCTAAATACTGCCAGGATTACCAGACGATCTGCACTAATTTTGCATCAATAAAAATAATCTAACATGTTTATGAGTTTATCAATTAATCTGCATAGTAATCATGGGTTTTAAATGTATTTCATGGTTGTTGTTTTTTTTTAATTCTAGCTAACGCAATAATTCGCGCTCTGGTCTTGGATGTTTCATTTCTAAAGTTGTTTGGCAATTCACATTTTATTGGAGCTAGGGTCTTTAATTTTTCATATCTCAAACTCTTTGGCAATTACTGTATCAGTCGGTAATGCTCTTTATCATGTTTATATTCAAACCATCATACCATGGGGTAATTTGTCCACAATAATACTCAATTGTGTCATAATGCTCAATTGTGTGATGATATATTACATTCAGGTACTTTTTGTGTTTGTATTGTTGTGTCGATGTAATGCGAGGTGTGTCTATTTTTACTCTTCCCCCTCTTTTTGAACAAAAGAACGCACCTGCCGCATCTTTTGGTAACATAATAAGTTCAAAGTACGTTTGCCTTTCATCAATGAAATTTAATATTCAGAGATAGATGCTGTAAAAAAAAAACAATGACAACTTCTTTCATTTTTATGAGAATGTCATCTTCCTACATAAAAGGACATTTTAAAGTGCCCTACAGAATACTGAAGGGTAAATAATATCTTGGTTACAATATTTTGAAAACGAATGATAAAAAATGAATGATGGAAAAATAGAGAAAAGGCATAAATTGGTAAGTCTTACAAAATTATGGTGCATTGTGGGAGCAGATCAGGGCTAGAATGAAGTGGATGATAAACAAAGAGGGCCTGCTTTTGAGTCCACCTCCTCTCACAACTAAACACGTATCCTCGATATCTGGGAGATGTAACAAATTCATACAGACTGCATTATGCTTTCAATACGGTCTGTTAATCCCGTGATTTTTTACCAACCGATGCCAATCTTTCATCAGGCTGTCGAAAATGAACGCAGGTTTTTTTTCCTTCTCTCTCTTGTGTTGGCGGTGTGACCCATCTTTTGATGAAAGTTGAAGCGAAAATCTATTTCATGGGTCTCCCCCCAAATTGAGGGGAAACGTAACGAAGCACGTCCAGTTCATAAATTGGTGGGTTGGTCGGATAGGAGTTAATATCGAAAGCTGACCTTTTAGAGCTGTACTTGTGTATGATTGGAATTCAAGTTTAGGTATCTGGAATGGACTTGGGCCAGTTGTGCTGGGGTCTTCAATTGGTGCCCACTATTTATTTGTTTGTTTGTTTGTTTTATTTGCTTTTTTTTAGGAGGGGTAGTTTAGAGTGGGTGTGTGTGTGTGTGTTGACATATGTGATTGATGTTGCATTCTGTCACTTGTAACAGAGCGGTATCTTGATTCAATTATTTACTGATCGCATATGAGTTTGCATGGACAAGTCATGACATTGAATCTACCTCCCGATTTACCTATTCAAGAGAACACTTTAACATTTTAACGGTTTAGCCCTTACATAGATATTGGGGAAATATTTGTTGTTAATCGTTATTGTTTTCATGAATCGAAAGTAGACCCAAAGTAGTCATAATCTTACAGGCGTTGGAGAGGTATTTCTTTCCTTTTGGGACTTTCTTTCTATACCATTGATTCCAAATAGTGTCGCATCCGTACATAGTGCAAAACATTTTGCATTGCTCCGTGGCAACTAGTAATATGATGCATTACCCTATCATTAAAATATACAAACTATTTGATTATAGTATTATAATACACATATATTATATAGCTCTCCAGTTCAAATCTATAAATTCAATGAGTTTACAACCGGGAAAAGAATATTCAGCCTTGAAGGACATGCCATTTTTTACACTATGACAATTACCATTAGACACACTCTCATGAAAAATTCCCGCCAAAACAATTTCATAACGCTTCATGGCACAGCACAACATGTTGCTTTCGCTGTCGTCTGTGTATGAAAAATATGCCCTACACCCTCAACTCACAATCAAGCATGTAATTCATATGCTAATAATAGAAAACACTATTCAATTTGCCCGAACGATCGATATGATATTTTCTCATGATGCACCACACAATGGCTGTATATTTATCGCGATTGAGGCGCACATTCCCCTATTAGCATAGCAAGGAAATTGGAGGCTACGGCGTCCAAAATGGCGCCCGATAAACATGATTTTTTTTTGTTGTTGTAAATATAGTTATTTTTAATATACAAAAGGGCGCTCTCGCAATTAATACGCAAACGCACGTTGCGAGCACATTAATGTTTAATACATACCACGTGACAATAATAATGTGTATGAAGAGTGCATGATACTGCATTGTGATATTTCACTGATGTTATATTAGGTATAATATTGTGTCAAAGTTAGACTACTCTGATTAATTACTTAAGTGCAAATGCAGGTACCAGCGTAATGATATTCCATATTAGAAATGTGGATCGGATATTTTTGTCATTGAATTAAAAAATCCATTATTTACACGTGATAAACTGAGTCAATTAGATTCATTTATAGAGAAGAATAAACCAGATGACGCTTGAAAAGTTTACTCATTTCAGGAATATATCATGAAATGTGAAAATGTGTCAAAATAATCTCTATCGCTCCGCTGCTTTTAACATTTGAATATTTCGTTTTATATCTTTTACTCAATGACAGTTTCATTTGTTTCCGAGTTTGAAGTTCATGAACAGATTTACGCTGTAATTTCAGCTCAGGTTGTGACCTACACCTTATCCATGAAACAAGGGAGAATAAGTACCCCCTCCTTAAATAGTACTGGTCTCATTTTCAAACACATTATTCTACAAAACTTCAAGTAAGTAATTCATAAATATTATATCTTGTAAAACAGCATAAAGAAAAAGCGCGTATACGCCGTGGTAAATATACGTGTACATGAGGAGAAGATTTGACGTAAAGGGGCGGGGTGGGGGCTTATTAACGAAGTTATCTCTATTTAACCCAAGCCCCCCTTGGATTGTGCCAACTTCACGCAGCTTTCCACGCGTGTACAGGTCAAGATCGGACGGTGTTGTCTTTATTATATTGGACTTGTCCCTTGCTTTCTCTTCCCTCTTCTTTTCCCTCTCTCAGGGGGGCATGGCATCCTAATTGGGGTTACCCGGCCCACCTCCCTGGTTCCGTACCCCCTTGAAGAGCCGAGATTTTGATATGTCCATAGAGCTACCAAAGTCAAGAGGATTTAAAGTACACCTTAGCGAAGGACGGGGTCATTAATTTTCGCTCTCCCAAAGAGGGAGTGGTGGGTGTGGGTGTCTGTATTTTGTTTGTTGGGGGGGGGGGGGCGTTTTCAGTCCTACATCCCCTCCCTTGTTAAAAAATAAATCTTTAAAAAAATCGTAGATGGTATTGCAGGGATTACAACGCCAGTTTCTCACTCTAACTATCAAAAAGAAAAACAAAGTATGCGGGCGTGAATAATAGCCTATTCGGAAATGCTTAGGTTTACCAATGAAGAGGTGTTATTTGAGGGAGTTAAAAGGTTTGTTTTGTTATAAATTTGTTTGATTGTGGTGGAAGCCATACTGGTAGTGGTTATCAATTGAAGTGATATCCGTCCGATCAGTCAACCAAGAGATGCATCCGTTAGGTTTTGGTGGTCAACCAAACGGGTGGGCGTGGCACACGGGCTAATATCGAGATGGTACATCGTGCAAAAGAATAATAGTTTTATTAATGTTTAATCACCACTGTTCAAATTAACTTTGTTAATATGAAATCCGTGTGAAAACTGTCTGTGCCACAAAATCAGTACAACCAATACATATTTATTGAATTACCTAGAGAAATTATCATCATATCACCCTCTACTCGGTGCCTATGTGGGCAACATATCATATCGGTATTATAATGAAAAACACTAGTAATAAATATATAAAGGAGATACAGATATTGAATATCTAATTGCAAGGTGACAAAAGGTTTAAGTGATGGGATGGGCGTAACAAAACAAAAATGGGGGGGGGGGGTCGAGTTGACCGCGCTCGTCCCGCAAACGACCGGCATGATACCGTAACGGAATGTTGTAATATCACTATCTCCCGTAGGTTTACACAACATCTTAGAACAAATGGCCGCGAAAGGTCACTCAAACAAACACAGCTCGCGTTACAAGGAGAGAGAAGAAGAGAAATAGATACGATAACTGACAGGAGAACAGTTGATAGAAAAAATAGACAGACAAGAAGGACTGGCGAGAAGGTTATAAGCGAGAGAGTGAGAGAGAATGAAAGAGAGAGACAAATGAGAGGGAAGGAGAGATGAGTCTGAGAGATATCAGTAATAAGAAAGAAAGAAAGATGGACAGAGCTGATAACAAAGCTGATAGAAATATAAAGAGAGAGACAGAGCGAGAGAGAGAGAGAGAGAGAGAAAGAGAGAGACCACAACCCATTCAAAAGAAAATAATTGGTTGAGAAAAGGTCTCTCAAACAAATATGCTAACATAAGGGAGAAATAGACAGGGGTATGATAAATTACAAGGGTAGACTTTAGCTGAGATCAAGATAGATAATAGAGTTAGAGAAAGTGAAAGAAAGAGAGATAGGAATATATTTTAATGAGAGGGGAGGGGCGTTGAGATAATCGAGATTGTGAAGACAGGTCATAAAAATGGATGAAAGTTTTTCGTCATTATTGTCCAAAACTCCAGTCAAAATCCTCACGATTATGATGATAACAAATTTGATAACTAGGATTTAGAGATTGACTCCTGTCATAAAGTTGAGGGAGGAGGGGAAGCACTTGAAAGTTGAATACACTTACAGTGGTCTGCTTCAGGGCATTTCTACAGGAAACAGAAAATCGGCGAGTACCACAGAACAAAACTAAATATACAGCCCACCTGATAAAAGAAATGGCGACTGAACAGTCGTTGGAATGGATTTAGAAGAATATGAAAACAAAACAGAAGGGTGAGAGGATGCATCTTAGGGAACATCTTATCCACCCCTATACCCCACCCAACCAACCGCTGGGCTCTACACAAGTTCATGCCGTCATATTGAATACCAATACAGTCGCACCAGGGGCGTCAAAAAAGCACCATGGTTGCTCCCAAGGTCCGCCTTGGGTCAACAAACTTTTCTTCTGATATATATCCGTGGGCGATGTTGAATCAAGGAGGATATTACAAATCCTCCTTGGTTGAATTGTGTAAGAGAAGTACGTGTATATTATACTTTTCATCCCATGAAACTCTATTAGCAAACAGTATGACATTTATTCCAAATGTCCATTAAATCGAAATCATTCCAAGAGCCAGACGAATTACGCCTCGAAAGCACAGACATTAAAATCCGGGACCTTCAATATTATAGAGTGAAACAATCCATGCGCACCGACGCGATAGTTAAGTATTTCCACTCCCTTCCTTTATTCCAATTATTTTTTATGTCTTCAATTGTAGTGGTTCCTATAAAGTCATTTTATGTCAACTGACTGCATCTCTCTCTCTTTAAAATAAGCCCCTCTAAAAGGCACGGGAAAAGGCAGTGTAAAAGAGCACGATGTTTCGGCGTGCTTCACCCGATAACATGGCGTGTCTTGATGCTCTGTTCATCGCTACACGTCATGCTGTGCCGAGCTCTTGCATTATATGGAAGCGTATGTTCAACAAAAAACACATTTTAATTTCATCCACTGTCTGTCCTAATAACCTTGAATTTTTTTCAGGCACCCTCGAATGTTTCATTCAGATGAAGATGAACAAAAAATCCTTCAACCATTAAAATTAATGAAATGGAAGTATTCTTTCAATATATTTCCTTTCAAAATGTTAAAAAGTCAACTTGTCGGCCAATTAAGTATTGGAGGATCTATGGTTTTTCTGTCATGTTAAAATGACATGATTGAGAACATGATGCATGTAAATTCATGCGAGTCGAGATGCTCAAAAAATGGAGGCGTGCTGGTGGCACAGTGCATTGCCAATTTGAGGTTGGTTTGTTTGTTTGCAATTAATTATCGGTTGTCAAAACGTGCTCTCATTAATTACCCACGTCATTAATCAAACTGCCTTAGATCGCGCTCATTATCGCACCTGGTTAGACGCCTCGCTCGTAATTAAGTCCTGTCACATTTTTCCTTTTCATTTTTCATCTTTACGAGGATGGGATGTGGAGATGTGCTGGACCGAACTGCGTTGAAGGTCATCGCTACCTACTATGCGAATATATACTTGTGTTGATAACATTGCAGATTGTGAGCAGACATGTCAATATCAGGTCAAAGTTCATTAATTTTTTAGAATCGTTTCAGATAAGAAAGGATTGGTGTAAAACCCATCTAGAACTTATCATGAGGACAAGAGCTAATCAAAAATTTCAATTTTTGAATTCAAAATTAAGTATAGCTTTATCGATGAGAATTCAAAGACATTGTATCAAGAGAAGATATATATACAGTGTAAGAGAGAGAGAGAGAGGGGGAGGGCAAGGGAATGGGAGGGGCAAACAGGGCTTTGACGCACCCCTTCTTTTCAGTGATTGCATAAAAGTGTCCCAAGAGCTAACATTAAGAAGACACGTGTTATGTGTTTTTTATCCTGGAAGAGCCTAAACAGGTCTGAACTCAAATTATATTTTCGTGAGTATGATGAGTTCAAGCGCAGCGGAGTGTTTTGATGAGTTCAGACTCAGTCAGCCCCCGCGGTGAGTTCAGCCTCGACCCCGCCGAGTCGTACCCGTCACGGGCAAATGGCGAGCAGATTGAAGATGGTCAATTACATACGACTTGCAACATGAACATGTGTGACTGACATGAAGCATATAGCTTATGGAGAGACTAAGGGGAAGGATACCGTGTCTAGAGGCCCAGCCATCTTGGAGCCGAGGATCATCATTTCAACGGTAAGCCCAGGGATGCCATCGTATATAGAGGCCCATATGTGACTGTCCAGTTTGAAAAGGGCAAGACCTGAGTGTACACATGCAGTCTCCCTATTCCTAACTTATAAATTTGCATTGTGTGGACTTTCACCCTCCCCTCCCTTACCCCCCCCCCCCCCCCACCCAATATAATTAAAGAATCAGCTGAAATACTGCACTGACAGCTGATAGATCGAATGTGGGTGTATAAATGGCGATACAAATGGGGGCCTAGGGTTAATAGCCCCCTTTCTAACACAATAAATGCTGTCGCTAAAGTGAATGATACTCCCCAGATTTATCTGAGGTCCATTGATATACCTGTCTAAAATACTATTAATGGGGTCCTTATGTAACATGCTGTGTGTGCATGAATAGACACCCCTCGATAGGAGTCGAGGCATGTAACCTGACCCATGAGTGAACCGCAGTTAACAATGTCTTCAAATTTTAAAAACTCCCAGACCATAACAAACGGATTGATACAATGGGAAATGGTGTTGTAACAAAATGTCGCTCATATAGGTCACGAATACCACTGATTACATCATCTTTAGTTTTAGACAAATCTCACTTAATCCTCAAAAACTATATTTTGATCCAGTATCGTGCCTAAGGGAAGGCCTAGGAGCAAGAACCATCCCCTCTCGAAAAAGAAGGAGAATGGGAAAGGTAACGTGAAGAAAAAAAAAATATACAACCCCCCCCCCCCCCCCCCCCCCCCCCAATGTTTGGTACAACGCTACGCCATATCAGATAGTAACGGGAAAGCAAGATGTCACACACATTACCTGTGCAATAACTGTTTCTTTGGTTTATCAAGTTACATCTATCCTTGGCGTATTTCCAATTCTATCACCAGCATTTAATACCGACAATTATCAAAGGATCCACGGACATTTGGTATAGCTATCACATCAGACGATGATATATCATGTATCGTTGCCAGAAGGATGGCATGCCGACAATCATGGCGTTGGCTTAAGTTTAAATTGATGCATATCAAAGCGGATTTGTCGTCGAATCCACTCGCTCGGTGTATTTTGTGATCTAGCGTAGATCTGGACTTAAAGTCACTGAGTAGTCGGCTTTCATGGGGAATTCGACACCGTTCGGGTGTTTACCCAATAACAGGTGTTGTCAATCACCAGGGTTAGCCTTGAGTTTTATGACCATTGGACCTTATGTAATGCTTTGATTTGCCCGAAGACTCTCGAGCTCTCCGAGAGATTAGGGGGTAATTCTTGACTGGACTATGGGTTTGCTGTGTGCAAATTTGTACCCCCATTAATGGTATTTCCACCAAGTCTGGTGTCAGCGAATTATGGCCTTCTGCACATGGAAACTGGCGATCCACTCCCTTTAATATGACCAAACCAAGCCTTTTCGCACTGTCCGCAAAGTAAGTTTTGGGTCGGCGAAAGTGAAAGGCTAAATCAAAATGGTATTAAAAGTGGATCAATTGGTACAGGCAAGGTAAGGGATAGTATCGATCAATGGTAGATTATCAGAAGGCTGAATTATGAAAAACAATCAAAGCTCGAACCCCCATACTCTGATTTTTCCATCTATACTTAAATGAATAAAGATTAAGATTCGAAAGTCAAACAATCCGGTTTTACATGTTGATACAACCTAACCATAGATTATACAATTGTTGTTAGCGAACGCCTCTGCTTCGTGGATTGAACAATATTTTCATGAATTTTGCCGAAATTACAATGGAAAGAACTTACAACTAAATCTCTTTCATTGCAGTGTAATGGCACTCACATATTCACAAATGAGGACAGTACAACTCATAACCTGGTTTCAATATCTTGAGATATAGCATGGTAACATAATAGTTTTTTGGGGAGAGTACGTACCCCGGCGCCTCGGATAGGAAAACCTAAGCTCAAATACGTGAGTGTCACAAGAATCAAGAGGGGTTCTAAAAGAGAACTGTGCATCTTCTATCTATCTATATCTCTCCACATGTAAATCATAATAATGTTGTAACTCAAATCTAGACACACATGCATAACAGTATTTTTTTGGAGAAAAAACATGAGGTCAATTCAGCTAATTTTGTGCAAATACGACTATTGTGAGGATTTCAGTCATGCTGCAAAATGTTTTCTCAACAATAAGCCAGTCTAGACGACAAACAAGGCAAAGTCTGCCTTCTCTCAAGTTCATTTTTTATTTCCAGGATTGGTTGATGATGGAAGGAAGGTGTGGGCAAATTCAACAAGGCGACGTGATTTTTACGTGCTTTCTCACCCACTTGCCACATATCCCTGGGGATGACGTCACAATGCCATAGTCGAAGCAGGCTGATGTGACACTGACAGCCATCGAGCAAGCCGACCGTGATCGAGTGGAGGAAGGAAATAAATCCGTACCATATTCATTTTCACCACCACGAAGGTGTTACAAACACTCTGCCGAATGAAATGATTTTCGTGATACACTGGCAACTGTTACAATGCAATATATTTGCTCATATCTAACGCTGCTTAAACATTACTAATGTAAATCATGAAATGATATCGAGCCAAAAGTGAGACGAGTCGAAAGAATATATTTTTTCTATCAATAATCTTAACACAGAGATATCAAAATCAACATGTTAAATAGAATTACTTGAAGCTATACTGCAAACTGCTAACATTAAACAGCTCAATATTACATTACAAAGTTTAGAATGGTCAATAAAACCGCAGGAAATCTATATAAATTTGAATAAGTCTAACAATTAAGTGTAACTAAAAATAAGGTATAAATACATTTTTGGCCTTAAAGGGATCGTTTAACAATGTTAAATCAGAGATACACGGTCCTACATGTTACCAGTGTCTGTGATATGGTGTAATATAGAAGCCCTAAAAAAAATCGCGCTTCAAAATGATCAAGAAGTGCCTCAAAAAAGTAAAAATCTTTGAGTGACCGGTTTTACCATACTCGTTTTCCCCAATAGACTGTAGTGTTATGAAAACCGTCCGGCGAACGGTTTTCAAAATTTGTAATTCCAATCATTAATATCTTGATAATCAGACAGGCGATCGGCTTGTAAAAGTGATGGAGTTCCTGACTGACCTAAAGGTTTATAATTATCATTGCAGCATGAGCTAAATCAAGGATTATTTCTAAAGGATCTAAGACAAAGTTACCGGATCCCTTTAGCCGGAACTCCTCTTTCATTCAAGGAGCATGCTTCCAATCCCTGGAGAAGTCATCAAGCGTGCTCTCCTCTAGTCAATGGCGCGGAACGCTGTGACCATCAACCTTGATGATTCAATAAGGACAACGATTTGGTCGATGTTTGATTACAAAATATTGTTTTCACAACATTTGCTAACCTTGAAATAATCATCAACATCCAATATTAGTTCAAATTTGGATTAGAGATACCTATTTACGTATAAATACAATAATATTTAATTTTGAGTGTATACTGATAAACGTTGGTCAGTGGTTTCATTCATTATTTTGTATTTATTCTAAATCATTTTTTTTTTACTAAACCGAATTATGTGGTACTGTAGGAGTGTTAGGGGATAGTGAATATAAATATGTTTTGTGGATTTGCTTGGCTAATAGTGCCTACAAAGACAATAGCAAACCCAATGACTGTTCATAACCGAAAGAATTTACATTTGCCAAAGGATATTAGGCCTATATGCTTGCCAACCACGCGAAACCGAGCTATATACAATCGTTCATGGATGCATTTTGGGGGGAACTATTTCAAGCCTTGAATTTATGATGCATATTACAAAATAAGTATAACATCATCTCAATGACCTTCGAAAATCAAATCAGCTATTGGCAATTTCAATACCCCGGTCAATCATCTAATGAAATATGCCAACATTACGATTACGTAGTACGTAATCAGAACACTATTCTATGAGATCAAGAAGTTACCAGCAACTTCTTGATGAGATTTACAATAGAAATTGCCCGTGAGCTGATTATCGCCATTCTTTGCAATACTTTTCATACAAAATGCCTTTAGGAATTTAAAAATATTAGGCTTATGGATTCCGAGAAAACAAGAAAATTACTAATTTCAAACGAACGGAGTACATTTAGTTCAATAGACAATACGGATGATAGCTTTCAAAATGGCGATAGCTATTGCATTTCCATCAAAATGGGGAAGTCTTAGAAGCTGGATAGTCATGCCCAACACGTCCATGTCAAACTAGATTTTAATGGGTTAATTAAGTCAGTTTCTCCAAACAGCCACAAGGCACACCAAGAATATCTTTGGTACTTGCTACAGCCGTGACAAATGGGTAAGTCAACAAAGACGAGCACATAAAAGACAGGAGAATGTGGAAATTCAGAGTTCACCTTGTTTACAAGAGTATTGACATGGGTTCATGTCTTTTCCGCTTTCTAAATAACACACTTGCTTTCCGCCTTTGCGGTACATGTACATAATAATGCACCGCATATACAGGCAACGATGCATTTTGTCAATAACCAACGGAATGTTTATTCTGGTTATACTATGACAATTATTACCTTGAGACAAAGCTGATGAGCAATTTTATCCAACAAAAACAAATAGTAGGGACTATGTAAGAATGTGACATTTAAATAAAATCATCACTTGAATGTGTTGTTATGATCACTATGATGTTTTCAGGAAGGGCTAAACATAGTGCCAACATGATTAAGGTGCCGATTTGGATGTGTTTTGAACTTTTGATCTTGATAATCTGTACCTATATCACAATTATACAGAAGGGGTTAAAATTTCAAAATGGTGGCTTCCTTGCAAACCCGGCCTGTAAAAGTGTAGGGGTTGCACACTAGAAGGTTGTACACTGTACAATGATTTTAAGTAAATGCTTGAAAACACCTTATAACTAGAATTCTCAAGAATGCCATAGGCCTCATCATTGTCGAGTCAGGGTTTTAACTGTACTTAGAGGTTTCTTTATACCGCATGCAGTACTCCAACTCTCTCGCCTTCTCGCTCGATTCTGCTGCTGCTAATAATAAGCATTCTCAATCCTGACCGCATCATTTTGTATACGAGGGCTCTTCACAAATCCAAACAAACTGCTTTACTGTTATCCGAAGCGATCCGCTGGAAGAGCTGTCCCCTGAATCCATTTGTCAAGGGTGCCCCAGTTTACAGTCGAGGAAACGTCAAAGATTACCATTTGTCTTCTTCAGTACAGCCCTTTTCTTAGCAGTCTTCTATCTCCTGTTCAAATACGATTTCCTGGGTGTGCATATGACCTTGAAGGTAAATACAAATACGAACTATAGGCCTATTCATTCGCTTCCAGTTCGCGTTATTTGCTATGAAAAAAAGTGTCGTCTGCCTCAATAAATGGAGTATCCACCCTAGGACAAAGGCGGTGTACGCCCCCTCCCAAAATCTGGAAAAGGATTCTGCCTCCTGTTTGGGAAACAACCACTACGCCCTCCGCCTTCTCACGGATAGCTCTTCACTCTGGTCTTATTTGGAATAATAGTGTAAATGTCTAATCAAACAAATCGCAGCCTATCAACCTAACCCACCTTATTATCTTATGAGTTTATTTCATTTTCACCCTATAAATTAATTTCCCTTTCAAGTCAGCACCTGTCGCATCCTCATAAACTCGAGCATCGACCCGTTCCTCTCCATTTCAATTTCACTTCCTCCCAAGTTCCTCCATCACCCGGGACACCATGTTGACCTAGATGATGCCATCCCGACCTGGGACCTAGCATGTAAACAAACCCCACCAAACGCATCCACTCTCGTCCCATCCGTCCGAACTCCATGGACCCCGTACTAGATTTATCTCTCCTCAATCCCCTTTGCAACGCTCGCTTTCTCCTCATCATTTAAGCATTCTCGCCATCCCTTTGTGGCGGTAATAGGTCGAGCTCATCTATTCTTTCGCTCCCTTGGTCACCCAAGTGATGCGTTTCTTCACCTCTGTTTCTATGGCAACAAAGCTAGCCCTCCCATCCTCGATCCCCACATCTTGGCCAAAAAGAATCACATTCTGGATATAGAGTTTACATACCCTTTTATGTTAATGATATACCCTTTTATGTTAATGATATACCTCTGTTGCCTAGTAAATGGAATCGTGCCCCATCTTTCCTCCTGGGTTCAGAGTGGCAAATGTAGATTGATGCATCACCAACGGACATTAATGCCATGGCCGTGATTCGAACCATTCCAGTATATAAAATGTTACAAGCATTAGGTGCCCTTAATATCGACCATTCTGATATTATTGCTTAAAGCAAAGAGAAAATGTAACCCTATCCTACAAATAATTTCCATCGAAATTAATTATCCGTATCAAGATATCCATGATCCATCGTTCACCTTCTGCTCTTTCCATCCTCCCTCTTTACTCCGAGTTATCTCAAAAATCCGTTCCCTGTTTCCAAGTAATCCTAATCAGAGCTATCCGCGTACGCCATTTTGTAAACAAAAATAGACAGTGGAGGTTAATTTGACCCCCTTACTCTTTGAGTTGAAGGGACATCAAACTGATTCCTAAATTACGAGGCCAATGAACCTTCTACTCAATGGAAAACGTATGTTCGAAGCCTCTGGCTTTCAGCTTATACATTAGCCTTGTCCGCAAACAACTCAATCATATTTTGCCTTATCATTTGTAGAATCACTGCTTGCCTTATGGTTGTGATACAATGAATATTCACAAGTGCAAACTGTAAACATCTTGATGTACTTCGAATAATGTGATTTCTCAGCGAGTTTCATTTTATTAGTACATCATCATTTTAATGCACAAATCAAAATTGCAGTTCCATGAAATAATCATGCTATATCATACAAGTGACTACAAAAATGACCCCTAACAAGCTTCTTACAAAGCAAGGTTGATGCTGACAACTTTATACTAAATTTGTGGTACTGTCTCAGAACTTCGTTCCATTTTTAACAATACTCATACCGAGTAGACATAATCTTTTTCCGTATCTTTATAGCGCATAGATCCCAAAGTCATTCTGTTGAGTTAGTTTCGATTCCATTGGTGTAACTAAACAATATCCACTGTATTCATTTTCATATTTGGTTAAATAACCCAGATCTATATACTCGACCCAACTATACCATTGACATTGTTCACGAGCGTCACGTGACATGCATGAGTCATAATCCGTCGAGTATTCTTCGATTTCGCAATACCATTCGCCATTGAAAACACTAGTCACGTGATCGTCTCGATTTGATTGGCTTTAAATCCCAGGGTTTCACTGCCATGTTTACCACCGTTCATAAATGCACGCTGGCCTAACCCCAGATTCAAGATGGATGACAATGTTATTGTTTACATCATTTTTCATGACCAGTGAGGTTTGTGACTGTTTTTTTACCCGTGGATTCGGAGGTGCATACCGTTTATCATAAATGATCAGCATTATAATATTGTTGATTGGTTCATCGTTAACTATTGGTTTATTTTGGTGTAAGAAATTGAAGTTGTTTGTTTGCCTAGGAAAATAGCACGTGACATATTAAGTCATGTCAAAAATATTATAATTCCACTCAAAGACCCTCAACGCATTTCCTAATCTGTAGGCAGTATTCCATCAGTAAAATCGTGTTTTAACTTGTAACAGAGTCCTACAGTACAACAGATCAGAGCTGACGAGAATTCTAAGAAAAACAACATTAATATCCTTCCCTCGAAATCAATTGATTGGAAACCTACGACCAACATCGACACAAAGCGATGGGACTGCATGTAGGTCACGTTGATGAAGATTATGTTTTTTAACAGCAATCAATAGGCGTATTGGATGTTATGGATTGGTAGTTCAATACCCTCATTGTATTCTATAAATTATGATAGGGTTGACTTCCATACCATTTTCTACTCGCTGGAAACAACAACCACACAGTTTGGGCGATAGAAATTGATATTTTTTCTCCCTCCAACTCGCTGCCAGGCTTAATTCAACTGTATTGTGCTCACATGGAGTTGGGAAGTCAATACAATAATTAGAGAGATGAACTGGAAAAGCAATCAACGTAATGGTACTTATAAAGCAATCAATGGCTGGGCGAAACAATAATTGGGGTTAAGGGGTCTACTTCCCCTTACATTTTTTGTTCCCGTATGCTGTATACAACATACAATCTCATCGGAAAATCAAAAACCAAACGTGATGAGTATCAAAATAGTGTTATGTAATTAGCAATTTGGAGGGGAAATCATTTTCTGTCAGTTAAGGACACATTTTGGTGCCCCTCTAATGTCTAGATATCTTTTATCAGATTATGCCCGATATTAAAACCATAATGCGTCCCTTCATGAAGTAAACAAGTGAATTAGGAAGAGCTTAACGGTGGGAGGTTATTTAGAAACGAGCTGGACTAATATACCGTCTGTTCCATTTTATTTCTGGGTTTCTCGAGCTTCTGGATTGGTTTTTCTCTCGGATGCAGAATTTTCATTTATCATGAGAATAGTATTAAGCTATAATTATTCAATTGTTCAATGGAAGTCCAATCTAATATCTGGGCCCCGTTTCACAAAAATTTTCATCAGGACAAAATAATGACAGTTTTAGTTATAAGCTACTGAAATCCTTGCTTCTGATTGGTCATCAGCAAATATGTCACTGATTGTTGTCATTTGTCATTGAAAAAAGGCTTCGTGAAAGGGGTCCCACATCTGCTCACAATCATCGCAAAGAACCTGACCTTGTGCTTTAATAAAAATTAATGAGCGAATGATATATCAATTCATGACGATTGGAGAGGCATGACTCGTGTACAATATGCTGGGGCGAAACGTGGGTATAGGGAGATAGATATTCACGTGGTAAGAGAGACAGAGAGACAGAGAGACTGCAATTATGCGCAAACGAACGCAAAGATGAAGAACAGCTAGACCTGGTTATCAAGATCAGGTAACGATAAGTTACCATCTAACCCAGATAGGCCGATAACACATTCACTGTCTTGTCGAAGGTGCATGGGATCGTGGTAGAATGTGGAAGGTCCGACATTTCCTCCAGTTATCACTGCTCCGGGATTTACCTCAAGTTTCAAGTTTCAAGTTTCAAGTTTATTTGTCTTCCAGAAAACACATGTGACAAAATATAATAGAGTATAATCATAACAGTACAATAACAGTACAATGTAGAATAGAGAAAGACGAGGAGACCTTGGTTGAAGCACAGCTTGTTAAGTTAAGGCCCCCTCATATGGTGTGACAAAGATAACTGATTCATGAATACAACAACAAATATGGAATATATAAAACTATTTACAAAATACTCTCAGAGAACAACTACCCTCGAAACGGTTATAGGGCTAGTGTTATGGTTTCAATTGGGTTTAAGGTAAGGTTTAGGATTATCATGAGTTCAGTGTTATAGGTAAAGTGTTTGATCCAGGGTTGCACTTAGGAGTTGGTTAGAGGGATTGGTTGCTCCAGCTATCAGTGGTCCGGGATTTACCTCGAAACGGTTATGGGGCTAGTGTTATTGTTTCAATTGGGTTTAAGGTTAGGTTTAACATTAGAGTTAAGTGTTAGGTAAAGTGTTTAATCCAGGGTTGCAGGTAAACATTTTGGTTAGAGGGATTGCCTGCCGAGCAATAATTGTCGCCGGGGTATGTGTCACATAACGAAACTGGGTTCATGATAGATCTAGGACGATAAGTCTTTCACATAGCCTTCCCTAAGTAAATTACAATCTTACTTTAACCCTTTCTTGACAGACTTGAGTGATTATCGATTAAGGGAGACAGAGGCTTGAAAGAGACGGTGGGTCCTTCGTAAAGTTTGTTCACCTTTGGACTGGAAATAGTGAAAAGGTGCCAGCGCATGCACTGTAGCGTAAGCATCACTTGTCCCAGCATGCAATGCACGGAACCACGTGTTTCCATAGATGTCACGTGAGAAGGGCATTGTCTGATACAAGGCCACCAGGAGCTTCATGTCATGTACCATTGGTGAGTTACTATAGTCAGTGGCGGGTCCAGGATTCCCGTACAAGGGGGGGGGGGGGGCACAGGTCTCAAATATTTCTGACAACTGTAAATCAAAACAGCTTCTCACAATTCTCAGGTGTCCCCCCCCCCCCTGGATCCGCCATTACGGTTCTACTGAATGCAGGCCTATATACAGTTCCCATGTAAGCTGCTATTAAGGTTTTTCCACGAATAGACAGAGACTTCCTTAAGCGTCTTTTATTTTTATAATCGACTTAGCCAACGAATTAGTTGCCTCTCTGAGCATGGCTTTGTCACGACATGAAGGCATTCATGCTACCCCTTTCCTTCTTCTAAGTCAAAAAGGGAGTTCCACGAATGAAGACCTTAAAATTGTCCCCGAAACTACCTGATCCGAAAGACAGTTACCCCCAGTACAATATTCAGTTAAATTCATTCTCCTGCTAAACTTGTTCGGCATACACGGTCCTACAAAGAGACAGAATTTATTTAAAATCAATAGAATATTATTTTTTAAAGGGTTTTCTTCAAAATAGTACACCTAATACTGATAGTCTCCATGCATGCTCCAGTACAGAACTGTAGGGATTAGCTAAGATGGGGAAAGTACATTTTCTACTAATTGGTGTCAAAATTTACCGTCGCACTATAAATAAACCTGTCATACGACTTTTATACGAGTTCAATATCATGATCTTACGTTCTTAATATTAATATACATGAAACTAGCGCTATTTTTCTCTGCGAGTATGGATAAGATAAGCAGAGCGTGTACAAAGTCATTCTAACCCTTTCTTCACAGGTTTTGCCCCGATGCGTATCTACAATAGTCATTAAATCTCCGACCACCAAAGGATATTCATGCCAGACGAAAAAAGACAAAAAATTGGTTTATTAAAATTCGTCCTTGTTTTCACGAAGTGACGGTAGTGAGGAAAATCGTAACGCTATTTCTCCAACAGCCCGTGCGATGAGCTAACAAAAAGCGTCTCAGTTTGTGAAAGATAAAGAGACAGCCCCCCCCCCCTCCCCCAATAAAACTGCAAAAAGGGCCCATCGTCCCACGCTATTGAATGTGTGCAGGCGTCTGAATCATGTGGTGCCAACTGCGGAAGTTAGACTTGCAAAGAGCTAGGCAAAATCGGCTTATGATCAAATGAAAAATCAATGGAGTAGAAACTTCCATGTCACTTTATTATAGCATAATCACATGGATGATTCTTTTGACAAGCTGAGGTAACTACTACTTGACATTATAATAAGGGTACTCCTTCTATCTGTGGTGTCTTTAGCCATAGTTGTCAGACTCAATTGCGAGATAACAATCGGTCATGGTTGTTTCAGCAATATCGTGTCATAATGTACTGATATAATCTCGGATTGCAAACAAAAACGGGCGAAAGATTCGATACAATGTGTTCAGTAAATGGCAATTTGAATTATGGTTACATAATGAAAGTTAGTAAAGTGCATGACTGGTTTAGGTGGGAAGACAGCGATACTAAAAGCGACTGATAATGATATGATGGAGGGTTTCAGCGTAAGTCTTTATATTATTTTTTTCAAATGAAAATTAAAATGACGTAAATAAGTAAGAGAATGTGAAATTACCATGGGTAATCACAATTTGTTTCTGTTTCCTTTTCCCCCTTTTTTTAAGAAAACAAAAGAAAAGCAGAGATGCATAAAATACAAAATGCTACGGATGAAGAAAGTACAAGGGCTTTTCCAATAGATATGCCACACATACCGAATGACAAAGACAGGCACCGGGGAGAAAAAGAAGTGTTTACAAGAATATGTAACAAGAGGGGTGAGGACTTGAAGGTGAAAAGGGAGGAAATTAAGAGGAGTAAAGAAATGAGTGAAGAGAGGAAGAGAGAGAGAGAGAGAGGTAGATAATTTAGCTTAGAAGGTGAGATGAAGATAATAAAAGGGCGGAGAGAGACAGGGATAGAGGGAGGTAGAACATTATTATAAGAGACAGAGGGCGACAAAGAGACAGATGTAAATATAGAGAGAGAGACAGATACATAGAAAGAGAAAGAGAGAGAGGTAGAGGGAGAGAGAGAAAGAGAGAGATAGAGAGAGAGAGACTAAGAGTAGAGCACATTGAGTGTGACAGCTCTGAGCATGAGACAGAGAGAGGGAGAGTTGGTTACATCCAAATAGGGGCAAGAGACGTGCCGTGACATTCCACACACGCCTGCAAGGGGCGCAGAGGCCAGCCGCCTAGGGATCGCTTTATTAATGGTGCACTCACATTGGCGTATCCAGGGGGCATAGGGGGACAGGTGCCCCCGTCACAAACAAAAGCTACGGGCAATAATAAATCGCAGACACTTCCTCCCAACTGCCTGCTCATCTTTTCTAAGATCCAACGCCATGCCCTTCAGCAAAGTGATCAGGATCCGCCCTAGCTAGACTCTAAACTTCCTAAACTAACTTGATTTTACAAGCACCCCTCACGAAAGTATCCTCCTTTTCTGTGCCAGCTTTTGAACTAACCCACACAAAACTCTTAACCCACACCCACATCACTTACCCCCACTCACTACATTGCGTCTCAACCGCAATGTATGGTTCTGTTGAGTTGTACGAGTTTAGGTACACGAGTCATCTTAACTGTGCAGCCTTCACCTTCGGAAAAATTATCTTAGCCTAACCCTATTTAACTTTTCGAAGTTATCAATACTTTGACATAAGATTTTGATTGTTGGTTCCATTACAATGCCAGTTTAGACATTCGTACAATTTCTGTGGTAAAACTAAATTCAGGTCTCTATAATATATAGCGCTTGTGATGAAATGATGCACTACATTAAAACGTATTGAACATATTGAATTAACTCTTCCCAGAAGTAGATGCTTAAAGGGTATTTACAAAATTCAAATTAATTAATGAAACTAAAATGATGACTCTTAACGATGCCAAACCCTCTAATCAACACGGCCTTTTCAGAGTTCATGCACTTCTAGTAGACAATCAAGTCAATAATTGAACAGACTGATTCTCTTTTCAAGTCTTCGCAATCACTATTTTGAGATGATGAGGTAACGTTTTGAAATTTCTCCTTAAATATCTACATTTCTTGATTTATTTCGCCGATACGATGATCATGATAATACGTGGCAACCCACACATAGGCATCCCATCAAAGTGATCAAACATTAAGGAAAGCTTTCCAAAACATTTAACATTCGAAGGTCATCGGTGCCTGAACTAAGGCTAGTCATGTCATGCTGGTTTTGAGTCAACATGAGAGCAATTGATCGTCACCACGATCATCGGCAATCGATTGGAAGGTGGTGTGCGTACCGTCTGCTGGCAACACAATGTAGCCGTTCAATATCCCCTCATGAGTTCCTGCAAAGGCAAATAGGGACAGTGCCTGGATAATTCTAAAGGTGCTTTGAAATATCAACAATAAACGCCAATGTTGTTTGATTTCGCGCGTTATATCAAGCGAAAAATCTGAGCATTTAGGGTTAAAATTATATCTCTGGCATTGGAAGAAAATATTTCTGGTACGAACATCTTAGGGATCAGAGGCACTAACGTACGATCCCCTTTTTCTTATGTTAATTGAGAGCTGATTTGATGAGATAAACATCCGTCGGTGACCACGCAGGGAGGTTTAATCACTCCTTACCAAACTAGTACAGATAGGCTTTAAGGAAGTAGGCCTGCACATCCAAATTAAATTGGTGTTAATTTTATCAGTAAACATATATTTCAGTCAATTTTATCTTCTAAACAAACACATTTGGTATCAAATTTTGTATCTACAAATCAACTAAGTCAACTATGACGACTCATAAAGAAAGACAACCGAAACCTTTCAGGGAACTACAAGCGGACATCATAACTTGCTTCATTAAGCGTGTGCTTCCTCCGTAAACCCATCAGAGGATCTCATAGCAGGGGCTTCACAAGAGGGGCGCATATGGGTGAGCATCCCCCCCCCCCCCTGCCTAGCTGATCCAAAAAATCTGAGGAAAAAATCGTTTAACTACCTTTCGGGTTACTTTCATTAATTTACTTTTTTTGAATAATTAAGACCCTGAGTCAACTTGTCGGCGAATGTAGTTCAACATCACCATACTTTAAAAACATTTTCCCGACCTCCCCCTTTTTTCAAAATGTTCTAGGGGTGCCCCTGGATGGGTCATAGCTCCTTGATGAGGGAGGAACAATATAAGACAGATGTTTTTATTCCTCTCGACTGTCCGAGATTAGGGACCGGACTCTAATTAAAGACGTCTGACCATGTGACGTCATATTGTGGGATATGCCTTTCCGCACATGATCACGTGTCAAGTCAACGTTTGAAACCATTCACTCATTGTGAGCTACCATAAATTCGCCATGACCATGAAGTATCCACACAAAAAGCGCGTGCGTGTACGGAACATAATTCATTTTCAAAATCTATTTTTCAATTTACAACATGAATATTTTTGTTAATATGCTGGTCCCTCACCATTCCCCAGAATAATATCCAGTCCACTATATATAAGCTTGACGCCCCCTTTTTGTTATGGTATACAAATCAAATTTAGGAGTGGGTTCTTTTCATGATTTGGTATGATCAAACCCATCAAATAGTGGGTCTGTCCTTAAATTAATTTAACATTATCATTGTGATACAACGGCCCACGTCTGCTTGGTATAAAAAGAGTCCTTTCCCCTGTCTCGTTATTCTGGGCTTCTGGATATACATGTACGTAGGCCTATTATATACAATTATATCATGTTACGCTGATTGTATGTATAAAGCTGCATCATAGTGGCGTATTCAGAAATTGAACTGGACAACCCCAGATGAAAGTTTTATCGGTTTTGTTCGCATCTGTGTATTAAAATGGGTGTGAGATGGGGGGGGGGGGTGTTCCCCGGGTCACCCCTATGCTGTATACACCAAAGAGCAAACTATAGATAGATACCCATTATTATTCCATGCCTTAAAAAACTAATATTCCACACAAGTGAGACGTAATTATAATTGCTCCCCCACATACTCAATCAATAAGGTAAAGTTTCTAATTGGCCCCTAGCTAATGAAGGCTGAAGTATTTCACACGGGTCATGATTAGATGATAAACATGATGCTTTTACCATTTCTTTGTGCTTTCTAGGGGGTAAGAAATTGTCACAAAGGCTTGCTACATGAAACATAAACAATGAGTTAGTGATAGGAGGAGGAGGAGGAGGAGGTGGAGGTGAGAGAGAGAGGGATGGATAGATAAACAATGAAACACGTGGACAATACAGAAACAGAAACAGAGACTGAGGGAGACTTTGTGCACGGATGAAATTCATTTGATTCCATTAACATTGTAGTTATATAAGTATAGAAAGAAGAGGGTAGGGGTTCTTTGTATGACAATTTTCTATACCTTTTGTGAACATGGCATTTCTCGCTTAATTCTAGTAAAAGGTACAATGATAAAATCTTAGCATAACTATACAAAGCCTTTATGGGCAAGAACGGTAATTGTAAATGATTGTTCACTCCTGTTTACAGACAAAGTCATTTGTAACTTGACAGGAAATTGGATGGTTGATATTGGTACATAATAAGGATCAAGAAATAAATCCAACCGAATCTGGGATGAGAAGCAATCTCAAACATGTTTACAGTTTCGGATCAATCGTAATTCCTCACCAAATCCGCATCTTTTTGAAAATGTTCATTTCAATTGACGGGATCTACTTTAGATTCAGATATTGGTGGCTTCTGTGATAATTTGCCATTAATGCTATTACCGGTTAATTGCGCCATGGTTTAATTCTGCTTCATTTAACAAGATATCATAATCTACCATCAGAGCCAAAGAGACATTAACTCGAATGATTTTACATATAGATTTAAAGCCCTTCCGGCTTTCATCAGTAGACGAATTATTACCAATCTACTCTGTCACCCATGCATAAACTGAATATGTTTCCAATAGTGACATAGTAGTAAAAACTTTTGATCAGTATCACAGGAACTGTAATGCAAATATTGCATTAAAGGCCAAGGATACAAGACGGTATACGAATGATATTTTCTATTATCTCATTCCATTAATCATGCACGTGGGTTTTATTGTGAGATTTGTTATGCTACGATTATGACAGCTACATGTACTCCGAGTATGGTGTCGTTAAGATAAAAAGTATCAATGCCGAAAAATAACGAACGTCAAATTCTAATCTCCGATACTTGGTAAGTTTTTTAGTGCTTTAAATGCAATCCTAAAACATGTTTATCTCTGTATCCTGTCTATTCGTACCGATTTATTCCAGTCTATGTGAATAACCTTGACAGTCCATACGGTTCATTTTGAATAGAAATTAGAATGAAAAAAACGTTAGCAACAACAGTCCATATACATAAACATCGAAGCAAATAACATGCAAAGGCAATGATACTCTGTAAGGTTGCATGCACTGATTGCACTCCTTTTTGATAGATAAAAACATGAGCAACAATAGACGATTCCCACAAATCACTAGCTAAGACCGTGCAACAGCTACACCATAGCAACGGTGACATTTTCCACAGCTTTCATATTTCACACCCAAAGTAATGGCGCCTCGCGTGGCGTTCTTCGACACGAATCAATATCTATTTCTTTGTATGTCCATGGTTATCATAGCTGAAGATGACCTTCAGCAAAGTACAAAGAACCATCGATCAGAACACACACATTTGTCGCAATTAGAATCAGTTTCTACCGTAGTTTTTAGCGAACAGGTGTACCCATGGTATTGCAAATAAATATGGAGATCGACCATTTTTATTCCGGTACACCATGCAAGGGCATGCATGATGGAATATGTTAGTTATCTTTTCTTTATCTTTGGGAAAAATTATTTAATAACATACGCAAACAACTAATTTTATTGTGTCTATGAGTCCTTTTTAAACCTTGTAAGGCCTATTCCTACATCGCTCTTCCTCATATCGAAAAGTACCTCTTCTCTCTCTTTCCCTCTCCAACTCAGTGTAATGCCCCCCTCCCCACCTCTCTATCTCTCCTTCGCTCTTCCTTTTGTACGACTTTGTCTCATAAATAAGACTTCATCTTAAGATCATAAGACTCTCAACCTTAAACCGTACAAAGCTGTATCTATCACTATTTTCATTCATAACTTTAAAAGTGTAAATCATATAATCTTATGATTACTTGCAAAACATGATTGGGAGTCCCCTCTTCATTGGAAGAGCCAACATTCACCATCAAGTACTAAAAACGGAAACCTTGTGTTCTAAGGCTATATACCCCTTCATCAGTTATCCAATAATAGGATTCAAACGCGGCCGCCATCGACATCACGGTCGTCATCATCATCATCATCATCATCACCATTCATCCATCACTTATGCTTGCGTGTTATCATTCTCCTCGCTTCGTTGATGCAATATATAATGCGATGACGGTCCAATCACCCTCGATTACGAGATTGAGCAAGACCTGTGTTATTAGGTGACATGAGTACAGGCTGTCTCATAAAATACGTTCACATTCGCTTATCGTATAACATAATGGTTTATCAAAGAACATTATTTGGAAGATTCACCCTCGATTGGGAGATTGAGCAAGACCTGTGTCATTAGGTGACATGAGTAGTACAGGCTGTCTCATAAAAATAAGGTTTGGATCAGCACTAATTCAATAACTTTTCGTTATCAGTGAATGGCACTGAGAATGACGTTTTGTATCAATCAAAATCAAAATTACCACGTAATAAAGTCTGTATTCAATTTCTTAATCATACCTTTAACTCATATTTGTGAAACATTTTCCTTCGAATTCCGACAATTAGTATAGCTAGCTCAAAACATAGTACACCCTGTAATAGCTAAAATAGTTTGCACAGTAAATAACATGAATCAAATCTGAACACTGGTAATATTTCACAAATCTTCTTGCCTTCGTCTCATTTAACACTCTTATATTGTTGGTTACTATAACTACAACAATAAGTGACGTCAATGCTTCTCGCGTAAACTTAATATAAAATGAACTTGAATAAAGAAAGCAAGTTGGAAAAATAATTGGAAATGCATATGTAATGATGTTTGCCGTAAGGTGAATGTTACCTTGAAATGAAAATCAGAGATATGTTTTTCTCTCTGTCCTTTTATTGTGCAGGCTATCTTCGTGTGGGTATCGATACGTTGTATTATGATGAGGGGCAATCGACCTTCTTTTTTTACATCACGGAGGGTTAAACGTTATATACAAGGGCAAGGTCTATCATGAAAGAGAATAGCGCCGCGGGGGTGCATGTGTGTGAGAAATACCCTTGCAGTGCCACCATACAATAACAAACATGCATTCATTCCCACACAAAAAACGCCACTGGGTGAAAATGATGTTTACAACAGCAGTACATAGTTACAAGGAGATACAATAATTTGTAAGTGGTACAACGTTTTGGGTAATGGCGAAATGCACGCTAATGAAGAGGTCAGTTTTTGACAACGCAAGAATATGCTGAATGCTACAGCAAATCCATGTCTACTTGCCACAATCGCAAACTTACGCCTCGCCTGAACTCTGCAGTAATTGGAAGTCATGTCGCATTCATATTGGAAAGACTGAGGAATAGAGCATATTAATGATCGAAATTATAGGAAGATGAGGGGCGCAGTGAATTTAAATGTCGAGAGAAAACAGTAATTACACATGCAGGCCAGTATCAGAACATTGCCCCAGGCTCTCTATAAATTATTCCATAAAATCCATGTTGGTATCATTATCATCAATGACGTCATCACGTTGCCAGTACGTTTCATTCATTTCGTCCCATATGCTATATGCTAACGAAGCGCATCCCCGGTTCGTTCCCTATTTGCGACATTGAATATCTTAATCCGCATAAATCATTGCTACATGAATAGCTCATTGAGACATTTGGGGGCATAACAAGACAGCATGCAAGCCGCTTTTTTTATCATCCCCATTCACGCATGAATCATCAATCTATGGTGAACCGTAAAAACAAAGGACGGCCTGGAAGGAATAAAAACGTCACCTCGTAAAAAAAAAATGAAAACAAAAAATCTCTACAAATTTGTAGAAATAATTGTATGGGCTACCATTTTTAATATACAAGAGGTGCTCTACGTGTAAGTACCTTTATGCAAATGTTTCATTTCGAAGAATATCCACTCTCTCTTTTGAATTGAGTGATTTGTTTTGATAGTAGTGCTTCACAAAGATATATCCTTCAGCAAATATGCTAAGAAACTTAGACTCGATTTGGGAAGCTGTACAGAAGTTAAGTGTAGACGGGACTAAGCAAATATCAGTCGTATTTGACTGTGGATGTCAGATGGACCCTGCCATATGCATGCAGACTCAATACGATTGGTAAAACAGTGCTCACCAAACACACAGGAGTGCATGGAAATCCTTTCTTTTAAGTGTCAAAGTAGGATTGTTTCGTTTCGGAGTGGAAATCCCATGAATACATACCAATGCTTTGTGCAATAGCGTGCAATAGCTTCCACTCTATTTTGAGTAGATTCAACTCCAAGATGAGTTGGTTCCTAATAAGACACCCGAAAGAGTGGATTTTAACTCCTGGCTTCAGAGAGTAACTCACTCCGGTGCAAACAAAATTTTAATACAGATTCCTTTCTCTCAATTCAACACTACTATCATAACTACTTTCGAAAAATAAACTCAATGGTACTTTCGATACCCTATTGTATTATGTTCCATATAAATAGAAATAATTTTCGGATTACGACCATGTTCTACTTTTTCCCAACGATTTCATTATTGTATGTTGTTGTTGTTGTTGGTTAGGTTTATATTCGTTTATCATTCAAACGTGAATATTCACGCCTCGATAACAATTAGTCTTGATAGGTGCCTTTTTCCCCCCTTGTCTTCACTTTCAACAACCTTACCAATAATCTTTAACAAATATGAATAACATGACTTAGAATACTGCTGATCTCTGTAATGAGTTTCGTCATTGATAATTCAATGTCTGTACGGGTAGACTACACTCTTTTGATTACGTATTTTGCAGACAAAAATATGATGCAATCAATCGATATGATCTGTAGCACCCTCACTCGTTTTCACCAGACGATAGTGAAATTTTATTTATCCTGTATAATTTTTGGCGCATTTCTGCGAAGTTATGCAAATGTGGGATAGAATTCGTAACCAATGTAAAATCAAGGCTTTAATATATGGTAGAGAGGTAGCCTCGAGGGAGCGGGGGGAAACGCATAACTTTGCTATTTATAGAGAGAGTATGCATGATTTATGACGTCTGTTTTAAGTCTACATGTATATGAAAATACTAACAGTTTACTGCACTCTCTCTCTCCTATAATACAATTTCTTGGGGGCATGTTTCGATCTTCAAACACAAAAGGCATTTATGTTATACATGTATATGAAAATACTAACAGCTTACTGCACTCTCTCTCTCCTAAAATACAATTTCTTGGGGGTAGGTATCAACATTTCTTCAAACAACATAATAAGGCATTTATAATTAATCTACAACTACTCGCTAGAACGTCTTAGTTCATGCTACACACATTGAGTATTATGTTATGCAGTTTAATCCAACGAGGAGCCATTCGATCAAGTTTATTCATGACAGTTTATGAGGCCTACCATTACCACCATGTGCATCATAAATGTGATCATGAGGACACCCCATGGACAGATTAATGTGCCATCTTCAGGTCAAAGATGGTATCATCCTCGGGAGTAAAACGACCATGCTATTTCAGGAATGTCAATAAATTCCTCTTTTTTTTCCCAGCTTCAATGCACTTGACATATTGGTTGAGAAATTAAGTATAGGATTACACAGCATATCGAGGTAATAAAATGGCTGGGCGTAACTGCAATCACAGTTCATTTCATATCCTATGGAGCTCACCCTTTTGACAGTCACCTGTTCACGTCTTTATTGCCGAAAATTGTAAATATAGATCTTTGAACATGTTGAACACTATCGTGTAAATACATGCAGGCCTAGAAACATCCATTTCTGATAATCTTTTATGTTAATTACTGCTGCCTTTGAAGACCCGTGTCAATAAAAGTACGTAATTTGGTTTTTACAGACGCGTATCCATCGAATTTGATTTTGTAGATTATTTTTTTTTGTAATGGATTTTACAGACACCCTGATTTTGCTTGGTGAGTGATGTGTTAAAAGTATACTATTTCTTCTCAATATGGCACTTGTAAATCATTGGTAATTATTTCTTTTTCTAAGCTTTGGAAGATACTGAGGGTTTTAGGAATTTTCCTGACCGTGATCAAAATACACATTTTGTAAAGATTGTTTATTCAACTCTAACTTGACGTGAAGTTCCGAATTACACTCTTTTGAAAAACGTTATATTACTCAACGAACGCAAATGTTGAAAAGTTACCTAATATAAGCACGGCACAATAATGTAACACATCAAAAGAGATAATGCGAACTACAGGGGAAGAAAGAGAAATAAAAAGATACCTAGAAAAGCATGAAATAGCGAGAATCTATAAGAACAAATTAAACTCGATGCCTACGCGAACGAGAGAAGTACCACACACCAAACACACACGCACACATTTTCACACAGGCAGCAAATTAATCGTCACAATATACAATAATCACAGCTTAATGTATATCATGAATACATGCATTCAAATGACAGTGTAATTCCCATGAACGCATTTCAAAGTAAACAGAAATGGCGTCCCCGGCTTTTGCGTAGCACCAGAATCAAAATATTCAGTAAGATGCGAGGGAGAAGATGGGAGAGTGCGTAACTTTTTTGTGCGATGGCGCCTAGAACATTGTATGCCCGCCAAAAATGAATGCGCCGGTTTCTATAGCAAACACAATTATGTATGTTTTTCTTCACGACAATGCAATGTTTGAGCTGATTTCGCCTACCTTGTAATGTTCCTTGAGCATGGGTTATCCGTTAGGTTATCAGTTGGATATTACACTCCTCTTGTGATGAAATTCGGAGCATTTTCCGTAGGATAAGAAATAATATCAGCAACCTGCTGTATGTGCGGAGAACGCCACATCAGCATTGTGTTGAAGGATAGCGTTATCAAGCGAGATTCGCGTAACGATCGATACATAGTCCGCGCGGCCGCTCCGTTCGCTATTGTTCGCTGATCGAAACATGAATAGATAGATCCAAGGAACTGCATAGGAATCGATATGGGGCTATTGATAATGGGACAGAGTCAGTGTACTTGTTCAATATCGCGTCCCTGTTTCGAGTTACAGACGGGACTATTCAAGGCAATTTGGCGCGCCATGAGGTAAGGGGTTATAACATCAATGATCAAGCGATAGTATTTGACCGTCCAGCCGTGACGGATGAACAGTTCCCCTTCCCTGAAATATCATCCATCGCGATGTAATCCCGAAGCCTCCATTCCCGACAGAGGTCATCCGTATTTCCCATGGTTTTGCTTAGCTCACAATGTTTTAATTAATTATATGTAATGTTAATGAAATCAAGATCATGACATAATAAACGGAGATAAAAGCTTGATTTAAAAAATAAAATAAAGTAGATATACTTAGAAAAAGGAAAAGGAAATGACTAAGCTATGCATCCAGTTCTACATTTATTTATGTAGGCCTATATTCACGCGAGTTCCATACGGAAAACAATTCAATGACTTGATGACTCCCCAAGGTTTTGCATCTTGTTTTTCGAGCTTCCACAGCTCAGATGCTGTTTTTATCAGCCTCGGAGGATATATACACACTGACCTATATTTCCTCTTGGCTTGAAAAATTTCGCCGCGACTCGCCCAAGCGAAGGTCTTTTGAGAGAATGGGCGAAATCGGGGAGAAAATTGATATTTGTGTGCTTTGTAGTGGCGTCTTTGTCGATGGATGCGACCGGCGTTGGAGTCGGAATTGAGGCATGCAGCAGAGGGGAAAGAAAGATGACCTGCTTATTGATATACCATGCATCGAGCTATATGGCGGAAAGATGGAGATGATTATTATCATACATGTAACTCATGCTTGAAAGTGATGCATGCACGCACGCCATGTACTAATGAACGAAACAGCTATAGAAAACTCTCACTGATGTTATTACGCACGAATGATACGAGATAGTTAGATGAAGAAAGGCCACATGATTATGTGTACTCCATATTAAAATTCAATTTCAATCGACACTGCAGCGTAGATGCTCATTTAGTCATCCTCATACGACCTTACAGTAATTCTCTCTTCTCTTCTCTATGTACGTTGTGTTTTCGCGCAAAAAAAAGTAATATTGAGGAGACAACGAAATAGAGATTATGCAAACTGCTGACAGCTGTTGCTATTCGTATTTCATAATGTTGCGAACAGTACAACAAACAACCTTTTCATGTTATCTTTCACATGCCTCAGACATCGCACTTTAGTTATATGTCACATGTATAATAAAGCTCACTTACATATCAACATACACATTTCCTTACACTTTATTGTTTTAATGATTGTTTATCATAAAAAGAGTAAAACTCGCGGAATATTAACATCCTTGCACATAATAGTTCACCATTTTCTCCCACACGTTTACTAATGCATTATCCGCATACGTAACGCGTCAACAACGTTACTAATACATCTTTTCCATTTTGCTACGAGGCTAACGTGGCATGATAATCAAATATCGATCCCATTTTCCGGTGGTCTTCCCTAAAGCTTCAGTCTCTCAATAAGTGTTGCAGTTATGAAAGGTGACGACTCCCAAGGCGTATTTTCTTAAAAGTATTATCGAGTTTAGTCATGAAACATCATCTTTAGATAACTTTAGAGAACATCTTTAGAGAACATCTTTAGATAATTATGTTAAAGTGAACTTTTTTCATGAAGTAAACAGGTTGTAATAACTAAAGAAAAGTGTGGATAAACTGAGAAATACTTGCAGAATACGCTTTAAAATTAAAAGGGTCTTCCGACACAAATATAGGCATATGAGACTATCTTGTAATTGAACTGAACAATTCCATACTCTTTTTTTCTTCTTTTGCATATTATTTAGCTATTAGCCTACACATTTTTCAAGCAAATGCATTTGGAATGTATCCCTTAGTTAGTATAATGTTTTTAATGGATTTTAATGCATTCAGTAGCGATTTAATCATTTTTCAAAGGCAAATCTAACGATTAATATGGAGATGTAAAATACCAAGGAGAATGATATTATCAAACAACATGGGCATGCTCTAATGCAATGCCCGGTTAAGGTCATTGTGTTTTGTTTACGATATTGCAATTCATTGATATGTGGATGAACGGATACGGCATTTTCGAAAGAGAGAGATGGAGTAATTAATTGTTGCCCAGAAGACAGGAATCTGAGTAGGAGGAAGTCAGGGACGAAATGGAACAGAGGGAAAGAGGGAAAGAGAGAGAGAGAGAGAGAGAGAGAGAGATGCCATTGTGTACATATCTCCATACATATTATTTGTGTCATCTATTCATTCATTTAAGGGTGAATGGGTCCTCCGCTGACGGTAAGAGATGGAGTAATTGTTGCGCTGGATTTTTAGGATACGCAGTTTGAGAAAAGAGCCTTGGAGAAATTGGAGAACAAGATGAAGAGAGAGAGAGAGAGAGAGATGAAATATATATATATGAAGAGAGAGAGAGAGAGGGTGTGCGTTTTTGCGTGCATGAGCGTGCATGCGTGTGTGTGCGTGCGTGCGTGCGTGGATGTGTGTATGAGAAAGAGAGAGAGAGAGAGAGAGAGATTACAGACTTTGTTGGAAGGAAACTGAGGAAGCAAGAGAGTAAGAGACAGAGAAAAAGACAGAGAGGTAGGTAAATTGGGGGGAGTAGAGACAAAAGACATGGTGTGAATAAGACTTGGAATACAAATACAAATGATGTGGAGGAATATGGGAAATAAAGATAAAGATAGAAAGGGGGAGTTGAATGATGGAGAGAGGGGAGGGATGACAGACAGAGATACTGTTACATGATCTCATTTAGAGAAGTAGAACATTCTAATCTAAAGAGATATAATGATAATAATAACAATAATATTACATACGATTTGTGTGGAGCCAAATCCACTTGACAATCAAATGCTCAAGGCGAAGCTTGTGCAATAGATGAAATACATGATATTATACAAAAGTGCAATAGGAAAGGTACAGACAGATAGAAAAAAAATAGGCAGACAGAAAAAAAAAAGACAATAGAAGACAGATTACACACAGACAGGCCAAAACTGTATTAGTGTGCTATAAATAGCTAATAAGGATGGTGAGAACAAAATGAAAGAAGATTTACATTGTATTATTGTGTTTCATCTGCTGCACCTGTTGAGCAATATTCATTCGACCCTGGTAAATTACACACATATGCTGAATAATCAAGGGACCATGTTTGTTCAACCCACTAGATTATAATTATGTAAAAAACGAGAAAAGACACGTTTTTCTGTTGAATCGTTACAATCTTTCACACGCAATATCAGTTTCGAGTTCAATTACATTGTTCCATTTAATTCTCCCATCGTTCGATCATCTTCGATAGCTTTCATAATAACAGTGAAAATGGCATTGAATATCCTGTCATATCGTTTTAATAAGTTTCATATAATTATGTGTGACCCTTTAAAAATAAATATTTACGGGCTGTAAAGCTTACGTTATCAATTTGCACAGATTAACTCAATCGTTCTTAAATACTAACACACAACTTCATAAGTAGTTTGTATCGGCCTAGATGGCACAAACCAAGTTTATTTTTGTATAAGTCACGATAAAAATTTGAAATAAGTTCAAATGAAATTAAGTTGACACCGATGCAATGACAAGATATCATCAACAAATGTTACTCCATACTTTGTGTTATGCTCATGCCTGTTTAATTATTGTCTTCTCTCTTTCCTTGTTTTTTCGTTCCTTTCTTCTTCTGGACCTCTAGAAAGAACAGAGCCATTAATTAATGGCTCTAAATAGAGCGATCCATCCGTATTATTCTTTAAGTAGCTTTCATTAACGGTATGTTTATACAAATCACGTACGTATATGTTTTTTGTACGAAAAAAAAAACCTAAATCATCTAGATGAGGGTCTAGACTTTCATTCACTCTTTCCACTCAATATTTAATTGCTTCTATAGTTTGCACAAAATTATCCGCTCATCCCTCGTAATTAATGCGATCAATGCTTAAATTCCCCTACAGTCAAGGTCGATAGCGCTCTCAAAATCAGCTGGATGCTGGATCGATTTTTCTCGCGGAGTGCTTCATTTCAGTTCTTTAAAAAGATGAAAACAATGAAATGGATTACCGAAAACCTTCCGCGACAATACGATTACACCCGGGTAGATTTTGTAGACACACTCGATAATATACATGATTTGCAAGAACCCTGATGATACGAAAGTGTTAAATTTTGTCTAATTTACCTGAGCTTTATATAGGTTGACGGTTTTTGATGTATCAAGTTCATTAAAGGTACTATGTCCCTTTTGCAGCCAACCTCAAATTCTGTAGAACTTTGCAAGAATTATGAATATGTCATGTATGTCCTATCTGTGAAATTTAAACGTTAGCAGTGTCCTCATATTCAAATTATGCAAGGAAACCCGTTTACTTGCTAGCCTTCACTGTCAGACACTATTGAGTGACTGACTGGCTTTTTTCCTTCTTTGGTAATAACATACATGAAAAGAGTTGTAAAGGGTACATGAGCATTTGTCTACATCAATAATCCACTTCTTGTGATGGCCAAGATTAAACTGATTGAATCTTTGCGCAGCATACAACGTATGACCATTCGGTACAACTGTCTGAAAATCAAGACTATTACTTTTGGGCTCTATGGCCCTAAAGTCGATTTGACAACTAATAGTCGTTATTTTCCCACTTGAAGACATTTTCAAGCCCCACCCTTTTTAGGGAAGTTCTAAATTAGTATTATCTTTCAAATGCAGTTGGAATTTAACTTTTTCATTTTTTGGGCTTGCAAATGGGACATAGTACCTTTAACGCAAACATCAGCCTGTTAAAACGTTTTTTGAGCTGTGCGGGCAATATAGAGGGATTTCGAGGGTCCGTTATATATACCTACCTTTCAATAAAGTAATTATCTAGATTCATTTCACTTCATTCAATATCTTTTATTCTCAAACAAGATGTTTAAACTCAAATAATTGTGCATTTAAATAATTATGATTAATGCAGTAATGGGAATGTCACATCCGTTGTATGCACTTTTACCAACACTGCAATACAAGTTCACTGCACGAAAGTGTCCGAAAATACACGAACACTGAAGCATAAAGAAGGCCTATAATCCTTTTGTCTGCCTGTATCGATCTTCTGAAGAAAATAATCTTCTTCTTAGAACCTTTAGGATAAAGTGGTCATAATACAGCTTGATGGTTATTGAACCGGCGACACACGTTGCTCAGTGCATTAGATAATTAGTTTGTAACTAGGCGATATAAAGTCAGAGTTAATAATCACCGTTTTGGATAAATTTCATGTCGCGTGATGCGTTGCTATGGATACGTTGACAAGACGATGGGATAAATTCCATCATGTACGTGTTTTCCACCAGTTGTTTATTTTTACAGAAATCAGATTAAATGCTTCAGATTGCCGAAGTGTATGTGTTTTCCACAAGATAGCATCAGCAAAGTAGGCTAAATAGCTGAAAATTATTTTTAAAAACGTACTAGGCAAAGTCTCTGGTGATTTGTGGTAGTAATACGACTTGAGCAATGATTTATTCGTAAATTTACTTTATAAACCATAAATAATGCATTATGTAAGTCACGTGAATAATAATATTATTGTAATAGAATTTAATGATTGCATTGCACTACCAGCCAAATAATCATATAGCTCTGCGGTATGAAAATCAATTTGTAATTATAAGTGACACTAACCCTTACAATACATTGAAATAATAACACTGTTAATTAAGTAATACACAAATATCATAATTCTGAAAACATGGCAGTTGTGTACGAGCTGTGTCGAACGCATAATTTGTAGCTTAAGTAAGAGCTAACTATGCAGAGATATTTTTTTTTGTAACTATATGGATATAAAAAGCAGGTCTCGTGTAAGAGTATTGAATGGTTGTGTAAGCATCTATCAACTCCGTAAAATCCAGTCTGAAGTGAATATTATCATCTCGAGCATCTCCATGGATGCCTGATGGCAAAACATGATAACAATGATGACCAGTGGCGTAGCTACCTTGGCTACATGGGTCTTATGGGCCACGTGTCCCTCCCAGTCGAGTGAGTGGGGGGGGGGGGGGGTGGGGAGAAAATAGATATCGAGAAAGGGAGAAGGGAACGCAATCCCACATTCCCGTAATTAGTAGTCTTGTATTATTATGTGCAATGCATTTTCCAATTAAAACCTGTGCCTCCAAACTGTTACAGACACCCCCCCCCCCCCCCCCCACCCCTCCACTCACAGAACTCTTAAATACGTGCCTCCACGCCCCTTGAATGGGTGACGCGCGCTACGCCACTGGTGATAAACATCCACTCGAGAAAGTCAAGAGCGAAATAAATGTACAGCACATACATTCAATTCCAATTTGTCCTTCACCGTCAATGAGTGAATTCTACTATACGGCAATATCCACACTCGATGAGTAGATGATGATTAATTCGATCGAATTATGATATGAGTGATCTGAAGTGCGCTCAAATGTTTAATTTCACTGTTGACTGCGGTCTGAGAGTACCAGCAACAGTTTGTACCTGCTATCAATACTGTTGTCATTGGAACTGTGATTTCTCATTCCCAGTTTAATATATCATATCTGTTAAATCTTCATTAAGTATACAACGTAATACATTTAAATCAACAAAGGTCTCTATTTCATTTTTGACAATCCTTAATCCGCTATAAGACCACTAAATGAATACTTAAAGTTGATGATTTCAAAAAATTGATGAACAAAAAAACATTTTTTTTAAATAAAAGAATTTTGTAAAAATTGGTATTGAATGAAGTAGAAATTCTAACATTTTTTTCTTCTCTCGAGTTAAATAGATTTGGTATGATCATTAAGAGGATCAAATGATTATTGACAAATCCACGTTGTGTATATTATTATGTACTTATATTCCTTCTGTATGGTTTTCCTTTTATAAGGTGAGCGAAAGAATCAAATAAGTATTTTGGAGGAATGTCTTTATGATCAACATCACGTGAAAGAACATCAACCCATCTGGCTTTGGAGTAATTACAAGAGGTCTCAAAGTTTGAACGAACCTCCTTTTCTTTGTTTCTAACCTTATAATGACACGATCCAGGATCAATTGGATGAGATTGAACTTGACCCCCCCCCCCCCCCCCTCGCATCCTTCTCCATCCTCCTTCAGTGATTGTGACGTAACTAATGAGAATAGGCCTATATTTTCTTGCTAGTTCGCAATGACAAAGAACCTTAAAGATAAAGTTGAGCTTTGGTCATATAATTGCAATGTGGAATCGATTGGAATGGTTTATCACGTAAGTATTGGTGTCTTACTGTTACTCTGTTAGGTTTTGGAATCATCAAGAAATTGGCTCAGTCACATGCAACGTAGACAGAAATGTGTATCTAAGACAAACATCAAATTGGGGCATGAATGTTGCGGTCCACAATCTTTAGCTCATATTTTTGTTTTAAACATGAGAAGCATTTAATAACAGAGCCATCCTTTTCAGGGGACATTTTTCTACGATACTCTTCCACGCTAGTATGACCAAAACAAAACAACAACAACAAAAAAAATCACTAATTATTTTCATCTTTTCCAGAAGTACTTCTCTTTAAAATTAGAGCAGCGACTAAATGACTTTGACATGAGAGATAGTAACAGAGAAGTTACTCTAGCTGCATGTACAACGAAGACAAAGAGAGAGCAGACACCGAATAGAATGTAATTAAAGACAATGTTCTCTTGTCGGCCTAAAAACAGCTGGTGATGGAAATTTAGTTTCGCATCGGGGTGCATCGTTTCTGTCTAATTCACCAGAGACAAAGAAGATACGGGTCGATTGTTTTGGGGGTCTTTAAGAAACAAATCTTGCACTTTGTCTATGAACTACAGTCGAGGAATCATACTGACAAATTTGATTGTGATGAAATGAGATGTTACAAGTATACTAGATACGTCTTTATAACATAATGAATGACAGAACACTATCAAAGACAGGTTTACAACCAGACAACACGGTTCAGATTGACGTTAAGTTGGAGGTAAAGAAGATAAAAATGTTTATTCTGTTTTCAAAGATATCATGGCTTTTGAAAGATAAATTTAATTTGTGAAGGAACTATAATTTTTTTGAAGAAAAAAAACACGATTGAAAATCAAAACAAGGATGATATAATGCCATCCACTTTTGTTATCGACACTATCACATTGCCATCATTTGTTTCTGTCAAGAGAATTAGAAAAAGTGTGAATTTGTCCTCAAAGTATACACAGGTATTTGGAAAGATGAAAACAGAAATCTTCGTAATCCCTCGATACATTTATAATAATCCTTTAGTTCATTAGCATGTAGATGACATAGTTAAGCACAAGATAAAAGAGTGGCACAACGATCTGTCAAGGCGCCTTGCCCAGATTTAAAAAAACGTAAATACTCTTCTCGGTTACATCTGATGACAATGCGGTGTCCATCTCAACTCCCATGGGGAAATAAGCGCAAGATCACACTCCAAATTATGATAAATAATTCTCGTCACATGACCGCATAATACAATCACGGAGCGGGCAACGGCGGGAAAGGGACGATGTTGTTTACGCGCGCGGGAGAAACCGTGTTGCCAGGCAACCGCACTTGGAGCGCATCACCTGGGACTAGTGTTTCATGGGAGGAGATTGGGCAATGTTGGTGATGATGAGAAGAGCTGGAGTGCTGGCCGGTCTGTGTGGGATGCAGCTCGAGTGGGGGTTGGGGAGGAAGCAGAAGGGGGTGGGTGATTACAATATGCATTACAGCCCAGGTGACGCAAACAGACAGATTTCATCAAATCTGCAGTCTATTTCCAGGCTGTCACGGTTTTTCTTTCTTTGATTGATCGACTGAGTAATTGATTTCGTCTTCATTCTGAAAATTAAAGAGGTTGAAACCTTCCCTAAAAATTTAGATTAAGCTATAGCTGTATAAGTTTGCATCCAACTGTATACTTATGATATAATCACTCCCAGGATTGAGCACGTAGACACATTACATAGCATTAAAGGCTCTGGTAAAACACTGACCTCGTTACTAAGAAACCCCATCTTCGAAACCCAAGTCGGTGTGGTAGAGCCCTTTGGGTCATCGTTAATCCTAAATTATTCCTAAATTACTATCTACCTCGGATAGGAATTAAAACCGTATGTTCATATACAGCTAATATACACTAACTGCAGAAGTACAAGTGTCAGATTTAGAGCATTTTTTACTGTGATTAATCACATAAATGAAAACGCAGAAAAAAGGCACTTGATTTTTCAGCAGTCAGCTATAATGAAACCAACATCAAGTAAAACACACAATTAAACGTCCTACTATTTGATAAATACCACAAATCTCTGGTCCAGAGACTAATATGAAATAATCTGCGATGAACTTGGCTATTTTAAGAAAGCATCTCAGTTTGTTTATAGTGGTGATCATTTCGCATGAACGTGGCTTATACTCCGTCGCCGCCGTCGAGTAAATCTTTGTTTATCGGCCGGATGATGACCTGTAATTTACAAGGTCAATATTGCTGAGGACAATACCCACACGAATGTTTTGTGATCGCATCTATTGAGTAATTGGGATGACCTCTGTTCATCCACGAATCTCAATGATGATGTCACAGATTTCAGGGTGTATATAGTTTGTGTGGGTAGGGGACGCCGTTAGAAGTTTTAAGATTCTGTTTTTGTGAGCCCTTTTTCAAATCTGGAGTTAAATAGGTCCCATTCATTGTTTTACTTGAAATGTTTTCATCAAATCAGGTCAATTAGAAAGTCAATAAATGGCTCTGAATTCGAAGAATGTCTGAAAATCAATAGATTAAATTGGAAATAGACTACATGTACATCAAATTCGAGAATAGGAGTAAATGTTTCTTAGGGAAATTGAAAATAATTTTGCAGGAGGAGTGTATATACATTCTGCACCATATCTGCTGATAAAGAATTCTATTCAAGAATACAAATTCTTGACAGCAGAAGCACTGGTTTATGCTCTGAAAGTTTATGCTTTCCTACCTAAGTCTCGCATTCAATTAGGGATTTGCAGGTGAAGTAGCTACTAATGATCAGCCTCGGATAGAATCAAGAGATTTATTATCCAAGATGCTTCAAGGCACGCAGCCTGCCCAAAAGCTGGATTGGTTTTATTTTTAAGGAGACGACACCCGCAAGTCATCCAGCCTCATTAAAAGAAATCTAGAAGGTCACAGGTATGCACTGCATCCCTGGGTCATCCAGGATGATGTGATGTGTTTTGGCTGTTGCTAGGCTAGATAGAAACTCCATGCCGTCTTCGTGATCAGTGCTGGAATACCTCACGTGCCGGGGGTAGGTTAAGGGGGTACCCTCAGAGCCAACTAAACACAAACGATAGCCCTAAACACTCAATCATGTCAACAGGCGACATTTTATGGGGTTACGTTTTATACGCCATTTGCAGGCGCCAAATGAACGCCACACAGTCGTACAGTTAGTATGTGGTCTGACAGATTTATATTGTGTGTGGGTGAGTTATGTGCGTACGCGTGTGTGTGTGTGTCTGCTGACAGTGTGGTGAATAGCTTATGGTGCAATGACCATTTTATAATATGATTTGTTAATATGGTTAAGTTTTTCTGAAACAAGCAAAAGATTACTTGCTTGTATTTGCCAAGAGAGTAATTATAATTCACAAATAATTGAAAGTGTAGTTTCTTGAGTTTTATAACGTTAAAACATTAATTCTTTTCGTCACATTCAATATGGGGACTTTTAAAACGTGTTTAAAAACCCCATCTCCCGTGGTTTAATTTCCAATCTAGATTTCTGCATGTTCTTTTTTTGCCACATTAAAAATATTCAATAAGAATGCAGGGACTTGTAAATCTTAGAAAAGAATGCATCTCGCACAACAACAACACCAAAGAAACGTACTTATTTGAAATAGTTTAATGTCTAATCAACTCAATTCAAGACTATCACAACATTTGCTACTTAAAGATTATGCATACAGTCATACGTCATTGGTACCACTATCGGCAATATCTTTTGGATAAAACAAGTAAGTTGGTGCCAGTGTTCATTTGTGAAAGAATTAATACCAAACGTCTTCCCGGAATGGATGTTTCTGAAATTACTAAGAGTGATATCAATCAGCTTGGCTTGACGAATCGACTCTGATTTAGAATGATGTCTTTTCGGTGTGTCCAATTCTGGGAACTTGGATGGAAATATTCATATTCATCCCATGTGGTATATACTCTAAACCTCAAGTAGTGTATTGCAACACTAAAGTACGGGGGAAGTATATTCTGTGAAATGAATATCAACGGATGTATGGACTATAATGGTTTATACGGCAATCTGCTAAATAAATCACTATTGTTTTCTATACGTTTTTACTTTCTAATAGAGACAATATTTTAAAGTGTTTATGCGTTATTTTGCCTCAGGACAATTTTCCTATCCGTAAGTTTTTTATAGTTATAACAATTTCCTCTCGCTGATAACGCTACACTTGTTGCTATTTGTGACTTATGGTCCTTTTTTCAAACTTAAAAGTCTCATTGAATAATGTCACCTATCTATCTGGAACTGTAAATCAATCTATCAGCGTCTCATCTAGTCAGAGCCATTTTGAATGACAGGAAATACAGTTCAAGTTGTGTAGTGGGAAATAATTCCCAATTTCCCACCCTGTTTTATCCGCGGGCACGTTCTCCGGGAATTCAAACAAATTAGTGTCAAGGCATTTAACTTCTCTCCGCTAAATGACATAATTATATGGCCTATGTCCAATCCGTCTAAATCGGAGATAACGCACTGCTTTGGACGAGAAGCATGCATTCCCCCCGAGGCGCGTTTGCTAACCATCATAACATTGATACCTTCAGTGGGAATCTATAAACATGGAAATAACAACGCATTTATATTCACGTCAGGCCATAGGCAATCTAGCTTGAAATCCATGACGATTAACGAACATTTCCATACCTTACCTTTCTAATAATGCCCTATGTTACTATCCCAAGAGGATATAACGTATATATATAATCTGGAAATACAATACAACCAAACGTCTTATAAGAATAAGATGTAAATGAAACCGATTTATAAGCCTTTTATTGTATTCGAAACAAGTGTTGTTTTGGCTGAGCGTATATGCTAAAGAAATCTTATATCGGTACTTCTACATCTTCTGTAGACAAACTGACTCCCATTAAAAAAAAATGATTGCCAATGAAAGAATGAAATTTGAATTAAAGATCAAGAGATTCGAGATGTATTCTATTACAAAATTAATTAAACTTATGTGGCAAGTAGACATTTGCAGAAACCCAGTACTTCAACATCTTATGTAGATGTACGCTAGACAAATGTTGTTCCCTGCGTTGATAACAATCGTTATGTCCAATCAAATCGCTTTGAATGCCTGAAAACTACATGAAAAGAGTAAACAGCTATAAAAATGAGGCCTCAATCTAACTGTCACAGTTAGATTGAGGAATATAAAAGAATATAATATATACTTCTACAAAAAGCAACCTGTTTTCTCTCTACACTGTATATGAAATACTTAATAATCCGATAATCAGTTTTTAGAAAAGACCACAGTGGTCTTTTCTAAAAACTGATTATCGGATTATTAAGTATTTCATATACAGTGTAGAGAGAAAGCAGGTTGCTTTTTGTAGAAGTATATATTATATTCTTTGAAGTCTGAAGCCATATTCTTATAATCCTAATAACAAGATCCGTCTACCTTTAATCCCAATCGGTTTGAGGAAAGTAGGATTTACTTTGTGACGAAATTAAAATTCATTTATCTAGAAATACAGCTCAATTCTGCGTAATACAAAACACTTCGATGTCAAATAATGGCGTCACTTCGCTTTTAGTCTGAAGCCGCGCAGTTACTATCACGACTATCGCTGTGGCTATTTAGGATTCACTGGACTGGGTCACGTGATAATAATGCTTATGGCGATAAGGATCATGGCTGATAGGTGGGGATTGAGAGACAGATTGATCGTAAACTAGAGTCAAACTCTACCTAGATTATCGGGATCTTCCACAAGGGGATGATGAGTCACGTGATAAATATCTGCATCACGTGAAAACAACCGCGTGTATTTTCTAGGCCATTTGTTGTAGGTATTCTCATTCCAAATACAAGCTAATAAAGTAAAATGGGTACATGAATCATATTTGTGAGTTCACTCATCTCATAAGATCTTTAATCAACTTTACGTATAGAAAATTCACCGAAAAGTAATAAATCTCGTCTGTACGCTCTTTATAAACGTAAAATGCATTTTCAGAGTCTTAATTGGGACTTATTAATATTTTGTGTATGATACATATCATATAGAGTGTATATTTACGTCACAGGAGGATTGTAGTTCTTCTGTGATGTAAGCGTTCATCATTATTGTTATCATATAACATATCTTTACAACATTTATTTTAAAGCACTAATTACATGGAAACGAGGACACATGTGGTGTTTTTTGTCGTTCAATCCTTTTATGGTTTCACGAAGCTCAAGTCATCACGTTTGTCATTTTAACTCGATAAGTCATGGAGAGTGCATTTACATTCGTTAGTGATTAATCATACGTGATGGTGCGACTCATCGGTGACAGATGCAAAATATTTATCTGTCACAAAACAACAGAAATTCCTCTCCGTCATCGTCTCTTCTTCCTTCCTATTATCCATTATTGCTTTCAAGTGAATATCAAACAAATAAAAGGAATCTAGGAAATTATATAAATCTTGTCGTAAGTCTTACTTAACACCGCACACAATCCATGTTTATTAACCCTTACAGAACGGACCAAGCGTTTTACCGGTCGCCTTCTTTAGTATTTTAGCTAGCCATATATATTGTGTTTGTATTAATGTTAAATGTCAACATCATTAAAGTATACTTAACTGTACTTTTGTTGGATAATACTTATTTACAGTCTTTAAACATGAAAGCACATGTTCACTTATTAACATATAAGAAAAGATGTGGGCAAACTTTGAAATTAAGTGACTCGTTTGGAATTTATATTCCAAAGTTTATTTTATTGGAAATGAACATATTGTTTTTCCTTATTAAACGTTGAGCACTTTCAGAAAATTTCAGTTCCAGTCACAAACATATTTCCCTAACATTTTAAGAAAAGAAAATCAAAGAACAGTCCAACAACTTTCTAGTCATGTCAAAATGTTATATAATACATGCTTGAAAACATGACAGTGTTATGAATATAATATGTCAACATAATTAGAATGAGGTGATTATGTAATAAGAAAGACGGGAAACGATTAATCAAGATTCTATCCATCATATCCTGTTTGGAAATGAAACTTGTCCTTATTCTACAGGCATATCAGGTTTTGTTAGACAAACCATTTGCTATGACATTCAATCGCATAACTACACGATGTTTGTACTTTGTGGGTAATTTCAGAAGCCTGCTCAAGCTTCTGAAATAATCATGATATTTGCGGTGAGTGCGACTCAAGTGCGACTAACTGCGGTTTTCAACTTAAAGGCGATGCTAAAGCGACCTACAAAAAAAAAAAAATATTCGCTCAGAACTATGCGTTTTGATCTATGAAACAACAGACATGGGTTAAACATGGCTGTTGGAGGGGGGGGGGGGGGTTGTTGGGGGTGCATGCTTGACTTGAATAGCTATTATTGTGACGCTGATATGTTTTCTGTTCTCATATCATATTCAGCGTTGTGTGGCAGTCTTGAGATATTTCCTTGAGGAAAGGACTAATTGGACCTGAAAAGACTTCTAATGTGGCCTAATTGGACCTGAAAAGACTTCTAATGTGGCCTAATTGGACCTAGACCTGTCTTTGGTCCAGCCTCCTTAGAACTATTACCCATACTACATAAATTTCATACACAAATGCACTCAAGATCATCTCTTCTCATACCATACAGTGTATGGCATACAGACTTGTAAACTGAATCTAAGAAATGAAACCATATTTAGGTATTGTTCTTGACAACACCGGCCTGGCGCGCGAAGCAAGAGCCCTCCTTATTACCGAAACAGCATGGAGCACTACCAATCTCCCTCAGCATGTTGTAGAGCGCACTCGAGCTCGAGGGACGTGTCGATCAAATTGGGACTGTGGCTTGAGAGAATCATCAAGTTCGGACAGCGCGTCTGCTGTCACTATAATGACTTGTGGTATGAGATCTGTAATTTCGATGGCGACTCAGAGAGCCATTTGACAGAACAATCTAAATCTTGATAACAGTTATTACTTCTTTGGGTAATAATATCATGGTCACATTATTACAGCGAATGATGATTGCAATTCAAAATAATCATAATTATAATGAAAATAATTTTGATGGGTGTTTTTCACTTTGGTGGAAACTGACGTTAACAAGTTCCAAGTCATTCACCGACAAATGCTATTCCACATGTCCTTACTATCACATGATTTGAAAATCATTATTGTTCTTTAGTAATCATTGATCATTAATAAAGATAGGTGTCACAACTCGTGTGCATGAAATACAATTTTTGTATTGCTATTTCAGAGTCAAGAGGCTATAGCCTCCATAATTCTCTCTTATATTCTAGAATTCAATCAATCATAATTATGTGCAATTATTAAACTGCAATAAGTGTTAATCAACTTGGAGTCAGTAACCCCCCTTCCCACCACCACCCTGCCAGCTCCTTTGCATGATAGAAATTACTGTTTCACCCCCACGTAATGTTTCACTCACCCCCCCCCCCCCCTTTCATGGAGATGGCTTCCATGGAAACCGCGGGATTTTTGTTTCTATGGATACGGTGTTACATGGACATTGCAATATCAAAAGGTCAATGCTCTGACATGGAAACGTATTTCTGGTCTTCCATGACCCAAACACATCTAAATTATGCAAGTAGTAAACAGAACTATTACTACATCTGTACAATCCATGCATTTCCTCTTTCCCATACCCTCTGTTTTATGGTACGAGGTGAGAGGGTGAGGGTAGAGGTTTCTTTCAGATGAGTTTTCAACTTTCGAGAGGGAACAATCAAACCGCATTGTTAGGCCCTTGGAAGTGACCTATGACCTTATGGTGCCTGATACACGAATGTGCCGGTTTTCGCAGATGCTGCTTCATGTCATGGAAGCTATACGTACCCTCAACTCACCAGATTAAAGTTCCCCTATTTTCTCTCCCCCACGCGTTCCTCTTTGACCCTTAGTCCCATTACTACGAAAAATTCAGCACATTCCATCCAGAAATACAGCTCGTCGAGATTAACGAATTAAATGGTTTTCTAAAGTTGTCAACAGGGCCAGGGGCAAGTACAAGTTTGTGTTACACACAGCCAACATGAATCCAGACAACCTCGTGTGGGGAACTACATCTGACATGTGAAACATCGTCTTTGAAAAAAAGAAAATGTGGTAATCGAAAAGTGGCAAAGCGTGGCACAATACAAGGTACTGACATTCCTTGAAATCCATGATATCATACATGAACTTCATTTCTCGAAACCTGCTCTTTCAAAGCCATCTTTCAAGTGACTTTTGACAGTTTACACATGCACTTTTAAACTTTGGGACGTGGAATCGTAACCTGACCATCTACTTACATTACAATCTAACCTCGATTGTACGTAAATAGTAACCGATAATAATAACACATGAGAAGCTTACAAACTCACCTGAAAGCGATGACAAACTTATCCAACTGTTTTAACGAATCCCAGAATATCGGAAAAACCTCATCGAAAACATGTATAAACTCCACGTGTCTCCTTATCGACTCAAGACTCCACGTTGTATAAATCCAAATGGATGGAAATTGCCTCACGGCAAACTAGCAGCTATCAAACGAGCACACTTCTGCTAACTCCATCTCAAGCAGAGTGATGGTGAAAGTCAATGGGAGAGGGGAAGAGGGTGAGAAAAAAGGCGACCTTATCAAATTTGAGGATCATTCGCAGATCGGAGGAAAGTTAAAAACAACTCGGAACTTGAACTCCCTACCGCGCACGCGCAATCTAGAAACCAGATGAATGGAGAGAGGACGAAGACAAAGCGCCATTTTGTTTTCTCGCCCTGCGAGGTTTACGCTCGCCTAATTCAAGCTGTCAACACCCTTGGTGCAGTCTGAAGGTCGGGAACTTGATGCAAAAAGCAGCTCTCGCTCACCGTCAAGTTCTTTCATGAAAAAGATGGAGTATTAAAACTTACCATCGCACTCGACTTGAACATGTGTGTTTTACACACATTCCTCAGACTACAAAATAATCGCTTAACCGATTATCGTTTTGAATGAACCGTCTGCGGAGCGCCAGTTCTTTTTGCTACGCATTCATTCTGTGCTAATTAGGTCAATTGTTATTCAACTCAGGTTGTCTGCTTCAAATTGGCTTTTATTAGGAACGTGATTGATATGAGCAATGTTTTCGTTCGAAAAAGAGAGTATTCATTATTATCCAGCGAAAATGGTTAACTTTCTAGTCATATAGAGATAACAAGAGGAAAATTTCTTAACACTATCTAGAAAACAAGCGATCGCTTCTCATTTTTTTTTGTATTTAATCCATTCCTTTATATTTCATTCGCTCGGTAAGATATGATATAGGTGCCCCTCGAAAATGTCTCATTAAATGTAGTGGAAATTACATTGTTCCGTCGTCAAGTTAATCATTAACATTTATTTCCCTCTTCAGAAGGGTGTGAAACGGTTATTAAGAGGATCAAATATTATCGAGATGGAGTAATATAAAACCATATTAAAGGGATCGTTTAACAATGTTAAATCTGAGATACACGGCCCTACGTGTTATCAGTGTCTGTGATATATTGTAATATTGAAGCCCTAAAAAGATCACGCTTCAAAATGATCAAGAAGTGCCTCAAAAAAGTAAAAATCTTTGAGTGACCGGTTTTACCATACTCGTTTTCCCCAATAGACTGTAGTGTTATGAAAACCGTTTGGCAAACGGTTTTCAAAATTTGTAATTCCAATCATAAATATCTTGATAATCAGACAGGCGATCGGCTTGTAAAAGTCATGGGGTTCCTGACTGACCTAAATGTTTATAATTATCATTGCAGCATGAGCTAAATCCAGAATATTGTTTCAGAATCTGAGACAAAGTTACCAGATCCCTTTAAAGGGGGGTAAGTCATCAAACAAAATCTCCAATTCACGTTAGACTAAAATTCTACGTCATCTAGTACGTCACCGTTGATAGCAAGTCCTCTGTCGATCTCGAAAAGAAAAAATACATAACAGGCGCCGCTGATTTCCAAATGTTCTTTGAGAAATCTTCAAATGAATATGTTTTGGCATATTGCTGCCTCGAATACACAAGACGGGTTATTTCCCTAATTTCAAATATATTGGTGCAACAATTTGCGTAGTTCTGATCGTTTCATGATGTTAAGTTTGGATTGTCAAATTTGAATCTACATGTAGTAGACGGCTATTTCCGAAAACTGATATTTTTCAGTATACTTTTTTGACATAGTGTTGACAAATTTCCCAAATGTGTTTGAATCTCAGAGAAGATTCCTAACACGTTCAATGTACTGATACTGCAAACACACATATTCCAAACATTTTCACACATTTTAAAACAGTGTGACACATTTTCTCCACAGAGTAATGGCAGTACATGCATGCAGGCCTATTCATCATAGAAAACATTGGAACACTTCCACAGTGGTGACTTAGGAAACATGCTGTCTTCACAGTGTTTTCACAACGTTTTGAGACAGTGTGACGCATTTTCCACAGAGCAATTCACAGTGTGCTGTATAAAAGAAAAGATTTGAAACACTTAAACATGCTGTAATCACTTCGCAAATACGCCTTGTCTTGTACAAGGGTGAATATAAAGAAATGAATATGTGTGACCTATGGAAAACAAAACTCGTGCCGATAAAGTGGTAAATAAATAAAAAGATAAATATATGAAGACAAAAATCACGATGTAAACAGCCTGTTTTTACAGTGATTTATCACATAAGGGCACTGTGTGGCACATTTTTCATACAGAGTATCACAGTGTGGAGGCACCACATAGAGAGAATGAAACACTCTCACAGTTTTGTTAATGTGAAAAGGTAGTATAAGTGTAACGTTTTTTCAACAGAGAGATCCACAGTGAAAAGTCATCACAGAAAAGATCTAGAACATTCTCAGTATTGACAATTTTCAAAAACCCGCTGTGTTCACAGAGTTTGTCAAACTTTTGAACACAGTGTGATTATTCAACCAAAGGAAAACACAGTGTGTATGCAACACAGAGAGGAGATTTTCACACTGCCCACATCATGAGAACTGTATTCACAGTGTTGGCAATGTGAAAACCGTAGTCACAGTGTGTACATATATTTGGACACAGTATGTCACATTTTGTTTTACACAAAAAGAGTCACAGTGCACAGAAAAGATGTGGAACACCTTAACTGTGCTGACAATGCGAACAAACCATGTTCACAATTTCTCCACACTGTGAACATACTGCGGGGTACTGTGGCTTTTCCAGTTAACACGACACAAATATGTCTTGTCTTGTACAGAGAAGAATATAAGGGAAAAAAGAATATGTTTGACCTTTTTCTTTTAGATTTGAGACATATTACACACACACACACACGGTCAATTTGCAACGATTGCACCCGACAACAAAATGCAACGGCATTCGCGCCAAGTGACACTGAGATTGACATTCAATTCTTCTAATGCGCTGTTACCCGTCTGCTACCCGAGCTCTTGGGATGTGGGAGTTTCGATTTCATTAACAATCCGATACACAATGACGAGTATCATAGCTTATTGCCAGCTCAAGTTACGCCAAGAAGTTCCTTGGTTACAAATTAATGTTACGATGTATCATAGACTGTGTGGTGTACCATCGCCCATTGACATTGCTTCGTCTACAGGGATTCTATTTTGTTATATCTGAATTAAATAATTAAGTTTTCTGCGAGTACGATGATGATAAAAAATACATAGTTTCAAAATATTTCAGTCAATTCATCATGATTATATAAATGTCTGATAAATTTCAGAAAGAATACCTTTTTTTTGTTGGTGGGTAAATCAGTGGATGTATCAAACAATCTACACCATGGACATGGCACGAATTCCATGGAAGGTTCTGTCAAGAAACAAGAACATTCAATGTACCAAAGCACATTTCAGCTAACTTTAATGTCTTCTAATGTACTCATTTTAATTACAGAGATACTTACATTGATCAAATTAAAATGGTAAAGATTAAACATCATTTGAAAGTATTATGCTTATTATTTTGGTAATGGTACGTTCACCTTGAAAACTAATCTTTGTCTAAAAACATAACGACATATGATGGACTAAGATAAATGTTACTGATCGTCGAGCTTTGCGGCTTTTCAGAAGTATCAACTCGACTATCGCTTCTACTCGTCTATGTCATGTGTCTGTTAAATGTTCTGACTTCATTCTATGATTAGGGATTCTCTCAAATATAAATGTAGATTGAAAAAAATAAGTGTATCTCACGAGCAATTTATCATCGTTTTGACGCCATTTTTAAAAGGTTCGGGGGTCAGCTCAAGTGCAATTAACGATACAGGAATGTTGCATGGGAATCTGAAGCTCGCAAGAGCGATATGGAATAGAGATTAAACATTCTTGTTTGCCTGAGGAAACATAGGTCCAGAATTGTCATGGAATGGTACGAAGAGAAACGGTGGATAAGAGAGAGAGAGAGAGAAACGAATGAAGAAAATGGAAGAGAGGGAAACTGGAGGGCAAAGGAAAGGAAATTAAAAGATCGAGATAGGAACCAGTCACAAGATTTGATAATGTTTGTGGAGCGTGTCAACTCAACAGGAATGTTTCTCAGAACCAGACAGGCTTAACTCACTTTACTTTAACCATCTAGTTAATGCCTTTCTAGCCCTGAACGGACGAAGTGTCACGTGGTCTTCAAAAGACACCAATCAACGTAGACGGAGATCACTTTACAACAGGCTTCAACATGGCTGTCACTCAACTGTTAAAAGAAGATGATCATTGTATTTAAAGGGAGACAATTTTATATAGAGGGAATCGTCAGAAACACTGTTCAACACTTTTTAGATTGAACAAATATTAAAGGCATTATTTGTTTATAAAATTGTTCTAGACAGTTTTAAAAAAACTGTAGGTCGAAAATAACATTGTGTGTGCCATTGTTTCTTTTATTTTTACTTTCTAAATTCTTTTAACTGACTTTGGCGAGAAATGCACACAGGGCCTCCAAATGTCAATCTACAGAGGAAATTGTGTTCGGTGCTAATAATAACTAATAACGTTGATATTCCAGTCACTACGGATATGAAAAGTATGACTTTAAGGGTTGATATGTGACGGTGGCGTGTTTATAGTGCATAAACGTTTAGGGAATTACTGTATTGAGCTCTCAAAACCATTAAAAGTACATTAAGAGACAACTGAATGGGAAGGAAACGGCGGACGGATATCGTTTAGGAGAAGCAGGTGAAGAGGAAGAATGAGAGCTATTAAGAGAGTCAGACAATATAAGGAATATGATAGCGATGACTGAGCAAAAGAGATGTGGAGTTGGTAGAGATGTGAGGGAATGCAGCATCCAAGTTCCAACGAACATAGTCACATCCAAAGCTCTGCCAATTCCTTGGTCGTATTGATAGCAATGACAGAAACATCTGCCAGTCAGTTCCCTTTCGCGTCAATTCAATTAAGGGAGAGGAATGGCGGATACCACTCTGAAACCAGCCAGCCAGCCTCGGAGCATGATAGGCTGTCGTCACGTACTCTCAACCTCATGCCATTGGAGATCCGCCATTACAGAACAAAATTGTTGGAAAGCTCTAGCATGAAATAAGAGAGAGCCTTTGTGAGCACATTACGGTGAATTGATCAGGAATCTAGCCCGTAACGATGTCTTAGGCAACGATTGAAGAAATGGAATGCTTGCCTCGACATCAGAAGTATCAGAGTACACTATGGTCTTGAAATGTTACGGAGAGGGTATCTTTGAAAAGACCATCTTATAAATCAACGGCGGGAAGCAGGTTAACCTTTGACCTATCGGGGAATGATTATTGAAGGGTACAATGATTCATACACAACTAATTTCCCTTCAGTATACATGACAAATGAGTCTTTGCTCTGAGAATTGATATGTGTCTATCTATTCTGCCGAAATATATTTCTAGTTAATTACCAGACGAAAAATGTCTTCTACCTTTACACACATAACAGGTTCAGTTAAGGGAGTAGATTGCATATCAATAAATATATTTCATCCATGGAAACATCGTCATATAAATAGCCTGATAGGCACATGAACAATCAATGATATTATATACGATCTCTGCATTATTATAAAGTTGCGATTTCATATCAATGATGAACCGTATAGGGAAAAAGTAAATAAAAAGAAACATCGAATAGTTCATTTCTTTAAATAAAACACAGGTAATTGTGAAACTTTTACTTTTTACTTTTTTTTTTTTAAAGATACATATTTCTGATAATGCAAATTTTGCACAGACTTAGTGATAAATGTTTTGCCTTAACTTTCTAAAATACTTTTTTCGAGCGGTAAGATATATTTATACACAATTCAGCCATTTACACTATGATATCAAACAGTTACTTTACATTACAGATTTATAAATGTGTGATTCATTTACCACAACTAATGTTTTCTCTATGCTGATTGCTAACATCCCATGACGAACTGAAGGATATAAAAACAATAAATGTAAAGGGTGATATCTGAGATTAGAGCAATTAAAGGAGCGGCGCCAATTGTCTTCTGTTATCCAGCGTAATAGCATGGCAAGGGACCAAGAATGTTGCGTCTTAGAAAAACAACATGGATGATCATGGGTACATTCATATCGCCGTCCATGTCTCTTTGGCTAACCTTCCCCTCCCGCCCCTCCCCTCACACTCTCTTTCTGTCCCTCCCCTCCAATCCGTCGTCGCTTCCGCCCCTTCCCTTCCCTTCCCACCCCTCCTCTAGGCCTCTTCTCCTTCCCCTCCCTCCCCTCCCACCACCCATCTCTACTCCCCTCCCTTCCTCCCCCTCTCCTTCTTCCTCTGCCCTTTCTTTCCACCCCCTCCCTTTCTTCCTACTATGTAGAAAAACACAAGAGGTCTAAACTGAGACGATGTCAAAGGGTTAAGGTACCCGACTGGTATCTAAATTGGTCCGAGAGCCGACATCTTGATTTCATCTTCGCCAGACTTACGCGGACTATCTTGGGCCATCCTAAATCCGAGCACATCTTTGTTTTCAAAACTCCTTGTTGCTGTCCACATGAATAAAAGATGCTAAACTTACTACTAGTCTACTACGACCATATTTAAGCAGAGTTAACCAGTCTAGAGCATTTTGCAGTTTGCAATTTGCAAAAGCCCCGCACCAAAGTAAACTAACTTGGATATTGAGCTCCAAGGCTAGCACAATTTGTAACTAATGCTGAATAAACACCGAAGTAGGTTTGTAAGAATAGCGTGTTTCCATGACTACCGTCTTATTTACTGCTTTGAACAAGCTGCACTCAAAGCAACCACAAGTTCTTTTCACTTCTACAAACACCAGCGTCCATCCATTTTAGAGGCTGTTTGAATGTTATTGTAATATGAGCTAGTTTAAAACGATAATCGGCAACACTTACGCCACCACAAGTTATAAAAACAATCACAAATTTTAGCGCCAGTATTGACTTTCATGGTTCCTCGAAACGTGGAGACGAATAAAGCGGAGGTATACAGATAGAATTGGACTTACCTGGGAGTTGAAAGTGAGCTCGTATCGTGTGAGGTTAATACCGCAGGATGCTATCCCGGTAGTGGTGAATATATCCAAAAGAAGAGGTGCGGATGACTCGCTATGCGATGCGTGGTGATGTAGATGATGATGTTGATGATGGCGGTGCGATGCAGGGCGCACATGCAGAGAGCAGAGAAGGGCTGCTCACTCCTTAACTATTCCAAAAGATCAAACCGAGACAGGTGCAAACCTCAACACACGGTCCTCGAGTTCCAAGGCTGGAGTTTCTATCTCTCCCTCTCTCTATCTCTCTCACTCGCTGTATCTCTCTTGCTTTATCTTTCCTTATGTCATCCAAGTATCTTCGAAAGGGCACGGGGAGACAGTTTGGTTGTGCACGGCGGGGTGGCCGATGAAGACAGGGGCCGAAGCGGACGAAAATAAACCAGGCAACAGTAATGAAGGAGCGGTAACTCAACACGTTTTCAAACTAGGAAGGGAATGGAGAGCGTGATGAACACGGTACTCGCTGGCTGACGGTCTAACTCTTTCTGATGAAGTTCACTTGATGATGCTTGGTACTTGCTATCTCTTTACGCCCCTTAGGTATTCTGCATCCCAGCATCACAGCTCGGACGCTCATGCGTCGGTTTACGCGATACCATGCCTGGTAGCGGCGTGCGCTCCATTTGAAAGAGGCAGAAATAACTCTCCATACTTTCACGCAAACCTGAGCCGACATGTGCTCACGTCTCTTTATCAAACGTGTCCCCTCTCTCTCTTTATATATACATACTTCTCCCCCTCAAATCCGACTTAAATCCCTTAATGTTTCCGAAGATTGAATTACAGCCCTATCACGATCACTTACTACACTATACATTCATGTTGGAGAGGGTCGATAAAAGCCAAGCTTGCCCAGCCACTGTAAAATAATACGCGTAAGGTTTATACAGGTTAAGAACGTGATAATCCAACCTGGCAGCTAGTAGTGCCGAAGAAATGTTCGCCCAACATCTGCTTAAAATCTTGTCCAAGTTATTTTCTTGAAGCTTTTTCCTTAGTATAAGTACCTTCAATTACCCCGAAGACACAGCTGTATCGAATGGAATAGTGTCATGAAACTCCGTCTTTTTACTTGCTTTCACCCCTTTTTTGTTACATTTGCCATGCTCGTGGTTTATTGAAAGAGTCTGTGATGTTTTGAGAATAGAAATGCAACAACGACCATGTCGAAGGCATACATCAAATTTTCGCAGTTTGTGAAGAAAGTCCTTATTTGAGATTTTGTTTTAATCTCTTCATATCTATTTGATTCTTTTCTCTTCTCTTCTTTTGCATGTGTACAAGGCATCTGACAAACGAATTCATTAACAAAGAAATTATAGATGATAAAGTAATATACATTTGAGTAGTGGTGAAGGTTTCTACTATTAAGCAGTTTGAATGACATTTTTTATACCAAAATCTCTGTTTTTTAAATGTTTGTCTTCATGACATCTTAATTACCGCAATTAAAGGTCTCCCTTATTCTATCACCATTGGTGATGGTTTCCATGGTGACCCATCCTCTAATAAAGACAAAACATGTTCACATCTCATACTGATGACAATTACGCGACCTTTGACCTTTCACTGATCTCGTATCACCTAAACTTAAAGGCTTTGTTTTTGTTAGAATGATTAACTACGCCGATTATGAGTGCTATGCTTTCAGACCAAGGTTGCCCTTGAGGTTTACAAAAAAAAATACACATGTTTAATTTAACATTCACTAGAGTGATTTCTGTTACTATAAGTTTAGTGATAACAATCATAAGAGCTAATGACTTTCCATCTTCCGTGGCGAAGGTAAACCAAAACACAAGTTAATTGATAAATTAAGGTTAAAAGTAAAGCTGTTATCATAAATTTTCCCGCAACTATCATTACTTATCGTTGGATCAATATGTAATTTACATGCATATAGACTCCTCGAAACATAGAAATCCCAAACAGATCATGACTTTGAGTCAGTTTGTTTAATTTCTCATTTGAGATCATGGTTAAAAAAAGATTTGCAATAAAAAATAAAACAATTTGATCTCTGTCGATTACCATCGAATTTTTGGAACAAGTCAAATATTTGACAAATATTGCATTGTACGGTTATCGTTCATCAAGTCATTTGTCACAAAACAATAGTTTCAAACACGGCTAAAGATGACACTAGCGAGACACGCCCAAAATGTGAGGGAAAGAAGAAGAAATCGAGGGTTATAAAGATGAAGAAGTAAACATAGAGGGGGTGCCTCAGAGAGATAGAACTTGGAGGGATAAATATGACACCGTCACGAAACGCCCAACGAGGAGGGAGAGCACCTGAGTTTCATAGAGGAATAATGATAAAACGTTCGAGTCACACCCCAAAAAAGTGAGAGAAAATTGGAAATCGATTAAGAGTTACAGAGAAAGTGGCTGAGAGACAAAATTGAAAGACATAATACAGAAAGAGGTAGAACCAGAGAGAGAGAGAGAGAGAGAGAGAGACAGGAATAAACACACTCAAAGAGACAGAAAGAGAAAGAGATAGAGAGTTAATGTCCAACAGATGACCCCTGAAAGTCAACACTATCCGTCTACGTCAACGTCCATCGAAATTATGACGTCACAGATTCTTCTTCTTTAGAGCATGCTTAAAGGACTTGCATCCACTGATTTCTTTTGTCTTTTTACATGCAAGAGGCGACACATGATTTGGATTATTGGTCGAGATCTAATTTAGCCTTTTGTTTTTCTTCATTTCTACCATGTTGGTCATATTTACAAGTCAAGTCGAGAATCTGCATGGTCAAACTATATGCCCTATTCATTGTTAGTAGCGTACGTAGCATTGATCTAGATTGTTGAGGGGAAACTGACATTAGGGAGGGGGCACATACCTTAATCGTTGGATTTGAAAAAAATGAAAAGTTAATGAGCCATTCGGTTTAGGGAGCGTTTCGGGAGGGGATCGTTCCCTTACCCATAATAATAATAACAATGGGTTCTTGTATAACGCTCATATTTGTCAGACTTGACACTCCTGGCGCTCCACATATTTTATTCCCCCAGCTTTAGCATGGCTGCCATTAAGGCGCTCTAGCATTTCAAAGAATTAATTCCTGTCAGATACCCATTTACATCACCCCCCCCCCTCACTCTCTGTCTTCTTATTTCTTTCTTTCCCTTTTTTCTCTCCTTTTTCACAATTTTATTGGGGGCTCGTGCCCTCCCCCGTGCCCCGCGTAGCTACGCCATCGACTCCTGCTATGACTAGACGTACATGGCCTTTAAGATCCGTGCTGTTACTTTGACACACGGAGATGTCTCTATAAATCCTGCGTTTATTTATATTGATCAGTTTGATGCGCATTGGACAGCCGCTTGTCCCTGGTCTTGGCGGATGTCCACCTCCGAGCCAGAGCCTGTATCAGATAGCAAGAAAGGTGACGATTGATATTAGGCCCCGCTCGACATGATACACTAACGAGGCGGAGGACTCGCTATCCTCCTCGGCTCCTCCGGTAGGCGGTGAGATGGAGAGGAGCGGGAAGAGGAAAGGGATGCGATCCGGCGTTGGAATCGGATGCCATATAGCGAACCCAGAATACCAGACGTCCCTGGTATCATAGTTTGTTCCGAATAAGCTATAGGCTTTTGCAGAATTCAAATGAGATGCTCGCTAAGAACATTAACATCTTTTTAAAAAAATAAACAAACGAAAAAAAACACGTGACACTACACAATCTTAGCCAAGAGGACGAGAAAACAAAATAAACAAACAACAAACCAATCCAGTTCTTAGTGGTTTGTGGTCAAGTTGAGCTACATTTTGTTGCGTTTAATCGACCCGAAAAACAAAGAATTTGTGTATGATGCATAGCTTGCTTGCTGAACATGGGGGGTGGAATGTGATTACATTTTGATGCAAATAATTTACCTGACACAGTTTTCGTGAGCTGGGGATGCGAAAGGTCGATGAAAAAAAATGGTTTAGCAATACAAAAAAAGGGGGGAAGGAAATGCTAATGAATGTTCGATTTAAAAAGTGTGACGTTGAAGTTGGCATGAAGTTGAAGTTGGATGTCGATAACAGGCGTATATCTCTTTGGAGGTAACTAACATTTTACAATCTAATAACCATATTTTGTTAACTCCACCACCACAGACAGACCTGTTTGAAAAGCAGAAAATTCGGTTATCACTTTTGGCAACAGGAAGACGATGATTATCCTAATGCAACGACAGACTTTCTCTCCAAAAAACTCTAATGAAATTAATGTTTTAACAGTATATGTTGTTTTTCGACGTATTAGTAATGTCTTCACAAACTTTCAACAAAAAGTAAACCTCTGAAACACAAAATGACATCGATGACTATCATAGCAAAAGGATTAGTAGAAAAAGATAAATCCTAAACCGTGGAGAAATATTCATTTTCAATTATATAGTAGTAATTAGTGATACGAAGGCAAGAATTGTGCTTTGCAAAGCTCAAAGGACGTTCGATTTTAAGTCATATCCGAGGGACTATTCTATTTTCAATTTTCATATAGTCACAGACTCTCTTCTTTTTATCTCCGACTTTCTGTCTCTCTATATTTACATCTGTCCGTCTGTCTGCCTTTCTGTCTCTCTCTCTCTCTCTTTTTCTCTCTTCATCTCTCTCTCTCTCTTCTCTCTCCTTCTCTTTCTCTCGCCTTCTCTCTTTCTCCCATCTCTCTCCTCTCTCTCTCTTTCTCTCTCTAATTCACAAACACACAGGCAGTCTATAATGATTGGATTCAACATTCGTCAACCTATCTCACATGTTCCGTTCATGTTAAAAAGAAACCCACTGCTCAAAACAACAATGACATTGACCTTTTGCCCTCCATTTCAGTTTCATTTTTCAAAAATGTAAATATCGCCCACTCGAATTCGTTTATTGACTTATCGCCCACATCAACGGGATCATGTAGATTGTAGAACATGTACTTTTCTGGTTATGAATATGTACTTTGGCGATGACATTTTGGTCTGAGACCCACCCGAAATTCTTGGATTTATCTCAAGTCACCTGGAGCTATAATTTCGAATATTGTTTTCACAGTATATAAATTGCATTTGAACTATATCGAAATGAAAAGCGAAAGTACTATACATAATGGTTGCAAAAATCATTCCCCTTCCCCTTTCAAGTGGGAATACAACTGTCAAACTCTGAGATTTCTTCTCAAAAAGAGAAGGTTTAACTTACACAAACAGAGATTGTCTGTATTCCGAGAGCACCCCCTCCCAAAAAAGAAAATAAAATACCAGCAAAGATTAAAAAATCGTACGCTTCCAACAAATCGAACTGACTTTTTTCCCTTCAATTCAATTCAATTGTTTTATTTTTCCAAATCATTAAAAGGTTTACGTCATATGCTATTACAAATACAATTCATGTACAGTAACATAATAGATAAGGAAAAAAAGGGGAACCAAAAAATAGCAGAAGCTTGTGGTTGAAAAGTTCCCTCAGTACATTATCATAATCAAACTGTGTACATAAATGAAAAGTTAGAAAATATTCAAAAATTACACTTACACTATATACAAAACTGACAAATCGCTAATGATAAATTACCACACACATGCACGCATACAATCAATCACACAGGGAGGTGGTGGGGGTCATGTTTCGGGGCCCAGTCCAGGGGCGTACGCAGGGGGGGGGGTTTGGGGGTTCAAACCCCCCCTTTGGTATTTTTTTTTTTTTTTGTTATTATTAAAAAAAAAAAAAAAAAAAAAAAAATTATACCCACGGCTAACCTAAATAAGGTGACCTTACCCCCCCCCCCCCAACGAAAAAAAAAAGAAGTGTCCGCTTACCCCCCCCCCCCCCCCCCCCCCCCCCTCCACTGAGCGACTTTTCGGCCGGCGCGATTTTCAAATTTTCGGGAGCAAAATATTTTAAAAACCCCACCTTGAAAAAATCCTGCGTACGCCCCTGGCCCAGTCAGTTGTGATTGGTGCAAGTCAGTCCCCTGCTTATAATCATATAGGTATATATATATATATGTAAGCAGGTAAAGTGACAAAAGACTGACCTGGACCAGCCACAAAAAAGAGTGACGGGCCCTTAGAACTTTGAAGGGAAGATGATACAATAAATGTTATGACACTCTTTGTAAAACTCCAATCGATGACAATGAGGTGACTAAAGTCTGGAGAAGGTTGATTATAATCCCTGTCAAGTCAACAATAACGGGTCATCAGGCTACAGATTCAGTACAACATAATGTCACTTGAGCAGTGAGAATCATGTCCGTCTTGCAACAGACGACACTACATAAAGTTAGAATATTCTTTTTATTACCTCTTTTCAAGAATTGATTGTGAAATTATGGTTATTCTTGATAACTAATAATAGTGGGTTGTCGTATAGCGCTCACATCTGTCATACTTGACACTCCTGGCGCTCCAAAATGATTACCCCGGCTTTATAGCATGGCTGCCATTACGGCGCTCTAGCATTCTCAAGGAATTATATCATCTCAGAAGGTTATCGGTTAATCTATGTGGATCTTTAGATTGATCAATCAACGTGGTATAAAGTTACGAGAAAGATTAAATTTTCATCCATCAAGATTAAACCATATTGCCACAATCATTTCATAAAAAGAGGTAAGAAAAATATAATTCCTACTTTATGGAAAACAGTGTTCATGTATATAATTATGGCTTCAGAGCTCATGCTTACTAATAATTATGTTCGTCTGTTAACATCGCGATAGTGCACTGGGCTACTACCATTATTTCTTAACGCGTCCATGTCTCATGAATGGGTTTTGTTGATCCCGTATCGATCTGCTTGCCCCCTTTTTAGAATGAAAAAAAAAAACTACTCGTGTGGGTGTCTTGCTATTTCTAAACGAAAATCAAAGAAAGTCGACTAATCAATAGGCAAAGAACCATCAATACTGTCTTCGCGCTTTTAAAGAGAAGATTGATTTTTGGTACAGGTGAAAACAATCGCAAGCTTTCTCATTCTTTTCCTTTTTTGTGGGCGGAAGAATTTCATAGTAGCAATTTCACATAAAACCGATTGGTCTTGAAATGTCCTCATGACATATATAGTTTATAATACTCTAACAACTTTGGACCACAGATATATGCCACTGTGTGTGTAGTCTCATATAGACTTACTTAATAATCTGCTCTCTTTTCCCTTATATGTGATTTTCAGCCAGAGTGAATCTGTTTGATGTCACTTTTTGATGACTTTAAAACTAAAACCTAACAATACAAAATTACTCGTTGGTTGTCATGATCAACCTATCCAAAAAATATTTAACCAGTTTCTTTCACAATTGAATCGCATGAACCAGAATTCAGGTATATCTGTCAGTATAGACGTAGACAAGGGGGGGGGGGGGGGCTAAGGGGGGGGGGGGGGGCAATACCCTTTCTTTCGTCTCATTCATCCGCTAAGAAAAGATCAACCAAGGAACTTAAGACTCAAAACCTTCATCCTACCGTTACCCTCACCCAAGGTATATTTGGAGGGACTCTGTGAATTCTGCATTACACCCCCCCCCCCCCCGCCCCCTCCGTGCCCCCTCCGCGCCCCTATACCCCCGCGCGTTCAGCAAGTCTTGCTACATTAATATCTTTAGTAATGTGACCTAGCGCAGATACAAAGAGGGGCATGACATTGCAAGAAGAAGATGGGTTCGTTTACCTTTCTATGTATAGATTATGACTTTGACCTCCACTAAAATAACCCAACCTTGAATCTTGATTTATAATTTTAGGGAGAGGCACTGACGGGATATGATTGTTTTCACAGCATCAGCATACCTATAAACAGAGCATCTGTTCTAGTTGTGCTACAGAGAAACATACACCCATCTCTCAGCTTTAATACAATATTGTATGCTTGTATTTCAAGATAGAGTTGAGTACTGGTCAATTAAATTCATTTCAATTCAATTTCGGTTTATTAATATCAACATATACAAAGTACAATGCAGTAGTCCAAGGACAAATAATGCAATGTTTACATAAAATAGGCGTAAAACAGGAATGATCATGTACATGTACAAATTAAAATGATACAAAATAAATTTATCATAATTGTTCATACCTCAAGCTATATACATATTTTGCTAAATGATAGTAGATGGATGAATAACTGTAAAGCTAAGTTGAAATGTTAAACCAATTATTGCAAGTAATCATAATCTAAAACAATATAGAGAGGAAATCATTATATTGCAATTGTCAAAATGAGATCCAGTCAAGAGATCACATTGTGAAAATCTGTCTAAAGTTACGAAAATGTTGAAAATGTAGTACAACATGAGACTAATTTTGTATTGTGAGGTTTTGAAATCCTCAAAATGACAAGAAATAGACACTATCTTGCTCAAATCCCAAACAGGGAAAAGCACCACACCAATATATTGTGTTTATAGAATTACACACATGCGGCATCAAATTTGGCCAAAGTTTTAAGGTATTTCTAGTAACATTTGGCATACTTGGAATGTGAGGGTATGTCATTTTCGAGAGCGATCGTTTTTATGTGAGATAAAATTACTACTAGTACATTCTTTTACATAAGAACTAATTTTAACTAGATAGTTTAAACTAACTACCCCCTCCTCTACAAGTACCTAGCCCTCGATTAATATTAATCTATTATAGATAATGAAGAGTGACTAGGTGGGAGATCAGGAGAGGAGGGGTGGGGCAAACCTGGGTAGATTACAGATGCACACAGGGCTCTACAACAGGATTTGAATGTCAACCCAAATATGAGAAATGTGATTTCTCATAATATTTATTATGATTGTGATTTAAAACAGATGTTTTTGTATACCTTAGGTTCATATTAACCAATTTCTAAACAGCCAACCCTGCCTATTAGGGTCACCCAAGGTAAACTGTAGACAGGTGGTCTTTCTAGACAGGTACTACAATATACATTTCTTTCTCAAGGGAGACGAAATACATGGCCACTATAGACAGGTGGTCTTTATAGAAAGGTGGCCTCTATAATAAGGCAGGTTTTACTGTATTACAACCTTGCCCTACTAATTCGTTACGTCCTTTAAAAACACGCACTAGTAAATAAGAAGCTCTACATTAAAAGAATTACGAATTCATATTTCAGACAATTTACAACTCGTAGAAATACAAAATTTTCGTTTCAGTAGCCGCTCAATATACAATGCATAATACTACTCTAGATAGTTCTTACTAAAAGGATGTCATTTTTTTAATATTTTGATTTAAGGTGAGACAAAATTATGAAATATTCCGTGAAATAGGTGATCACATAAAATGCAAGGCCTTGATTTTACCAACTGTTTCGTACATTATAACGCGGCAGAGGAAGGGATAAAGACATTTTGTCGCAAATTTTTGGCAAATCATGAAACGAGAAACACAATCACTAACGAACGCCCGTGTATTAAACAACAGCGCTGACCCATCATGCTAGCAAGCAGTGCCCTTGAGCGATTATAGTTATTGTCTCTTGTTTTGAAGTAAGATTATATTTTCTATTTCCTGTATATATGGAATAACCCTGGACGCCTTTCCACGTTTGCTTGCTAATGCCGTCAGCTGCGTAACAGACAATGTGAAAAAGAGGCAAATTTTATCGAACCGCGAAAGGCGCGAATAACAACAACAAAAAATCGGCAAAAATCTAGCTGAAAGCGCACGTATGTAGTCTAATGTAGCACGAAAGATCAATGATGAAGACAAATAAAAAGGAATATTTAGAAAGGGAGGGGTATTATGGATAAGAGGGTTATGAAATCAAGCTCTACAGCCGTGGTATGTATACTGGCAGGGGTGCTTGTAAGTGCCCCTAGTCGCCTTTCTCTACCCCTCCATGAATCATGGTTTGATTTGGCAATTAGCGTCAACCAGGCAGCGTCAGTATAACTCCGGTTGAAACTAGAGAGAACCATTAACACCAGTTCTGTGGTTGAATACGTGACTTTAATCACGACTTGCACAGCAGCAAGTCTCGCGTCTTCTCATTTCTAACTCTGGTGGTATCATAATTTCCAGCATTGTTTACACACCACGCTAATGATTTACAAACATGGTTACCGAGCTATATCCACCACCAGGCCATTTTAAAATACAAATCGCACGCGCATCTAGAACTGTCAATCAGTGATTCAATTACTCGAAATCAAGTTTATGTATTTATTAAAGTGATGCCAAATAGAAGCACTTTATTCGGTTATTCGATTACTGGATTTCTCGTAAGTCTGTTTTTTTGCTAATACTAATAGGTTATTCTTTCGTCTTCATTTTCTTCTGACGCCTACCGTCTACTACAAGCAGGCTAAGTCAAGATTATTCCAGAAATAGACAATTTTGACAAGTAAATTTGCCAATATATTCTATATTGACTATTATTATAGCAACATAATCATTCTATGTATTCATCAGTAGAGGCGGCCTTAGTATCGTCAGTATTCCAGGCGCTGAATATTTTTACCTGAAAATATAATCTCGGGAATCACTCCGGCAATCTCGAGCTATGGGGGTGGGGGGGGGGGGGTAATCTGAAGAAAACAAACTCGACATCGCTTACCGTCTTTCCCCCTTCTTCTTCTCCTTCTCCTCCTCGTATACACTGTTATAATCTTCCCAGTTCCCCCTTTCCCTTTATATAAAAGGGCAGGGGCGTCATTACCCCCCCCCCCCCCCCAATCTGTATGCCCATTGTGTATGATTATCAGGGAACATTTCCAGTCGTACTACAGGGGTAACGTTTTCAATACAAATTGTGATCAAAAATGCAAAGAAAAGGAAACCAAGTCAATCTACGTTTGAAACTCAGACAAAACATTATCTAAATGTACCCTTGAACGTTATATACATGTTCCTAAATGGAAACGTAGACCCGAACCTTCAATCTAATCGCTGTATAACGACTCCTGTCAAACTAAATTAACGTGGCGACGTATCTCACTGAAGTTAGAAGACAAAAACGTTGTCTAACAAGAACTGTCAGTTTCTGACCTCGTATTGGATTTACCTTGACCATGGTCATTGGCGCGCATTATTTTGTCCCCCTTTTTTGTTGGGGGGGGAGTACAACCGGCATGTGCCCCCCTCCCTTTTTAAACAAACGGTAGCTTGCCGTATACACACACCAACAAAATGAGCCGATTTATTTATTTTTTAAGCTCCAAAAGATACCGGTTAATTTGATAACTATGATTGCTTGTCAGCTATTTTTTGTCGGAATTATGAGTCCAGACTAGGTGCATAATGCGTGGCTTTATCATGATGTGTCTAAATGTATTGTGGGTTTCATTGGAAGGAAAATCTATATGTGCAGACCTAAATATTGTATAATTATGATCAGCAATATACGCCACCCCCCCAAAAAAAAATAGTTATAGAAAATGAAATAAATTAAATTAATAAATAAGTACACTTGCCGTATAGGCTCTCGTAACATGTAGTTATGAAGCAAGGGTAACCGAGCTTTCATACATGATATTGTCGGACATTATCCATTCCTTCCTGTCGTTAATCCGAGTATAAAACCTAACGATCAATATATATTATTCTAGACCGTTTCCAGCTACATCGGAAAAGAGTCCGACAAGAAAATATTTTTCAGGATTTTTTTCTTCTTTCTTTCTGACTTGTTTTTCAATACAAATCGATAAATCGATCTTATTTACTGGGTGTTAGCCACAAATATGTTTAAATAAAAGAAAATAACAATATTATGTGACGTAAATCATCTCAGGAGAAACAACATAACAAAACAACAACAACCGATGTAATTAGCTATTAATCAAGTTCCTGGATGAGATTTATTTTAGGTTGTTTGCGTAATGCTTTCTCTCGTTAAAATAGTGACGCGTTTACGCAGTATAAACAACATGCATGTAATTTTGATTTTAAATGAACTATCAAATGATTATACAAACAAACACATTTGTTTACAATTTATATTTTACTGGTACGACATGGAATACAAGGACGACTTGATGAAACAGATAGACTAATGTAAATGCAACTGAAATGACCCATCTGCTGTAAAATTAGAACGTTACATTGTTCTTTTTCAAGACGAAAATAAAACAAACATAATAAATTAGATTTAGCTTAATCAGCTTATTCAAGTAACCATGTGCCTATTTAAATGATTCTACAGCATTGACAACATTTGGTGAAGTTTACTATTTTCTTGTTTTCCCTTTTCACTTAATGTCATTTGTGAATCACCAATTTCTACATTTTCGAATAATGTGAATAGTAATGAGTAAAATTGATCATTCTATACAAACAAACTAATTGTATTTCCTGGTCACTCAACAGATTGTACGAGAAAGTAAAAATGTCTTTTCTTTGGGCCCTTACATATCGAAAAAATGGTCTGTGGTGAATAATAAATGCATATTATTCTAGTCGAAGAACAGAGTTTTAAATAATGGAAAATTGAAAAAATACTACCACACATCATAATTTATTTACACTTCAAATTCACACTTCACAATCTAAGCGACGCAGCTGGCACAAACCCACTAAACCATTACCATTTTCTTCCTAAAGCTACATAAAAAGCGAAAACAAATCAATACACAACTTGTCCGAAAACGATAAAGTCTATAATTAGCATTTTAATGATTTCGTATGCCTTCTGTGTTGTAAGCTTTTGCTATGAATTTATAAATTAAAGCATGATAATATTATCGAAATGAAATCTTTTTTTGTTCGTGTTTCTTCGAGCTGCATCGATATTCTTGCTTTAACCCTGCACTTAACTTTTAAAATCTTGATAAATTATGAAAGTTTCAAGTTACTTACTTTATTTTGTTGATCCTATTTCATCTTCCCCAATTGATGATAGTTTGGTATCCTTAACTACAGCGAATGATTCCCCCATAACAGATCATTCGGTTGCAATTTGATATATTTTGGAGACAGCACTCCGAGCGTTGCTTATCCATGTAATGTGCTTGACACGGCTACACTTGCAACGTCACTCACCAAGTTGATGCACACATGAAGACAGAATCCATAAGAATTATCCCCCCCACACCTGTAGGGTATCTCAATAAAAAAGGGGGCACCATTTCAACCGTTCTTGGCACGTTTGAGATTAATCTTTGGTGTGTATTCGTAATTGGCAAGAGGTTAGCCTGTGCTTGTTCCATAATGTGTGCTGAGATACATTATGTTGACACGTTGTATCAGGAGGAAATTATGATTACATAAATTGTTTATGCTACAGGATGTTTCAAGAAAAGGGAACGAAATGGCAACTCCTGGCTTTACAGGGAAAAAACAGAATTACGTGACACCAAAAAAGAAGGAGAGAAACCTGACAGCCGTGTTAAATTTTGGATTCAAGGACTACCCTCCCCGGACTACGACCCGGGAGAACTAACCCTGAGATAATAAGGAGGCCTGCTTATGGCGTATTAATAACATAACACCTTTTCATCAATCTGTCTGCAATGAATATGCAGTTACATGTATATGTGCAACAACTACAAGACGTATTGTATCCCAGCAATCGATAAGGATGGGGGGGGGGGGGCTAACATCTTTAGGAAAGGGGGACCCTTTGCTGCAGACCCACTGAAAATTGTATTCATTTATTTATCGGTCTTCAAGCAAGACGAGCTAAGCCTACTCCACCCAAAGTAGGGTTTCAAAAATCTGCAACTTTTGACTTCACTCTGGATGATGGATAAATGGGGGGGGGGGGGGGGGGGGGGGGGAATTAATTCCCCTACCGGAAAGTAGGGAAATCATTGTTGTAGACCCACTGTCAGTTTTATTGTTTTATTTTTATATACCTTCAAAGGGGGGATACGCCACTAGGAGATACTGAAAACGAAAGTAGGCTGAGAACGAAACCCCCAAGTTTATTGCTTCAATTATATTTTGTTTTGAGTCTAGACAATGCCAATGAAACGCAAGTGGCACTGATCCAGATCACCCAAGCACATAAATATGACAATTCCTTACTCATCCTCTTCTTACCTGACTCAACAGGTCACAGCCGAACATTCCTACTTTCTTTCCGGAGGCCCCCACGTAACCTGAGAGTACATGCCCATAGGGAGTCGCTCCATGAGCACGCAATGTTGTGCAGGGTGCGCCACTAGATGGGTGGGGGTGACGCCCCCCCTCCCATTTGATAAAGCTCTCTATGAATATCCATGACTATCATATTATTTGCATGTTAATACCTTGTTAAACCCCTGTCGATATAGATTTCGATGCAATACACCAACATGATTTGTAAGCTTATTGGAAAATTTCGGAAAAGTTGGTCCTACAGCCCCGCCCCTTTATTCATAATATTCTAGGGACGCCCCGATTGTTGTGATGAGCAGACACAGAGCCAACTTTCTTTTCGTCTCCTGGCGAGCACTGACTCCAAATCCATCGAGTATTAATGAGCACTAACATTGTTTATAATGTTTCATAGAAAATATTTATCATTTAAAGCATTATGATTAATGATAATAAAAGTACTCAATTTTGTATAGCGCATATTACATGTTTATACATTTTTGTATGTGCTTCCACAGAGCTTTGAATAACCAAACTTCGATTTAAAAAAACAAAAAAATCCCCCCCCCCCCCCCCCCCCCCCCCATTGTGTATGCATTTAGAGAGTTAACATTCAAACCTGTTTGAAAATAATAATAATAATATTCAGCTTTGATATAGCGCTTAATACATCTCGGACGTCTCTAAGCGCTTTACAGATAATGCAGATAATGATATGAAAAGTCCGTACAAGTCTTCCTCCTCGATAAGAAATCGAAGCAAATTTCAGAGTAAAGTTTCGACCCTTCTAATTTGTTCATCAATCCCTTTAAACGAGTTGATGAGAATTACGTAACCTGAATGCTCATGAATCGTACCAGGGTGACCTACCGCTGGACTATCACCCCCTTCCTCCCCTCCCCTCCCCCTCGCCGACTAGGTTGTTCTGGCAGCTGGAAGACAACTGCCAAAAGAGATTAGACAGGCAACAGGTGAACGAAGGCTCATGAATATTCGTCACAATGCAGTACAAAAAACATAATGCAGTGTGGCTACTGATTTCGGCAAGTAAATAATCGATTGGCCACTCATTTCATTCTTTCATTCATTTGATAATTACAACATTATTACGATTTAAATCAGATTTGTGCAACTTTCTATTTCACATTTTTTTTGCACAGGATCTTATATTTGATTTGGATTGAATCGGATTAAATTAAATTGACTAAGAATACATCGCCAAAAAGACGGTAAATGAACGATTGTAGACACTGTCACAATTCACAACGCAAATTATGATACAGGAATACATACAAGAAAAGGGAAAATAATGAATGAATAAAATTAATTACAGTGTTAAATAAATGTATGTGTATTGTCGATATTGAGATGAAGTTGTTAAAAAATTGTATATAGTTTCATCTTTTGGAAGTTTTCTTTTCTTCATTAAATTGTTTAGAAATCTGTTTGAAAAACAGAATGATTAGCTTAAGTAGCACAAATATTAAAACAGTTTATCTAGACAAATATAATCATGTACGTGAGAGAAGATAAAGGAGAGAAAGGAAATCATTCTAGAAGGGGGATTAAACAAAAATGAAACGGGGGAATCGTGGAAGACAGACAAACAGACAGAGACGGACAGAGATAGTCAGACAGACAGACAAACATAGAGTATGATCAGGGATAAAGGAAGAGAGGATGGGAGATGACAATAGAAAAGGAGAGCAACATAGAGAAAGAGAGCGAAGGAGAGAGAGAGGGGGTGGGAGGAAGAGAGAGAGAGGGAGTAGAGAAAATACGCGTGTGCTTGTGTGTGTGTGTGTGTGTGTGAGAGAGAGAGAGAAAGAGAGAGAGAGAGAGAGAGAAAGAGAGAGATGGAGAGGGGATGGAGAAAATGTGAAAGAGAGAGATAGAGAGATAGAGAGAGAGAGAGAGAAAAATAGAGAAAGGGAAAGAGAGAGAAAGAGAAACGGAGAGAGAGAGAGAGAGACGCAATACTAAAGATGATCAGATGAAATGAAATGTTGAAGAGCTTTTAACTCTTCGATCCAATATGAGTTTTTCTGCTATTCTAAAACAGAAATGAACCCAAAACTCATAATGCACTTGATCAAAGATCTACTGCAATTTCAATGGAAAGTTGACCCGTTTGATTGTCAAGTTGGGAATATCACATTTTGCCCCTCCGGACACATTTTTACGGGAACCCTGAATAACAACAATCTTGGATAACATATGCGCCTGGAAAAATCGAGGTTATTGTTATCATTTTGTCGAGGAATGTGAAGAGAATATAGAGAAATTATGACTTAGAATCTTTGACAGGTGAGGGTAACATACACCCCTTCTATTTTGTTAAATGCTCGGTGGCGTAGCCAATAGGGCACAGGGCACTTGCCCTCCTCCCTAACTGAATGGTAAACACAAATATAGAAAAGAGAGGGAGATAGAGATAGAGAGAGAGAGATAGAGAGAGAGTAATGTGTGTGTGGTGAGGGGGAGGGAGAGAGAGAGGGAGATAAATTGAAAGAAAACAAAGAAAGGGAGAAGAACATGATAATCATAAACAACCCTCCAAACCCCTTACTCGGTCCGCTTCCTTGCCCCCTTCGAAAGACCAGTGCGCCCCTCTCCCCTCTCCCCCTTCCCATTTGCTTCGCCATTCTCATGATTTTTGTCTGCACTCCCATGTCTCTATGTATGGATCATTTTTGTTAAAAGTTTACAATTTAATCCGATAACTAAAGGTCATGAAATTCCTGATCTATACAATTATGTTATATCATGAAATTTCTACCATTTGATTTGTTTCTTTAAGCATTTAAAAAAACCATTAAAAACCTTGGCAACCTGAGCTACCATGACTCATGATTATATACAGCCCCCTAGGAACCACTTTCTGAGCATTCTCCAGACGTTTATGGACTCATTATCAAGTTAAAGGTTGCTGCGAGCAATCGTGTCTAAAAAATAATACTCTGATTGATGAAACGAGGAGAGTTGGAGACATCTTAACTGAGATGGAGGGGAAACTGGAGTTGTTGGGTTGTTTTCTTCACCCAGACACAGTTGTATGTCACTTTGTAGGTCACATAATTTTTTAGAAAATAAGAGAGAAGAGGTTCTTCATTTTCTTTATTTCTTTCTATTTTTGATGATAATGATGATGATTCTGATTACCCAGGGAAGACTCCAATCAGCATCAATGCTGTTCCTCCTGATGGCCCTGCAATTATTATTACCCCGGCAATCGCCTGCCTATTTACACCTGGGTGTAGAGTGGCAAATATGGATTAATGTCTTGCCAAAGGATGTTAGAGCCAGACTGGGATTCGAAGTCTAAACCCTTGGATTGAGAGTCAAGTCAATGAACCACTATACCTTTTTTTTCTCTCTTTAAAAAAAAAAAAATATATATGAATATGAATTGTTATAAAGATCTTGAAGATGTATACATATGATAGACGTATGATAAAATAAGAGCTGTATGGAAAAGTTTCAGCACTTTTAGTAATAAAATCAATTTTAATTACCCTTTTCTCTGTTTGTTCGTCATCAAATTTGAAGCGAAACCCCTTTCCTTTTTTCAAATATTCTTCCAACGCCTCTGCTCTTTGATATTACATTTGTGCCCGTCCCTTCGTATATTTCATTACCCGTTCTATTTCTCGCGCTCCCCCATCCCCCCTCTCTCTCTCTCTCTCTCTCTCTCTCTCTCTCTCTCTCTCTCTCTCTCTCTCTCTCTCTCCGTCTCCCCCATCTCTCTCTCTCTCTCTCTTCCTCTTTCTCTCTTCCTCTCCCTCTCTGTCTCTATCCCATGCACAAACCAGATGCATGTGAAATAAATAATTGAAGACCGCGTCTTTTTCCTTCTCAATGCCATCTTTCAAAACATATGAAGTCATATTAATCATAAGATACCACTTATCGTATTTTAAAAAAAATCCTTCGACTTGGGGGGGGGGGAGGCCTTTACCCCACTAAATTGTCCTACGACGTGAACTCCCTAATGATATCCCTTGGTGCAGTGGTTTAACTTATTCAAGTTCAAGAACCGCCGCGGCATCCATGTTTAATTTATGAGTGGTTTCCCAGAAGAACGCGGAGAGATGATCAGCTTTTCAGCTGCAGTATCCTCTCCAGTTTAATTTACAAACCCTTTAGGCCCTGGATACCTGGAAATGGAAAGCAGCGAGGCAGTATCATCTTCAATTAAATGTGATGTTAACTAAAATGTTTGTGTGTTGTACGATGAAACTTTGCTATACAAACGAGTACGTATAACATGACTTCGTCTCCTTTAATGTAGGGAATGTATGTGATAGAAAAGGGTGGATCAATGTTTTTTCTTTAAGAAAGTGGGGGAGAGGGGCACAATTTCTATAAATAAACACTCTGATAGTCCAAGAAAATAAAAAAAATTGTCACCATTTTATACATTCATTTACTTAAAAGATATCTGATAAGCAAGCAAAACATAATAAATTTAAATTAAAAATAAAATCAGGATCATTGTGGGTCTTATAGGCTTACTGAATTGGGTACTACAAAACAGCTATGGGTACATTTTCTTACTATGTGTAGAGGTACATAATGGCATGCACGATTGGGTTTCAGAAGGGGCCACGAGTCAGTTGTGCCCCCTAGATCCATCGGTTGTGAGAAAGGGTAGCTCAAATACATGGGGCTAAAGTTTCAATTCGGTTAAAAGACTGGATACAATAATATTTTAAGTTACCCCCATCATGGATTCATACCTACAATTTTATAATATCCTGTGAAATGTTGGTCTAGCAACTTATCACTCATTTGAAAAAAATTGTTAAAAACAATTTCTCTGCACTTTATTCATGTATGATATATTTTCACTCCTTCCCATTTGTCTTACAGAACATACGACCTGAAAATGTTATAAAGCAAAGGCTTTAGAAGTCATTGTCACCCAGGTGACAATCAATGGCTCACAACTTAAAAATGGATGAACAACGTTCAAGGAATTCTGATTCACACTCTGTCTTTCATTCCTCTGTTTTGGAACCCCGCGCTGGGAGCTGTAGCTGTAAATTACCTAATTTCATTCTGCCAATCCGATGTCCTATTTCCTACACAGTATGCCCAATCATAAAGAGAGGGAAGCTGTGAACTTGATCTTAAAGGCAGAATCGCGCATTTGGAGTAGCCTCAGAATGAGCCGAAGGGGATGCTAGAACACCTATACTAACCCCTGGACAATCATACACCCAGACAATCACTTTCCTGTGACAGTTTATCCCGATGGTATACCGTGACCAATAGCGCCGAAAGAGATTGTGTCCACAATGTACAACACCTCCTTTTAAATTTTCTGTCACTAAATAGCCATATTTTGTAAATATTGCTAAATCAAATAAAATGATGACAAATTTTACTCATTTCTTTGTATATATTTAAGTGTCAGCAAATTTTAAAACGTTTTTTTTTTATTGTCTTGCTTGTCATAAAATATTTTATAAAAAGTAAACGTAACAAATTGGTCCGACACCGCTGATTTTCACTTCATATAATTTCTAAACGGATAAGTGTCCGACTAGCCCCCCTTTTCATTTCCCCGTTCTGAAAACGCCCCTGACAAGTAAATCAAGTTCTATCTCCCTTTAAAACTGAAGTCAAGGGGTGACTCTAGGGTCAATATTCTTTCTTTAAAACAATAGAGATTTAGATCGCTCAATCGTTCGGAAGGTGATACTTCAGAGAAGATTTGATGAGCATCCGGGTTCCGCCGTCCCACTGTGACTGGTATAAATTCATTTGTTCAATTCATTCAAAGTGTGAAACCTTGAGGAAAACGTGACGGATTAACGAAAAGTTGTGTACTTCTGACTCATACCAGTCTCATGATGAAAATGAAGAAGACCTGGGCATTGTTTCATAAAACTTGGTATCAATAACAACTTACAGTAACTGATATAAACTGCTGAAATCGCGGCATTTGATTGGCTGAGGGCAAATCCGTTATAGATATTTATCATTTGTTATTGATAACAAGTTTATGAAACAGGGCCCAGTTCAACTTTTTAATGTTTTAGATAGATAGATGAAAAGATTGGTTTCGACAATGAGAATTGGATCAAAATCTTGGAATTATAAAACTTCATATTTCAGTTTGGGCGGCAACATTATACACACGAATTCAAGTATCAAGTTGCTTCTTTAAGTTTAAAAGATCGCTGTTGTTTCTTGGCCATACAACAATTCAATCGATTGATGCCGTGCCAAAATGGATTAAAAAGGTATTCACCTGTTGTATAATTATGTGTGAATTTCTCCCTCAAACGGGGGGGGGGGGGGGGGGGGGGTGGGGCTTGGCATTAAAAGTAGCCTAACCTGTATCTCTCTTTGATCGCCCCAATATTGAATCGACATAAATGAGACTGAAGATTTGTGTTGATGGAAATAATGACGAAAATCAAATCAACCTATATATCTTGATAAACTACAGTAAAGATCATTGGAGAGCCAAGATTATAAAGACAGGGGGGGGGGGGGGAATAAATGTCTCAGAGTGCTGAGAAAGAAAACAAGAACAAGTACATACAGGGGTTAGGATTACTTGGCGGGGGCACACGAGAACTTGACAATCCCCCCCCCCCCACACATGCACACAACCCCCCCCCCCAAAAAAAAAAAAAAAACAACAACAACAACAACAAAACACACACAAACACAAACAACAACAACAACACAGGGGTTTTCAAACTCGGCCGGAATGGGGTGGTATATGACAGGCGGGGGGTGGGATGGAGAGGGGTGGGGTGGGGGGTGGGGGTTACGTATACCGATGTGCACCCCTGGATACGCAGTGACATAGAACCCCTGACCTGGGAGAAGACAGAGACCCCTTGGTAGGAATGCATCAAGTCACTTTCATTATACCATGCTCATGGATGGCCCATCTTATATAACCCTCATAGTCTAATGTCTCAGACCTCGTGTGTTTTGAAAACCTCCGCTGCATCTCAGAGAGGTTGATGGTAAAAGGAGGTCAGATTTAAAGTTCACTGCTTTCTACTCTTTCTACTTCTACGTCGATGTACTTTGTAAATGGGTATACAGCTCTCGAGGTTGCCCATATACTGTAAATCTATTTCTACAACTTCTAATTATGTACTTCTAGTGCTCTTACTTCTAGTATAATTATGTACTTCTACATCTACTGCTACTACTTCTACATCTACTACTTCTCTTGCTACTACTATTTGTTCTTAAATTACTTCTACTTTGTCTTCTAATTTCACTGTTTTGTCTACTCCTACTTCTACTTCCCCTACTATTTCCCCTTCTATTGCTCTTACTTCTACTATTTCTACTTTTTCTACTACTTCTATTACTTAAAGTAGTACTAATAATATTGCTATTACTACTTCTACCGTCACTACTCCTACTACTCCTACTACTACAACTACACTACTACTTCTACTAATTTTATTCTATTATTGTATTCTATTATTCTTTTATTCTATTATATTATTTAAAATACTACTACTACTTACTACTACTACTACTATATTACTACTACTACTACTACTACTACTACTACTACTACTACTACTACTACTACTGCTACTACTACTACTACTACTACTACTACTACTACTACTACTACTGCTACTACTGCTACTACTACTACTACTACTGCTACTACTACTGCTCTTTCTTCTTCCTCCTCTTCTAATTCTACTTCTATTTCTACTTCTACTATACTTCTTCTTCTAATTCTACTTCTACTTCTACTTATATTACTGCATCTTCTATTATGACGATGACAGCATCTCATACCAATATTAGATAATACAATATAATGTCGCTCGGTATCCTATAACCCTTTTCGCCATCACTATCCCCATCTGCAACAACACGAACACTTATGTTATAGGACGAATCAGCACCCTACTGCGAATATCTTTGCCCTTACTGTTTTTTGAGGTGAAGGTCGAGAGCTGATCTATCCATCATTCTACGTGATCATTTATCACCATCCATCTGATAGCATTCGTCATGGGAAGATTGCACTATGATGTGTACCTGTGTCGAAGGAATGTCTTTTCGGCAATGTTGTTGTGATGTTTTTCTAAGAGACATTCATTCCTATAGTTGCTCTTGGTTTTTCGTACACATGTGCTCATTTTAAGCCTTTGATTTCATTACGTTGATGGTGAAATTCAACATTTATGCCAGCATTTGACAGTAATTGATCGTGCGTTAACAGTTATTGGAGAAATTTACTGGTAATTCATTACATAAATTCAATATTTGCTTATCGTTGTTATCTGTTTCTGTCTCGATTTTTAACTTCATTTTTAATTGAATGTCTGTTTGTTGCATTGAATGTCTATACAAAGAACATCGTGGGTATGCACTATCATTTACAAATTTCAATGTATTTTTAATAATTTACTCATCACTTGTTTTCCTTGGTGTCCGATTTGTGACTAATTTTGCTTTTAAAAAAATATAAATCGAGATCTGAAACGTTCATTTTAAAGTGAAATTAATAAAATACACAGGCAATCAGATGTTTTTATCATTTGCCACAATCGTATAGTGACTCAGTGAATAATCTAATGGGGGTGGGGGGGGGGGGTGGGCAACTGGCACGAATCATTCCCTTCCCAAAATCCTGGATCTGCGACTACGATCATTAATTTTGAATACAAATTTAACGGTAATACTTTAATCACATTAACACATTTCTTTGAGCTATATGAGCTATATGAGCTATATGAGCTAACATCCCCCCCCCCCCTCTCTCTCACTCTTTCTACTTACACACAGATTCTTTAGCTTCCATTGTCATACCACATGATTTCAGTAACCCTTTAATCTCTGTTAATCTAATTAAGTTTGTCTTGAACGACTGCCAGGTTTATTTCAATGTGCTTCCAACACCTAACCAACCTCATATCATGCCTGATATCATCTGTACGGTTGACGCCACATGGCCTTAGCACTAGATCCTTTGCCAAACGAAACATCAGAACATTATCTAGTCCGTTCGCATGATCTCATTTTGTCTCTTTAAATCTTTGGTTTACGGTATAAACCAAGCGATTAAAAATAAACAAGCAAAAATGAAATGAAACGAAAAAGAAAAGCCGTCAAAACATAACCCGTAAACAAACCCTAAACAAACAACTCAACAACATTCAATAAATAAGAGACTACTGATAGTTCGCAGTCTAATTACTATTCGTTGAGAGTACATGAAATATATTTGACAATGTTTTTTTAAATAATAGCAGCATTTTGAAAATACGGAGTATGAAAAGAAAACTAACGTGAATATGATTACCAACTCAAAAACGAGAAGTTAATTACGAAATAAAAATGTATAGCCTTTTTCATGTGGAAGGGGAAGGCTGTTTGGGCCGACAGAAATAGAGATGCAAAGACATTATTCATAATGTCCCGAACAAATCAATAATTCGTCAAATATGCCGATCGACCATAATTTATGGACTTTACACAAATTGTATGTTTCCTCTCTCCAACCCACTAGCAAAGTGCATCACAAAAGATGGGCAATAGATGAGAAAGGTTAATGCGCATCACGTGTACTTCACATTAATGAGTCAAAAGCGTATAGCAACAGTGAGAACATACTCGAGATCATAATGACTCCTTAGATAGGCATTCGGCCGGGTTCATTCGAGAACGGGGTCGACTAGCTGTACTGGAAATCGATTACGATGCCAACCAAGCTCACGCTGAGCTCCCAATGATGATCATCTCGTTATATGCCCGCAAGAAGGCCGTGACTGCCATTGACAATATGTATAACTCTTACGACGTTCTTGCGGAAAAACGACGAATGGTTGATTATTACGATGCCAACCAAGCTCACGCTGAGCTCCCAATGATGATCATCTCGTTAGACGCCCGCAAGAACGCCGTGACTGCCATCGACAATTAATCATATATGCATGTATAGCTCTTACGACCTTCTTGCGGAGAAGCGACGAACTGTTGATTATAATTATAGCAATAAAAAGCACTATGTGAAAGGAGTTAATGGTGGCGTTAAAACGAAACGACAAGCGCATTTTTAGCGAGCATCGCAAGTGATTAATTACTGCAAATTTTCCCTCATTACCGTAGGTCAATGTTTTCTTAATTGTTGGGTATGAACGTGGTGCAGAGGGCTTGCTATGATTAGTCAATTTGAAGAAAGAAATGATCCAATGATCTATCACTGTCTATCGCCACCACAATAACTAATTCTACTTCTGCTACTGGTCATACTGATTTATTCAGATGTACGCCGCCTTATAATTCAACCCATGCATGCTGATGACTATCATCCAACCAATTCCAATCTAAATTCCAAACTTACATGATGATGATAGCTCCTTGCAGGAACATTGGCAGCAGCATATCTAGAGGGGGTTTGGGGGCTCAAGCCCCTCCTCCTCCCCCCCCCCCCAAAAAAAAAAAAAAATCTTCGAGGTCCCGTTTTTTCTTGATTATGAATGAATTTAGGCAAAGAACATGAAGAAAATGTATCAAGGACCCCAAGACCCCTCCCCCATAAAGTCCCCTCCCTAATCTAAGCCCCCTCCCCTCTACAATAACTATTCTTCTAGAACCGCGACTGAATATTGGATGACAATCTGCACGACGTAAGATGAGCGGCCTATCAACCGAGGGATGATGTATCCTCACAATGTTGTTGTTTATATCGGTGTGTTTATACCGTTGCCAAGACACCGTGCCGTCTCGCCGAGTATTATCATTGGCAACACGTCGTTGGTTTGTGGTTTGGAA
>JAVYIG010003319.1:0-201598 GCA_035222895.1 Strongylocentrotus droebachiensis
ATGACATGATTTTCCGGTATTTTTTGGGTCAATCGTACCTTTTAATGCGTTTGTTGGAAAATTACAAATTCCAAAATTACAGTTGGGCGAAAACAATATGCTTATCTGACCGTAATTTAATACTAAAACCTCAGAGCTTTCGGGGGCTCTGCCCCCTGGACCCCCACAAGGGCCCTAAGAGCCACTGGACCCTACACCAATTTACGCTTGCTACACTCTACCTGATCGTTAGTTCTCCACTTTGAAACACGTTCCGCTTGGCCTGTATGTAACATGTAAGAGTTGTGGTGATGCAGATTTTTCTTCTACCCCCCCCCCCCCCACACTCATTTAATACGCTACTGCCACTGGAAGGTGAGCCCCCTAGAACGTTTGCCCATCAAATCCCAAACTGCTTCCGGCGCGCCTGTTCCTTCCAGGTATACCCATTTACCTCAGCTGGGTGGAGTGACGTCAGTGCCGTGGCAGGAATCCGAACCCCGTACGTACCACGTGGTCAACATACAGGAGACTTACCCTCTGCACCTCTAGCTGATAACGGCCTTGGGCTTATTGTTTCATTTATATTCATATCACACACTAATTTCCAGCTGTTTTCACGATGAGAGCCTGGGAAATAATCGATGAATTTAATTTAAGCTTAATTACAATTGCTGGCGACTCTAATTTCATATTCAAAGAAAAACAGATTATAGGATAGAGTGCCAGCTGGGAGTAAGCAAAGATTATCAAAGTGTCACTCGTGAGAGTCGCTGAAAATGGCAGGTCATGATAGTACCAGCAAGACATACATGTAATGGCCGTAAAAAAGTGAAAATAATATAGGGGTATGTGATGCGATATTTAAGGTTAATTGCAATTGACAGGCGCCTCCAATTTCATATTTAAAAAATAAAGATTATAGGATGGAGTGCCAGCTGGGAGTAAGCAAGGCTTATCAAAGGTGTCACTCGTGAGAGTCGTTGAAAATGGCAGGTCATGTTAGTACCAACAAGATTATACAGTGCGTCCCAGAAAAAACGAAACCGAGAATTACCGATGTTTTATCATAATTCGTCTTCACTGGCCGCCTGCCGTAGCAACAAACGGAATGAACAAAAGACATAACCCGTTTCGTTGACAATCAGCCGTAGGCGAAAGACTTCATGCATGGCTGATTGTCAACGAAACGGAGTAAAGTCTTTTGTCAATTCTGCTTGTTGGTATACGGCATGCAGCCAGTGAAAACGAATTCGTTTCATAAAATTATGGAAATACAAGCACTACTTTAAACAAACAGAACTTTGTTATTTCTAGCTCATTTGTCCTGATTGAGGTGTCATATGAAAGAGTAAAAACTCAACTTTCTAGAAATGTGACTTTCTCTTTCAAATTCAGATACCGTCCGCCAAATGACTTTTTGGTTTCCTCTCTTCAAATTGATTTTAATTACTCATGCGTGAAGTATATTAATCATAAATGAAACTAAGTTATGATAAAACATCGATAATTCTCGGTTTCGTTTTTTCTGGACGCACTGTACATGTAATGGCCGTGAAAAGGTGAAAATAATATAGGGGTATGTGATGCGATATTTAAGGTTAATTGCAATTGACAGGCACCTCCAATTTCATATTCAAAGAAAAAAAAATTATAGGATGGAGTGCCAGCTGGGAGTAGGCAAGGCTTATCAAAGTGTAACTCGTGAGAGTCGTTGAAAATGGCAGGTCATGTTAGTACCAGCAAGGGATACATGTAAGGGACCTGACAAAGTGAGAATAATATACGGGTGTGGGATTGCAAACCATCGTAATTTCTTAAAACTGCCAATACAGGGGCAACTGGGACCTCATATCACTTATATTTATTTCTAATATCAAGCCAATTACAATATTGGCATGAATAACAAACGCTATTACTAAATGAAATGAATAAATCGAAATGCATCACGTATGAAACGGTTAGGATATTGGCTCGCACGTTTCGCCTGTCGCTAAGTAATTTCTGTAAGAAAGTAAGACCCATTTATATCTCTTTTCTGATATACGTTTTCTTTAGCCTAAAACGCTTCATAAAGATCGCCTAAGATGATAGTTTGTTTTTACATGACTGCTAAGAAACATGTGTATGCGTGAAAAAAGCAACCAGGGGAGTGACGGCTAAAAGTCCTCCCAAGAGACTTATTAATGAAGATTAGTGCCTCACCAAAGATTACTTTCGAACCCTGGACCACCCGGTTACGAGACCAGTGCTCTACCACTGAGTCATAGCGTCTCCTCTGCAGGCGCGGATCCAGGATTTCTTAGGGGGGAGGGGGCCAAATTTGAAATTATGCGAGCCAAATATTGGAATGTAATGGTGACACCGGCAGTGGCGGAATTAGCATAAACGTTTGAGGACGGCAGGGGGGGGGGGGTAGACAAACAAGATCCACACCACCCCACTCTTACATGCATACCTCGCTGAACATTTCTCTAAGTAGGTGGGGGAGTAGGTATTTACGATCAGGTAGAGCGTTGCGTAAATTGGCGTGGGGGTCTAGGGGCGAAGCCCCCGGAAGCTCAGGGGGTATACGCATTTAATTACGGTCAGATAAGCATATTTTGGTACCTAATTGTGACACTGGCAGGATACAAATGGGTGTGGGGTCCAGGCGGCGGAGCCCCCAGGAGCTCAGGGGTTTTAGGCATTTTATAACGGTCGGATAAGCATGCAGGGGCCCACCCTAAAGGCCCGTGATGGGGTCGAGGTGGTGGACCCCCGGAAGCTCAGGGGTTTTTAGGCATTTAATTACGGTCAGATGAACATATGTTGATACCTTATTTGTGACACTGGCAGGACACTAATTGGTGTGGGGTCCAGAGGGCAGAGCCACCGGAAGTCAAGGGGTTTTAGGCATTTAATAACGTCCAGATGAGCATATTTTTATACCTTGGTCACTAATTGGTGTGGGGTCCCGGGGGCGGAGCTCCCGGAGCTCAGGGGTTTTAGGCATAACATGGCCGACAGATGAGCATCCAGGTGCCCGCCTTAGGGCCCTAGGTGGTATCCAGGGGACAGAGCCCCCGGAAGATCAGGGGTTTTAGGCATTTAAAGATGAAGTTGAGTTCTGGTCATGCGATTGCATTGTGAAAGGAACGGTGTGGAATCGACCAGAAAAGGTTGATCATCTAGCATATAAGAATTTGTGTGTATTGCAGGGTTCTGGAATCATCAAAATGCTAGGAAATTTGGCAAAGTCTTGGTAAAGTTACAAACACTGTACACAGAAAGATGTATATGGGACTACACGCACACGTGGCGTAAAAATCCTACCCTGGAGTTTTACGATGTTACATGACATACTTAGAATATGGATTCATTTGATTAGCCATGCTTTTCAGGGAACATGTCTTATCTGATGTTCTTCCACACTTGCATAATAAGAATGATAACGCTCACAAATTATTTTTCACCTCTTCCCAGAACTCAAATTTTGACACCTTATTATTTTGTGACAAAGGCAGGTCACTATTCATTCTTTCTTTTTTTATAAATTTGCCATTTTCCAACAAACGCATCAAAAAGTATAATTTACTAAACATTGAGGAAAAATCTCGGAAAATTATGTCATTTCAGCAACATTTTGTAATTTACCGGTATCGAATTAGAAATAAACCACGCTTGAGTTATATTTGGGGGGCATATGTCATCCCAAGCCCCTGATCTCCCCTACCTTTCTTCTTTCTCTTTTTTATTTCCCCTTCTCTCCTCTTTTCCTTTTCTTTCCCTTCCTTCTCTCTGTTTTTAGATTTGCTGGGGGGACGCAAGGGCCTTTCGGCCCCTCCCCGATCCACACGTTGTTGGCGTGCCCGCCCCCCCCCCACTCAGTGTTATTTAGGGTACGCATAGGCTTGTTCCCTCTTTTTGAAAGCACCCCCTATCTGAGGACTGCCAACATTTCCGAACCCCCTTTCGCGGGCTTTTCGCGGGCTTTTCCTGCCTTGCAGACCCCCCTAAATCATGAAAAATGCTCAATTTCCCCCCTTAATTCGGAATAATTTCTCAGGAGTCCAAAGAAATGAGAGAAAAAAGAAGAAAAAACACCCCCTTTTTAAAGAAATCTCCGGGTGAAAAGTTAATACACCCCTTTTTTTTTACAATTCTCGGGCCGGACTTTGTCGCACGAAAAGTACCCCTTTACCAGACATTTTGGTAACACGCATGGGGTCCGTCCGTTCTCGGAGTGGGGGGGGGGGGGGCCGGGTTGGCGTGATTAATCGCAACTGTTCTCCCCTTCTTTTCACCCTTTTCTTTTCTTCTTCTTCTTTTTTGTTCCCTTTTTAGCTCTTCTCTTTCCCTTTCCCTTCCTTCACCCCCTTTTTTTCGGGGGGGGGGGGGGGGGGGAGGGGGTGCGGGGGTGGGGGGGGGGGGGGGGGAGGCAAGTGCCTTTCGCCCCCCCCCCCCGGAACTACAACTTGTTGGCGGAAAAATTGCTTCTGATATCCCTCTTCTTTTCTTCTTCCTCTTTGTATTGAGGCACTTCACAAAGACCTATGATTAAATTTGGTTAAATTACGAAAATGGCCTATTGTTGAGGGTAGAATTAGGAACTGTCACTATGAATATGACTGACAAAGAAAGCGGACAAAATATACAGTTCCTCAGGTAGACAAAGGAACATCCCTTCACTGCTATTATGTAAAAATGTGTAGAACAGGTGTCACATGCATATTCACTTTTTACATAATAGCAGTGAAGGGATGTTCCTTTGTCTACCTGAGGAACTGTATATTTTGTCCGCTTTCTTTGTCCGTCATGTTCATAGTGTGTATATTTTGTCTGTCATGTTCATAGTGTTACTTCCTGCATGCATGTATATCGTCGAGTGCAATCTAAAAGATTTCTAATTGTAGTCAACATGGGCAGTTGAGTACGTTGACACGCATGATCAGTCGGCGTTCGTCGTGTTCTCGTCCACTCAATCTAAAAGTCCCTAATAACTGCTATTACGACTGCGCCCTTGCACGCACATGGCACTCAAGCGATGGCTCTCTCGCATACAAAGCACTATAACGATAGCGTGCATGCAGCCTTATGGCAGGCTATGAGTTGATATATTCTGGTCAGATCCATGATTTTATGTGGAAACATAAGAAGACAAACATATGTGCAAGGGGATACAAGATGCCGGAAGCTTTTGGCAGAGAAACGGGAGAATTATTTCATGTGTTTATGCTAGTGTACTGAAATAGTGTCCTGTGATAAATGGCTAAGACAAAAAAAAAAAAAAAAAAAAATTATGATAGGCTATTGACAGTTGCCAGATGTTTTGGGGTCAAAATCTAAGGGAGGTGTGTGCACGAGACACAATTGGGGCAGATGAACTATGCCCGATTAGGTTTAAAAGAGTTCGAGTAACTATTGATGGGAGGGGGGGGGGGGGGGGGGGATGCTGCTTAAATCCGCCACTTTATAGTTTATAACTTTTATTCATGCATTATAATAATGGGGTTTATACATGCATCATTGAATAATTGGGCAAACCATCAATGCAGAGTATGTTTCTTTTATCGACGTCTCCACTATCGAAAATAAAATGATATTTTTAATAGTGATTTAACTGTTGAAGAAAGATCACTCATTTATGAAACAATATTAAATGTACCAAAGAATTCCATACGGCTTTAGCCGCTAATGATTTTTCTATAACATAAAGAGATCAGATGATAATTCATGTAGCTTATATTATATGCAAATAAATACCTGATTTCATGGGACTTTTTTGTCGAGTGTGCGGTTGTAACATCTCTTTGGCTATTTTCAGAAAGTTATTTTACATTGAAATCTTTACAATTACTGTGTGGATGTACCAAAGATTACTATAATTCCATTTGTATAAATGTATTTTTTTGGTGTACCAGATTATATATATATATACCAGTGTGAGTTTAAAAAAGACGGACCTAATTGTCAATCTCTTCTTTCTTTTATCAATGTGAAATATAAAACAGAATATGTTATTGCTGCCACACATAGTAAGCACGTTAGGAATAGTGAACTAATTATTATTCACACCCATCGTAATTTTCAGGTCTTTCTGTTTTTCGTAACTCAAGAATGAAAAGTGAACTGGTTGAATAAGAGAATTGGTTGAATAATGTATTTGTTAAGTGTTAACTGTATGTTGTTACGTAACAGAGTTTTATCCGGGCTCAAGGTTGACGCATAGGCGCTCATGATTGGTTCATGAAGATGATGAGCTTATCGGGTTGAACGAACCGAAATAATTTTGTGGTCCGAATCCTTTATAAATAGGGGTTGCTTTCCTCACAAATATCGTCTTTGGGCGCACCTTTGCGACGCACGGAAGTTCAAAGGTAAGTCGGCTAGAACCTGAATAATTCATCAGTTTTTGTCACCAACGCTTTGGTAATATTTCAGGTTATCATACCTCAATACTTCATGAGAGCTGGCTCTTGATTTATATATTTGCCTGTGGATTCCACCAACTTTATAGGCCTATCCCTCCAAGTCATCTTGACTTCTTTTTAAGTTAGTGATTATGCTAGATCTCTATAAATATCGTTATCTCTGTTAATAAATCAATGGAAGACCTATTGGTTAATTCTGCTTTCAGTGATCTGTCTCCAGTTAACTCCACTGTAAGAATTGCCTATTTCTATGAACATAACTGTAATTATCATCATTCTTAATTCATTATTCAATTGAAGTAAACCAATCGCCACTCTTAAAAAGCTGAGGCTCTGTCTTAACTCTTGATGCGATTGAGCCGGACTGATCGCTGATTTTCATTTAAATTGCAAACCTAAAAACTGTTAACTCTCTCTCTAGGACTGAGTGTGATTAGAAAACATAAATCCTTTTTCGATTTCAAATTGTAGTTTTATTTGCAAAATTAAATATTTCAATTCTTTCCGACCGTTACAAAACACAAATCGTCGATCGATGTCAACTTCTTCCTCTATTTACATTTTGAATAGTTTCATTTTTTCCTATTGATTGAAAAACCGAAATATTTGCTCGATGTCAGTTGGTTGTTTAATTACTTCAGATTTCACCCCTTTTTACGTTCTTTCCTGTTGATTGAAAAACATAAATCTTTGCTCGATGTCAACTTCTTGTTTTCTCTCCCATGTCAGCTAATTCAAGATAAATTTCGCTGAAGAACCAAGATGTTTGGCGGGAAAAAGTCCACCCCAGTCATCCTTCTCGTGATTCTACTTCTTCAGGATGCGCACAGGTGTTCTGCGCAGCTACCGATACCCAGCGGTGTCACTTTCCTGGGTATTGGGTATAACATCGTCGAAGGTAACCCAGAGGGGGGCGACATGGCCACCGGGGGCGTTGATCCCGGACTCCTGGTTAGTCGGTCGATCTTCGTCATGACGTACGACGACGGTAAGATCACTAACGATCAAAAGTACCAGATCCCGGACCAGGTTAACTTTGAACTTCGGGACGCCGCCTTTACCTCATCTTCAGCGACCACCTTTCATGGTACTTCCAGTTATGCCAAGAAGCTTTCAGCTCAGGTGTCTGTTAGTGGTGAGTTATTTCAATTTCAATCCAAAGTCTAGCAATTATATATTTTCATCATTTTTTCTTTCATATTTACATGATTTTTTAAATCATTAAATGTATATAACAAGAGAAAGCAGTATTATCGTAGTAATGATGATAATAGTACTTACAATAATGATAATGAAAATAATAATGATAATGATTATGACAAAAAGTGAATAATGATTTAAAAGCGCATAATAAAACAAAATCATGTCTCTATGCGCTTTACAAATATGATGGCATAGAAAGTTTATTAATCGAAATCGAAAGAATCTAAAAACTATGTAAAGTACCGAGAAATATTAAAGGTACAGACCAGTTTTGGAAACGCCCCCCTCTCAAAAAATGAAATGGAAGCTCTTATTACCAATCATGTGAAAGAATATGTTTTGACTAATACATGATGATACAAATTTTGCCGGGAAACTGCCTGCTACTAATTGATATATTTGGTAAATTAAGTCGACCTATTGGGATGTGATAGATATAACGCACGTGTCGCGCACGTGTGCGTAGTCCCATATACATCTTTCTACGTGTACAGTGCTTGTAACTTTACGAAGACTAGGCCAAAATTTCTTATCATTTCGATGATTCCAGAACCTTGCAGAGTTGCAGTACACACCAATACTTATAATTATATGCTAGATGATCAACCTTTTCTGATCGATTCCACAACGTTTCTTTCACAATGCAATCGCATGACCATAACTGGTCTTTATCTTTAAGGAATAATATAAAAACGCATTTAGAATATTCAAACACATCGTGTGCTGTATACATCATGAATGATTTTTAAGATCACATTAACACAATACAAGAAAGAAGACTTAAATCCCGTTAACGGTTAAGCAAGCATAAGTTTATGTCTATGCCTGTATGCAACATAAATTATGTATTGATTTTTGGAAGAAAATAAATATAAAAAAAGGGTAATAAATTGGAAAGACCCACCCACGCTTTGAAAACGTTCCGCGGGGCCTGCATGTACCATGAAAGAGTGGGGGTGCGGATTTTTTTTCTACCCCCCCCCCCCCCCTTAACAAAAAAACAAAAAAGTTTTTGCTCATTACGCCACTGCTCCCCTGCCCCTCGGATTTCGTCCCCCCGGTCATGAAGAGAAATCGACGCCCCTGATACCAAGAAGATTTAAGAGCAGGAGTCCTAACTGGCAACAAATTATTTCAAGCAGCTGCCGTTTTCTAAGGTTGCGCAATTGAATATACAGGTGTGCTGTTACCTTTGATCATGTCCGAGGTTTGAAGCCGCCAACATCATTGCTCGAGCAGTGATATTTTTCGAAAGGAATATCGTAAACCCTTAATTTTTTATATGAAATAACAAGGGAAAAATCGAACAGATAATAAAATATGAATAAAAAGCCCAATTATGTCAAGAAATGTGCTTACATGGTATAATAGCAGTTCTAATTTGTGAATAACAGTGAAATGTTAAAATCGTAAAACCTGAAATTTTACACTTTTTCGATTACTTCCGGCTCACGAAAAAAATGATTGTATTTGTTCAAGTTAAGTTTTGTATGATGTTACGTGTCAGATTAGTGCCCACACATGCCCAGTCAAATAATTTGTATTAATATTTCAGGAAATTTTGCTCCATTTCTTTTCACTTGCCTCCTGTAAAGGTAAGCACTGGGTAAGCACTGTGTAATTGTCATTACAAAAGCATAATCCTCTTTCAAAGTGGCCGTTAGCTTGCAGCTAGGCACGAATCTTTTGTCTACCAGTTACATGCCTGACACATTTTTTCTTGGCGAAATCGAAGATGGTACAAAGGGAATGAGCTACATATCACTCCATCTCTTAAAACTCCTTGGTTATACAGTTTTAAATTTTTAAAAGGTGATCATAGCAAATACAAAAGTGCTGATATGTAACAAAAGTGAAAATATGGTAAAAGCACAGTATTTCATTGTAAATCGTAAAAACGCAAAAGCTGGTAAACAGGCAACTTATTCAGGTCCGGTATTTAATAATTGTCTAACATTCAATGACACAAATAACCTTTATCTACCCATGCGAAAATAGTCTCTTGAAGTGTCTTATAATTTTGATCTCTTTAAAATAGTCTGTCATAGGTCATAGGTCAGAATTTTGACCAATCAGAGTGTGAGAAACAGGCAGGCGCGTTCGATCGAAGCACGAACCACAAAATCATCATTTCTGTCAAAGATATAACTGTCTTACTGACCTTCGATCCTTAATTCTATTAAATTATGAATCTTCAATGTATTTCTGTCACATGGTTCGAGAAATGGATAATTGATCCCCATTCTCTATTCGAAAATGACTTCAAAATAAAAGATTTTGATATGTTCTGCATCGATAAAAAGAGGGTGATCCATTGTGGTAAAAATCGGGATATTTGAGATTATATGGCAAAGCTGAAAGATGAAGTTGAGTTCAGGGGGGTGTTTCACAAAGATTCTAAGTCGAACTTAACTCTAAGTTGGACTTACAAATTATGGAGAGCCATTTGTATTCTTAAAAAGTGTTTTAGACTTTTCATGAATTCCACATCAAGAACAAGATATCTTCTTGATAATAGAAAATATGAATGATTTGAATCAACATTTATTTATTTTGAAATAACTGTTACAAAATATTGTCAATGATGCTAACGGCTTTCCATAATTGTTATGTCCGACTTACAGATAAGTTCAACTGTGTGAAACACCCCCCTGGTTACGCGATTGCATTATTATTCATTAGCAGATGTTTCTGCATATATTGATAAATCAAATATGAAACATTTAAATAACAATAATAGTATATAAATATAATTGATTTACATAAAGAGTGACAACTCAAATGCATATACGATATAATGCATATATATAAAAATATAATTGAAAGCTTGAAAGTAAGGAGGTAAGTAAAATAATCAAGATAAATGCAGAGGCCAACTATCATAAGCATGAATGCTTGAGTCGATAGCAGCCGGGAAGAAACGATGTGGAATGGATCATAAAAGTTGATCATGTAGCATATAAGTATAGACCATATAGTAGTTAGCAAAAGGGTCAAAAGACCCCAAATATCCACAAATCTTTTACTCATGGAGATGTCCCACTTTGTGTATTTTAGAATAATCAATGCCAAAGTCATGTATGTGCTTCATGCAAAGCTTTTGTTTGTCCTCTTGTGTCATAAGAATGTACCGTAGGTGCACACATGAATATTAGGGACTTTTAGATTCGCACGAAGACAATGGGGATTGCTACGGTCGACGTCTTTTTAGTGCACTAGCTGCCTTGAATGGACGTCACACGTATCAGTCCACGCAAATTAATCTAAAAGTCCCTACTGATTACATAACATGAGCACGTATTTATTTCGGTGGGTTTCACAATTTTATCCGAAATTACCTTTATCTGCCCATGCGAAGATAGTATTTACGAAAATGCTTATTGGTGTGAACTGCAATGTTCTGGAATAATCAAAATGATCAAGTATTTAGCCCAGTCTTGGTTAACAAGCACTGTACACAGAAAATGTATATATGGGACTACACAAACAAGCATAAAAACCGGCTTCGTTTTTTAAGCTGTTACTGTCTTGTCATATTTAGAATATGAAGGCATTTGGAGAGCCATGCTTTTCAGGGAACATTCTTTTATCTGATTTTCTTCCACACTTGCATAATAACAATGATAACGGTCACAAATTATTTTCACCTCTCCCCAACCTTCTCTTTAAATGCCATAAAAATCTCTAACTCGATATATTTATATTACTGTGATTTTGTTTTTTACATTAAGAATGGTTCAAGTTCGAATACTAAAAGGTAGTGTATACCTTTTGCAGCCAACATCAAATTTTGTAGAACTTTGCAGGAAATATAAATATGTCGCGTATGTCCTATCTGTGGGATTTAAACGTGAGCAGTGTCCTAGTATTCCAATTATGCAAGGAATCCCGTTTACTTTCTAGACTTCACTGCCAGACACTATTGAGTGACTGACTGACTTATTTTTTCTTTGGTAATAACATACATAACATGAGCTGTAAAGGGTACATGAGCATTTGTCTATATCAATAACCCACTTCTTGAAACGACCAAAATTAAACTATTTGAATCTTTGCGCAGCACAAAACGTACGACCATTCGGTACAAGGGTAAAAAAATAAGACTATTTAGTTAAACGAGCGCGCTCGCCAAATTCGATTCGACAACTAACGGTCGATATTTTCCCACAAAAGTCATTTGTTAGCCCTTTTGTTTTCAGGTATGATCGAAATTAGTATTTTCTTTCAAATGCCGTTGGAATTTAAACTTTTCATTTGTTGGGCCTGCAAATGGAACAAAGTAGGCCTACCTTTAAACAATAAGTATATTGATCATTCAGTGATACTTGTACAAATAACGATGAACCTAATACACCAGTATTTTTATCATTCATATAATAAAACATGATTTTAAAAATCCTTCATTTCTTTTCAGGTGGATATAGCGGCTTGTTTGCTAAAGTTGAATTCTCCGCAAGCGCCCGTAAGTAATTCACAAATTATTATGATAATGTTCGTAGATTGTAATGCAGCTATGACAAATAAATCGCAAAAGTATTATATTCTGCACACAAATGAGTCATCAGCAAAAACGTAGCCCATACATTATTAAAGGGATATAGACAATCACACACATTTTTTCCAACGTAATTTTTTATTTTTATTTCATTCATTATCAAAACAATACTAACAATTCTCAAACTACAATTCAGTTTGCTGCATGCAAAATTCGTAAATAACGATTAAAACAGATTTGGGGAATGAAATCAGTTACAACATTTAAACAAGAACCACACACACGCACACACACAGGCGCGCACGCGCGCACACACACACACACACACACACAAACACGTACGCACACACGCAGACGCACGCCAGGCATGAGCGTAATACTCAATATTATTATTTTTTTATTATTACTTTTTTCAGGTTATCAAAAAATCGAGTCGCGAACGAGCAGCGAAGGTTACATCTACTACGCGAACGAAACCGTATCAAACTATGGCAACGCGCGTTACTTGACAGAGCTTGCAGGTTCTGACAAATACACCCTCAACAACGGATTCGTTGCAACCGCATGCCGTCTACCAACGGCTTACGCTGAGGATGACTACATGACTTTCCTCGAGACCTGGGGAACTGTAAGGAACATCTTATCTTTTCAAAATGAACATTTTTCTTCTTCATTATTTGGTTTTAAATCAAAGCGAAGTTAAACTTCATGTCTGATTGGTACTATTTTTATTTGCAAAATAATTAAAAGATGAAATTTACTTCCCTTTTTACACGTTATGAAAGCTCAGTTTTACATTATTTCAGCTTAATACATGTTTTTGTTAATTTTCTCAACTTAAATTACTTGAAATGTTAATTGCCATTAAATATCTCATTTTTTCATATACAAAGTTCTCCCCTGTTAAACAGTTGATCTCAATGAAGGCAGTTAAATACAGGCGCGTACGCAGGGGGGGGGGGGGGGGGGGGTGGGGGGGGGTTAAACCCCCCCTTAATTTGGTGTTATGTGTGTGTTTTAGAGGACCCCCCCATGCTTATCGATGACTTAAAAAAGGTTCCCCCCCCCTCCAACGGAACGAAATGTTGATCGGTCAAATTTCCAAATTTTGGGACCAAACAAAAAAAAAGTCCCCCCCCCCCCGGTTTATTAAGCCGGCTGACTGAGTCGTTGCGAAATTTCCGGCCCGACTTGAATTGTTAAAACCTCCCTCCTTGAAAAATCCTGCGTCTTGTTTATAAGAGAAAGAGATACATTTTGAGCATATTGCAATTAAAAGAAGAAAATTATAAATGTTCAAAAATTTGTAATCAATGAAATCGAAACAAATCCCAGACATTTCTTTAAAAAATTATAAGGAAAAAAATTGTAGCCTATGGCGGAAACTAACTCCAATATAGACGACACTACAAATGCTGATAGGACGTTCATGGTTCAGAAAGCAGTGGCTACTTTTGTTAAACGTTTGAATATATGACGTTAAAAAAAAAAGCATTACAGTTAACGTATTTAAGGAAATCTAAAGAAGCAAAGCCGAAAGAGAATCATCTTTATGTATGAGAGTATTTTGTCATCACGAAATGTATCCATGTTTCGTATCATATTTTTGTTCTTTGTGAACTTGTTTGAGCTTTAACTCTACAGGTGACCAAACCAAATATCCATGTTGAATGACATTGGACAAATAAATACATTTAATTGAATGGAATTAAATTTAAAAAATGACCCTAACTTCGAGGGAAACTAATTTGAGTGTTCTTTGTTTTGACAGCATGTCGTCACCGAGGTGGATCTAGGAACCAGGGAGGGTTCGAACTATGAGGAGCATAGGTCGGATTTCGTCTCGTACGCTTCAACAAATGTAAGACTACATTGCAAGAGAAAATAATAGGAGTATTTGTATTCTTGTATTTTTTCCCTTTCATTTATTTATCTATACTTACGTTCTTATTCGTAGAGATATATTTTTATTTTTATTTTTTTATTTATCAACTTAATTTTTCCACTGTTGGATAAAACACCCGGCTCATAGGATTCCACTAAGCAATTTTATATACAAATGCCCTTTGCGAGCGTTTGTTTCTAGTGATACTACTGCTACTACTACTCATACTACTAGTACTACGATTAATAATAATAGTAATATAATAATGATTGTAACAGTAACAGGATAAAAATGATATAATGACAATAATGGTTATCTTCATGATCACAGGTCGGTGGTAGTGTCAGCGCTGGAGGGTCATATATGGGCTTCAGCGCTTCGCTTTCGGTTGATATGGATTCCTTCAACAGCGGAATGAAGAGTGGCTCCAGTTTCGGTAGCATGTACTCCTCCTACAGGGTTGGAAGCCTTAGTCTGAATGGTGAGAAATAGAATCTTTATTTCATTGATTTTATGTAAATTATGTACCAAAGTCATTGTTATTTTGTAAGGATCATTTCTTACAAGCCATTTATGTGCTTTTCATGATACTCTCACTTTTGTCCGACAAATCATTTCTTCCTCCATTTTGTCCTTATTTTTTTCTGATTTTCCTCATCACCGTTGGCCTACTGTTTTCCATTACGCATCGTTACAAATCATTAAAATAAAATCTAATTTAACAAACTAAAACAAAGTCGTTCAAGTAAAATCAGATGAAATCAAACTGAATCAAATCATTCAAACCAAATCAATTCAAATTAAACAAAATTAAATCTAATCGAACAAAACCAAATTAATCATATAACATGAAATTAAATGAAATCTATTTCTTATCCAATCAATCTTTCCAGAGCCAATCAGCTTGAAACTCATCAACATGCGTGAGCTATTTGCTGATGATTACTGGACCCAGACGCAGGCTTACATCGATTCTGGGCACTGCTCGCATCATGGAATAGGACGGCGGCTGCGGTGAATGTATGGACGGCTTTGAAGGACTATCGGAATTGGAAGAAGGTACACGACAGCACGAGTAGGTTTTGTTTCCTTATTCTTTTTCTCTTTTTTGCACTCGAAATTTGTAATGATAATAATAACCTTTCAAATAAACCGCTTAAGGCCTACCGTTACAAATGTACGCGACCGACCCAATCGCTGACAGTGTTATGGTCATGCGCGATATATGTTATCTACAGGGGCGTCGCTAGACCTTTTTCAGTGGGGGGGTGTAGAGGCTTACGATTACCGACAAAACTAGCCACCAATTACCGATAAAATTAATGTCCAATATCGAAAAATTCAACCCTATAAACCTGGGGCCGAAGGCTAATAGTTTTTCCTATGGACTATCTCTTGTACTTGCCTATGCGCAAAATGGTCATTTTCCTCGACGACATAAAATATACGAATTATTTCTTCAATTTAGTCAGCATCATAGCTATATATTTTAAGGCAGGCGCGGAGCTAGGATCTTATTTTAGGGAGGGGCGGTAGTGAGGCAAGAGAATCACTTAAAAGCGCGTTCATTAAGGGGATGTGGGTGATGGGCCTCCCGCGCGAAGCGCGGAAGCTTAGACGTTTCCTTAAAATATTAGGAAAGAAGACGATTAATTGTACCGTTTTCGACTGATATCCTTGGCTGAATGAAGTTTCCCCCCCCCCCCCTCCCGCGCGAAAGCTTTGGCGTTTCATTGAATTATTATAAAAAAGAAGACGATTTGCTCTACCGTTCTCGACTGTTTATCCTTTTCTGGATTCAGTCCCCCCCCCCCCCCCCCCTCTCGTGCAAAGCGCGGAAGCTTTGACGTTTCATTAAATTTTGAGAAAAAGCAGACGATTCGGTGTACTGTTCTCGACTCTTAATCCTTATCTGAATGAAGCTTCCCCTCCCGCGCGAAGCGCGAAATTTTAAACGTTGCATTAAATTATTAGAGAAAGAATTAGACGATTCGTCATACCGTTTTCGACTCTTAATAAGGCCTATTCATCTGAATTCAGTTTCCCCCTCTTGCGCGAAGCGCGAAAGCGTTGACGTTTCCTCATATCATTAGAGAAAGAACACGATTCGTTGCACCGTTTTCGACTCTTAATAAGGCCTATTCATCTGAATTCAGTTTCTCCCTCTTGCGCGAAGCGCGAAAGCGTTGACGTTTCCTCATATCATTTGAGAAAGAACACGATTCGTTGCACCGTTTTTCGACTCTTAATAAGGCCTATTCATCTGAATTCAGTTTCTCCCTCTTGCGCGAAGCGCGAAAGCGTTGACGTTTCCTCATATCATTTGAGAAAGAACACGATTCGTTGCACCGTTTTCGACTCTAAATAAGCCCTATTCATCTCAATTCAGTTTCCCCTCTCCGCGCAAAGCGCGAAAACTTTGACGTTTCCTCAAATTATTAAAGAAAAAACACGATACGTTGTACCGTTTTAGACTCTAAATAAGCCCTATTAATTTTGTCTGAATTCAGTTTACCCCTCTCGCGCAAAGCGCGGAAGCTTTGACGTTTCTTAAATTATTAGAGAAAGAAGACGATTCGTTGTATCGTTCTCGACTTGTCTAAATGAAGTTTTCCCCTTCCGCGCTAAGCGCGGAATTTTGGCGTTTCATCACAATATAGAGAAAGGAAGACGATTCATCGTACCGTTTTCGACTCTTATTAAGCCCTATTCATTTGAATTCAGTTTCCCCTCTCGCGCGAAGCGCGAAAGCTTTATCGTTTTCTTAAATTATTAGAGAAAGAACACGGTTCGTTGTACCGTTTTTGACTCTAAATAAGCCCTATCATCTCAATTCAGTTTCCCCCTCTCGCGCAAAGCGCGAAAACTTTGACGTTTCCTCAAATTATTATAGAAAAAACACGATACGTTGTACCGTTTTAGACTCTAAATAAGCCCTATTAATTTTGTCTGAATTCAGTTTCTCCCTCTCGCTTTGACGTTTCCTTAAATTATTAGAAAAAAGAGACGATTCTGTGTACTGTTCTCGACTCTTAATCCTTATCTGAATGAAGCTTCCCCCTCCCGCGCGAAGCGCGGAAGTTTAAACGTTGCATTAAATTATTAGAGAAAGAAGACGATTCGTCATACCGTTTTCGACTCTTAATAAGGCCTATTCATCTTAATTCAGTTTCCCCCTCTTGCGCGAAGCGCGAAAGCGTTGACGTTTCCTCATATCATTAGAGAAAGAACACGATTCGTTGCACCGTTTTCGACTCTTAATAAGGCCTATTCATCTGAATTCAGTTTCCCCTCTTGCGCGAAGCGCGAAAGCGTTGACGTTTCTCATATCATTAGAGAACGAACACGATTCGTTGCACCGTTTTCGACTCTTATTAAGCCCTATTCATCTGAAATCAGTTTCCCCCCTCTCGCGCGAAGCGCGAAAGCTTTATCGTTTTCCTCAATTATTAGAGAAAGAACACGGTTCGTTGTACCGTTTTTGACTCTAAATAAGCCCTATTCATCTCAATTCAGTTTCCCCCTCTCGCGCAAAGCGCGAAAACTTTGACGTTTCCTCAAATTATTAGAGAAAGAAGACGATTCGTTGTACCGTTCTCGACTTAATGAAGTTTTCCCCTTTTGGCGTTTCATCACAATATAGAGAAAGGAAGACGATTCATCGTACCGTTTTCGACTCTTATTAAGCCCTATTCATCTGAAATCAGTTTTCCCCTCTCGCGCGAAGCGTGAAAGCTTTATCGTTTTCTCAATTATTAGAGAAAGAACACGGTTCGTTGTACCGTTTTTTGACTCTAAATAAGCCCTATTCATCTCAATTCAGTTTCCCCCTCTCGCGCAAAGCGCGAAAACTTTGACGTTTCCTCAAATTATTAGAGAAAAAACACGATACGTTGTACCGTTTTAGACTCTAAATAAGCCCTATTAATTTCGTCTGAATTCAGTTTCTCCCTCTCGCTTTGACGTTTCCTTAAATTATTAGAGAAAGAAGACGATTCGTTGTACCGTTCTCGACTCGTTTAAATGAAGTTTTCCCCTTCCGCGCGAAGCGCGGAATTTTTGGCGTTTCATCACAATATATAGAAAGGAAGACGATTCCTCGTACAGTTTTCGAATCTTATTAAGCCCTATTCATCTGAATTCAGTTTCCCCCTCTCGCGCGAAGCGCGAAAGCCTTGACGTTTCCTCAGATTATTAGAGAAAGAACACGATTCGTTGTACCGTTTTCGACTTTTAATAAGCCCTATTTGTCTGAATTCAGTTTCCCACTTTCGCGCGAAGAGCGAAAACTTTGACGTTTCCTCAAATTATTAGAGAAAAAACACGATACGTTGTACCGTTTTAGACTCTAAATAAGCCCTATTAATTTTGTCTGAATCAGTTTCTCCCTCTCGCTTTGACGTTTCCTTAAATTATTAGAGATAGAAGGACGATTCGTTGTACGTTCTCGACTCGTCTAATTGAAGTTTCACCTTCCGCGAGAAGCGCGAAATTTTTGGCCTTTCATCACAGTATAAAGAAAGGAAGACGATTCGTCGTACCGTTGTTGACTCTTAAACCTTGTTTGAATTTAGTTTCCCCGAAAATTTTAAACCTCTGATTTCTTTAGCTGAACTTATAGGAAAGTGAAACTTCGAGAAAATACAAGTATTGTAGTTGTAGTCACTCTCGAAATGGTCACAGCGGTTAGAAGTCACAGTTCGTAGGGAAAAAAACTTGTCGGCCGACCGACAATATACATCTCACCCGACTTTAAACTTCTGCATTGATATAGTACACGAGGATCGAGCAAGAATACCGACACAGCTGACCCGACACAGCAACATATTTACCCGTGTCTTTCTTGCTCCCTCGACGAGACGACTCCACCCAACAACCCTTCTCTCTTTTACTCCCACTTCTCCTCTCTCAGCACTCTTATCTCCCCTCTCTCTCCTCTCTTTCATCCCCTGTATTTTTTGTTTCCCTTTCACTGTTTTTTCTTCTTTTTCCTTTCTTTCTTTTCTTTCTTTTCCTTTCTTTCCTCTCCTCCCTCTTTTTCTTTTTTCTCTTTCTTTCTTCTCTTTTCTCTCCTTTCTTTTCCTTTCTTTCCTTTCTTTTCCTTTCTTTCTTTTCTTTTCCTTTTCTTTTTTTCTTTTCTTTCCCTTTCCCTCTCTTTTTTCCCTCTCTTTTTTTTCCCTCTCTTTTTTTCCCTCCCTTTTTTTTCCCTCTCTTTTTTTCCTCTTTTTTTCCCTCCCCCCTTTTCTCTTTTTCCCGACGGCAGCGCAATTTTACCGACAAAATCCTGACAGGTGGGGGGGTGTCGCACCCCCACACCCCCCCTTTGGCGACGCCCCTGGTTATCTATAGTTGTTGATTAGAAGAGATTGGGCCAACGCAGTTCGAGTTGGGCACCAGGCGCGTACGCAGGGGAGAGGGGGTAGGGGGGGGGGGGGGGGGGGTTGAATCTCCCTTTTGATTTTGTTTATGTGTGTGTTTTTGAGAACCCCCCCCCCCCCCCCCTTTGCGTTTTTTTTTTTAAATAACAAAATAAATAAAATAATAATAATAATAATTACAAAAATTATGGTAATGTGTGACCCCGGGCATCGGATTCATTCACGAACAATGTGCACCATATCCACTCCCTGTGGAGTATTCCTACTATTTGGTCACCATATCGGGGATCGAACACACGACCTTTGCGTTTCAAGTCAAGTGTTTTAGACCACTCAGACACGACACCTCTACTTAAACCCTCTGTTTGCCCCCACATGTCGATCGGCTGACAGGAGTCTCACTCCAGTTAGGCTCAATCAAGACAGACGGCTCAAATGGTAGAACTGCGACGAAAAATGATCCCAAGATGCTTCCTTAATTGCACACAGTTCCTGGTTAAACAAATGGTATGGGACTAAAAAGGCGTCAGGTATGAAATGTTGGGACCATGCAATTAAACAAAGGAATATACGCCATATCGTATCCAACTGAAACTAAGTGGCCAAACTCTGTGTGTATGACCATGATAAACAGCTCTGGCTCGTTCAATATCTATTTTAATGAAATTGAGAAAATTAGATCGGTTCTACATTAATTTCTTCCAGACCCGGATGTGACGATTCCCCTGACCTGGCCCGATGGCACGTACGGACTAACCCGACCCAATGAGGGTTGTCCCAACAAGGAGTTCCCCTGGAACGAGGGATCTAGATACCAAGACACAGAGGATGATAACGGTGGCACCAACTTATGGAGCGATCCTATTCACATGACAGGGCAGGACACCAGTGGCATGACGCAGAACTTTTGTATCAAAACCGTCACGAACGTTAATGAGAAATCGAAGTGGACCTGGCAGCCCGGAAGCTACTGCATCTACAAGTACGGTGGCAGTTGCCCTGCAGGTAGTTCACGTTTAATATTGTTCAATTTTAAAGTAATTTACGATGTCGTTATATGACTCTGATGTTCATCCAATTAATTTTTGCGATAGAAGCACAATACAGTTTACATCACGCACACGCGCCCACCCAAGCACTCGGCTTCACACATAATTATGTACTATATTTGGGTAGGATGTAGGATTTGCGAAAGTTTCTTCTTTAAATTTCATATTTTATTGTTTTTGTCCTGGCATTATGCACATGGACTTTGGTGTTTACTGGCGTGTATTCATCAAATCTTTATCATCGTGATCCGTCATAGTCGGCTTAATATTAGGGGCTTTTCGTTTGTGTGGACGAGGACACCGTTCCCGTCCTCTAACGATGCGAATTGGCATCAGACACCCGTCCTGTTCATTACCTTATAACCCCAAGGGTGGCCAACCTTTTAAAGCCCACGGGCCACAGCTAACGATTGACATAACTTAGCGGGCCGTAGGTTGTGTTCTCCCCCCAACACACATAGTCATGCAATACGTGTACACCTGCAATTTTGCAAAACAAACAAGCAAACAACAAAATCAGTGAAAAAAAAAAATCAGGCTTACTTTTTTAGTATGATTTCTAGGGGGGGGGGGGGATTTGATGGACAAGTTTTAGCAAGTTAGACCGGTCACTAATTTGTCAGGTCTTGTTTTGTCTAGCTTCACCCTGTAACTCTCCATAATTTGCTAGATGCAGTGTGTCATAATGTCTATTACATTCACACTCTGGTTACAAATAATGCAAAGTGGGTTACCTTTCTCTTCTCTGAAGAAATACTTCACAGATCAATCTGATTTATGTTTCTGCCTTCATCAGAAACCTTCCTTTTCTTCGTGGGTCTCGAAGTCGATGCCTTGTTGGTTGTTATTTCAAACAAAATCAAGGACACCAGCAGAAAGAATATCCTAACCTTATAGTTGTTCAATGTACATATCATTGAACGCGGTTTAAAGGAAGGGGACTATCCAGCTTACGATTAAGATTCATGAGAAAATTCAATGGCGGGAGAAAAGGGTTGTAAGTTTCAAGACAAGTATGGCATTTCAAACATGGCATTTCAATTCACAACATTTGTATATTTACAAATGTTACTGCGTGCGGAAATTTCGAACTGAAATTAACACTGCGAGTGATGTTAATGTCGTTAATGTAATGAATGAGAGGAAATTTGAGGAGTTTTGTATCAACCAAGTAGTCAATTTGTTGTGAATGATGAAAACAAATGATGGAAATAGAGATTGCTGTGTGTAAATGTTTTACCCTATTTCATCACTGCTATGCGGGCCGCATTTCATTGATGAGCTTTTTTTATATTTAATTTTTCAAAGCTCCGCGGGACGCACCAAAGGAGCTCACGGGCCGCAACAAGAGCTTTTCACCTTTCCTGACCTTTCCCCATCATCTAGCTGACCTCTTAGCTTAATCCGATCTTTTAGCTTAATCCGACCTCTTAGCTTAATCCGACCTTTTATTTTCCTCTGACATTACACGTTTCCCTACCTTTTACTTTTATCTGACCTCAATTTTTCAAACAGACTTCGCGGAAGGCTATTTTTACGGTGGGGCCATGCTTGCTAGAGAATCACTCTTTTGCCTTCGACATTTTACCACTTTCTACATTTTTGTCTTTGAGGTTTCATTTATCAAACATTTCGCCTTTATCTGATCGTTTGTCTTAAGAATTGGCTGAGCTTTCGTCGTTTTTTACCTTTCGCTTTTATATCATTTTTTTGTCTTGACCGACCTTTAAAAAAAAAACGATATTCCACCTTTTCTGACCTCTTAACTTTATCTGACCTTTCATCTTTATCAGACCTTTTTATCACCTATGTCACCGGCCTTCGCAGTTATATTTACTAGGACGATGAAAACAAGGATACACAAGCTCTTTTGGTGGCACCTTGCTAGTCTAGTTCTGGACCCTATATTGACTTTTGTTATTCGCCGACTATAACCGACTATAAACGTTAAGCCGATTTATGGCGCGATCCTTAGTGATTTCGCGATCCCCACCAATCACTCGGCTTAACGTTAATAGTCGGGATCGCGCAATCACTAAGGATCGCGCCATCACTCGGCTTAACGTTTATAGTCGGCGAATAACAAAAATCAATATAGGGTTCGGAACTAGACTAGCACCTTGCCAGATCGGAATTCATTTTTGCTATTTTCTGACCATTTAGGGTGCGTTCAATCGAATTTTCGAAGCTAGAATCACAAACATGAATCACAATTCAAAACGCCGTTACAAAAAGCAAGGTCACTGCGGTTTGCGTTCAAGCGATTTTTCATCAACGCTGATTCTACCTCATTGCGAGCCAAACCACTGCGCATCACACTGCGCAGTATGGCCCAGGAACTTCGGCGCGCGCTTTCTGGAATTATTGTTTACGGCCGACTGTCGACTGCTGTTTTGAGCATAGATCGCAATAATAAGACAAAGAATGAGAAGGTGATAGAAGGAAGAAACAAAGAATAACATAAGGAAAGACGGAAAGATAAAGTCGATAGAATGATTAAAACAAAGAATAACATTAGAGAACGTGAAAGAAGGAAGAATCGAAGAATAACATAAGGAAAGACAGAAAGACAGAAAGAGAGAGTGATAGAATGCTTAAAACAAAGAATTACATAAAAGGTGATAGAAGGAAAAAACAAAGCATAACATAAGAATAGAAGGAAGAAACAAAGAATAACAAAAGAGAAGGTAATAGAAGGAAAAAACAAAGAATAACATAAAAATAGAAGGAAGAAACAAAGAATAACATAAGGAAAGACATAAGGAAAGACAGAAAGAGAATGTGAAAAAAGGAAGGAACAAAGAATGACAGAAAGAGAATGTGAAAAAAGGAAGGAACAAAGAATGACATAAGGAAGAACAGAAAGAGAAAGTGATAGAATGATTAAAACAAAGAATAACATAAGAGAAGGTGAAAGAAGGAAGAATCAAAGAATAACATAAGGAAAGATAGAAAGAGAAAGTAACAGAATGATTAAAACAAAGAATAACATAAGAGAAGATGATAGAAGGAAGAAACAAAGAATAACATAAGGAAAGACAGAAAGAGAAATTGATAGAATGCTTAAAACAAAGAATTACATAAGAAAAGGTGATAGAAGGAAAAAACAAAGAATAACATAAGTATAGAAGGAAGAAACAAAGAATAACATAAGGAAAGACAGAAAAAGCAAATGATAGAATGATAAAAACAAAGAATAACATAAGAAAAGGTGATAGAAGGAAAAAAAACAAAGAATAACATAAGAATAGAAGGAAGAAACAAAGAATAACATAAGGAAAGACAGAAAGAGAAAATGATAGAAGGAAAAACAAGGAAAAACATAACGAAACAGGCCACGATGGTATAGTGAACGCAAATTGCATGCAAAGCGGGCGCGCGGTTTTTCCCAAACCGGAAGAGGCTTCGTCATACAATCATGATTGAGAACTCCGTCCGTTCAATCGAATTTTAGCGACCGTGATTCTTTTGAATCATGATACAAAACGCATCTTTTTCAGCGTTTCATGTTTGTGTTTTCAAACACGTTTATTTTTACGACCGACGAAAAAATCGCTTGAACGCATTGCGTTTTAAACTAAACGTCTTTAGAAACCGTGATTCTAGGGTGAACAAGTGTCGATTAAACGCACCCATAGACCTACCTTTATGTGAATGTACGCCTTTTAGCTTTGTTTTAATTTATTGACCTTTCGCCTTTATCACCTTTCCCTTCATTTTTCCCCAGCCTTCACTGAATGTATTATACTGGTGCGACGAGGACAAGAGCAACAATTAGAACTCGTACGGCGGGACTTGGCCTGCGAGAAAGTCACCCTATCACCTATATGTAATCTCTTGTTTTATCCAATCTGTTGTCTTGAGTTATCTTTCATATTTAATTGACCTATCGCCTTTCCTGACCTTTCACCTTCAGCTGAAATTTGCACTTGATCTGACCTTTAACCTTTATCTGATTTGTTACATCTTTTTCCTCAGCCTTCACCGAAGGTTGGATTTACTGGGATGATGAGGATACCAACAACCAGAACACGAAAAGCGGGACCTTGCCGTCTGGAAGTTACGGCTACAAAGATAACACCGAATATATGTTCTGCTGTCGCAGCGATGGTGTGACTAACGAGGCCATCTTCCTACCCACCGATGATAACTTCTACCTCTTCTCACAGTTCGAGAATTGCCAGAAGGTGTGTATTGAACATATTCAAAAACATATCTCACAAAAGTGTTTCTCTTTAAATGCTACAGAAAGCCCCCCCCCCTAATAATAATTATAAAAAAACAACATAACAAACCAAAACACTGTTTTCGTCGTAGTAAAGTGTAAATAATTTTGCAACGCCTGGTATTTTGTTATTACAATACTTCTTGATGTTCTTTTCCCTTCTTCTTATGATTATGATTATTATTATCATTATTATTATCATGATCATCTTCATCATCAACAAATATTATATCCTTTTTATTACCAGTATCATCATTGTTAATACTACTACATATTAAGTACGTCTTCATTTCCATCTTACGTTACACAATTTGTATCTTGTTTAGGTGAACGGGATGACTGTATCAAAGGAATGGTTTTATTGGGACACTGAAGACCACAATAACAGCGACAGAATGTCTTCAGTACACCCTTACCAAGGCGTTTTCTCTAACGGTAAAAACATCGAACTCAACTTCTGCTACTACCAAAAAGAGTGAGGATAGCACATCTTTTGATTTAACGTCTTCAACGGATAACGGACCGGCCAACTGTTACATAGGTCAAACCATAGCTGGTAGAGTAGAGTTATATATTTATCGTACGGGAAGGTTCGATCGTTCGTAGGTTAAAAAGAAACTTGAGTTTTGAGAAACGTGAAAGCAAACTGGGACTTTTAAAAATTCTTTGTTATGCTATTATGAAAGGGTGTCATAGAATAAGTGTATCCTGTAGAAGATGTCTCTTCAAAATTACATCCTCATTTTCAACATAATGACAAGTAATACAGCTGAGGTTCTGGATCACACACATTTTGTGTGGTCCCATACACATTTTGGTGACTTTTAGGAAGACTTAGCTAATTCCTTATCATTATGATGACTATTTCGGGCTACATGAATAATTAACCCAGCTCAGTACGATATGGGTCAAACTCTCGACAGGCCTGTGTCATCAAGGGGGTGGGGAGGGGTGGTGGCTGGTGAAGTAAATACCGAATTCACATGCCACACAATTTTAGGGGAGGTTTTAAAAATGGTCCTATTTTACCAAAATAGTAATAAATAAATAAATATTTCTAGTCATAATTATTTCCTACGATACACCTTTATATTTCCCCTATGGAAATAGCATATAAAGAATGAGAACGAGCTGACTAAATTATTTACATTTCACAGAACTCTTCTTTCACTTTAAGTTTAAGAAAAACTTTGTTTTTACAGGGATTCACGGTTTAGTAATTTATAAAACGGTGATAAATGAACTTTAAGGAAAATAACAGTAAACATGATTTATTTTCAACGAAACGGCGTGGTTTAATGTATTTAAATTATGTAAGAACAATGCTTCTAAGTAGGCTATAATATGTTAGGGTTGTTAGTTGTTTCCCTTCAATTAATTAGGTTAATTTGAGTAATCAGCAGAGATCAACCCTTTTATGCACGAATATTGGAACATGAAGGTTACGTAAATTTATTTTCAAAGCAATGTGTAATGTGTATTTAGTACAAGAGACTGAAAGGTCACTGTATTGTTTTCATTGGTCTGCTGTTTTTCTTCGCTAAAAATTAATCCGTTTCAGGACATTTAGCAGTGAAGTACTGTGGTTATGGGTATTCCTTGCACAGGAAAATAAGTTAAAGTAGAATAAATGTATATGGTGACAGGCACTTAATCGGATTTCATTGAGTTTCTTGTTACGGTGTTATATGATTGTCGTTATATAGCATAAGAATGTGTTAGTGAAGAGAGGGAAAGATAGATGCAGATAGAGAGAGGAAGAGAGAGAGAGAGTGAGAGTGAGAGAGAACGGGATGAGAAAGGGAGGGGGTTTATTGAGAGTGAGGGGAAAGAGATGGAGGGGAGTTATGGAGAAAGAGAGAGAGAGAGAGAGAGAGAGTGTGTTTATGTGTGTGCGCGTGTGTGTGTGTGCCTGAGATAAAATGAAGGGAGAAGAGAAGTAGAAATATAGAGATATTAAAAGAAAGAGAGAGAGAGAGAGAGAGAGAGGGGGAGGTATTCAATATCTAAAAAAATTAATGCAAAAGAAATGGAAATGTAGATAGAGAGAGTGAATATGCGCATAGAGAGCGTGAGAGAGAGGGAGAGGGAGGGAGAGAGGGAGAGAGAGAGAGAAAGAGAGAGTGCGCGAAATGGAGAGCGTGAGTCTGGTATGAAAGGGAATGAGGTGAAAAGTAGAGAGAGATGTTTAAAGAGAGAAAGAGAGATTAAAGATAAAATGAGAATGAGGTGTGGAAATATCGATAGAAGAGGTGGATCCAGATTAACAAATATAGAGAAATAGAGATAGTGAGAGAGGGAGAGAAGGGGATAAAGAGAGGAAAAGAGATAGGGAGAAAAAGGAGAGAGATTGAGATGAAAGGGAAGGAGATAAGAAGTAGTTAGATGTTGGTGAAGGAGTGATAAAAAATATAAGATGAAATATCGAATGAGATTGAAGTGTAGCTGAATAGTTAGAAAAGGTTGATGCAAGAGAAAAAGGAAGAATGAGTACTATAAATGAGATATTTGAGCTAAATGAAGAAGTTTAGAATAACTGATCGCGGAGAGGTGGAAACGAATGGAAAGGAAGAATACAACAATCACAGAGCTAGGATGAAAGTTAGCTATACACTTAAGTGGCGGTTGGAAGAGGAGCGACAAAATACGATGTAGAGAAAATAATAGTTTTACATTCTATGTATATATATTAAATAAGTTAATTAATGCAGATTTTCTTTTTTTTAATGCGATGCAGTTTATGGTTTGGAACTAAACACTTCACGCGGCATTCGCCATAAACACATTAATGTGCAATCCAACCCTTTCAAAAACTTCTTTGTTTTGGAAGCAGAGAAATAACAGAAACAGATAGGCGAACGTTTGAAATAAATTGGGCCTTTAATACATGAGTTATGAATGCTTGCCTGAAATAGGGGATCTCCATGTGAATCTCAAATGGGCAATTTGTCATTGTATTGTGACATAGTCATGGGACATCTCCCCCATTAATATTATTATCATGTGAAAAAATGTCAATAACTATTCTGCTTCTCCTAAGACCCTCCTGGATCGTACATTATTAAAAAACTAACACTTCAATCGTTTTGTGTATACGTGTGTTGAAATATTCGGAAACCAGTCTGCACAACTTTAATCAGAAATCTTAACTTTCTTATTTATGGTCACAGTCATTTCATTCAAACTTTCACCAGTCTGCTTCTCTGATTGTTTTGTTTTCTTTTAGAGTAGCTGGCTGTTAAGTTTGGTTTTCCCTTTAACCCATTGCCTACTGGAACCGGGTGGCTCCTCTGACAAAACAAATATTTGTTGTTGTTGTTGGAATATTGGGCCCATCCCTTGCCTTCGGCTGGATCTGGAAAATACAATGACGTCTTATTTTGTTTACAAGCGACGGATTCCTTAATTTTGCATCTTTCATCAAAATAATACCATGCGCGGGGTTTAGAGTGAGGCAAGTGTAGAGAAGATGACAAAACAGGTACTGAAAATGTTTGAGATGTCATGGGACACCGTCTGCTTGCCTGTGCAAATCATGTTCAACCTGTGACGTCACACATCTTGGCAGCGTTCAGAGAGCTTTTCAGGTGCTATGTGCCGGGGTTATATCTAAGCGTTTTGTAATTGATGTTAATCATTACTTCGAATGTTTCCAAGCATTGAATTTTGATAACCTTGTCCAATCAAAGTTTCACCTCTGTAATTACGACAATAAAGTTAGTTTTTGAAATCAATGAACATTCTCTTTAACTTCCTCCAATGTGCGTACCTAGTACTTTGGTACTACGTAAATGTGGATACATGTGCATGTACACACATATAGAAGTACGGTACCGTACGTGTATGTTATCTTAGCTTAGCTTACTCTTCGAGTCTGTCTACCTAAAATTCATGGTATCTACATCTAAGGTGGTCGGTATGTAATGGGACCAAGCTATGTCGTCTCCTAGCTGTGATGAAGTAGCAGATGAGCTGCAAGTTATAGAATCTATTTTCTGCCAAAGTGGAGAATTCGTGCTCCATGATGTCAACGCATTAACCGGTAAGTAGCCCACGACATTTCCCTAGACTACTATAGGTGGTCGCTGCTGGTACTCAGCCCGGGCGGCAGGCGCGGTGAGCGACGGAAAACCGCTGGCTTCTACTATGTTGAGAAAATTTCATGTAGAATAGTCAATAGACGAATATATCTAGTCGCTATCATAGAGACTACGGTAGTCTGGTCCACACCAGTTAAAACTAGTGGTGGAACTGTTTATTGGTCACTATGAGTATGAGTATGAGTATGAGCTCACAATGTATGAGGAAAAGATATACCGGGTAGCTAAATGGCTTGCATGTGCTATAAATGAAGGGAAATAAAATACACATTTTGAATACACCATGGCCTAGAGTCATTTGTTGTTTGTTGTTGCTGTTGCTGTTGTTGTTAGCGTATTAGCATGTTGTTACTATTGTTTTGATTTGATAAAACATGCTGATTTAGCCCTATTCTGTGTATGACATTGTTTTGTACATGTTGGATGGGAAGGGCATGTGTTGTCCCAGGCCAGGTGCAGGTTATGTCATAAAATTGTGATTTGCACTAGACTATTGACTTTATATTAAACTTGTAAAAAGCTGTGTATTAAACAGGAGTTGCAAATGGACAATTTGCATTTTGGACTTCCTGTTGAAATTCCTGTTAAATTAATTATTCATGCATTTCAATGGGTTGTCAGTGAACTTGTACTTACAGATGAAGGTGTCGTGATGAAAATGCCCTGGCATTCAATAGATGGTTGATTGAGAATATTCTTTTTATAAAATTCAAAATGTGTCGTCAATTTTTGCCCGTACATGTATCTTGTGCCAACATACTTTTCCTCTTTTTATTTTTTGTTATTTCTGCTTGTAATCTTGTAATAATACTTTGCTCTTTTTATTTGATGCTATGTTTTGCCCATAATCTTCTAATAATTCATTGTGTGTTTTGCTCCTTTAATTTTTTTTTCTTTTCTGCTCGTATTCTTCTACCAAATTGTGTTTGCTCTTTTTTCATTCAGGGTCATCTCGATACACCATTGCCATTTCCAATGTCCCCGGTAATTCTCAGTCTCCCCGCACTGGCTCGACCCTTGCCATCACATTCACAACCACACAATGCTACCCACAATCCTTGCCGGATATCAGCTTGACCTCTGACCTCCTTACCAGGAAAGCCACTGATAGCATGAAGAGCGACCTTGCTGAATATGCAAATGAGCACCTGCGTGGTGAACCAATGACATTAGAGATAGTGGAATGGGTGAGGCTTCATTTCAAGGAGTATGCAAATGAGGGCCAAACTCTGAACCAATCACACGTTGTATCTGATAGGCAAGGTAAGTTTGTGCTTGGGGTCTGTGTGAATATATTTATTCATTTATTTATTTACCTATTTATTTATTTCCTAATTTATATAATTTACTAATCTATTTACTTAATTATGTTTTTGTGTATTCATTCCATTATATATCTATTCATTAACTTATTTAATTACTTTTACAAGGTACCATTGTAAGTTACAATACTGCTTTCAACATTTGCCCTGTTGGTCTATCTTTTGTAGATAATAATATGATTAAAGACAGCATTGTCTATCAATAATGAAGACAAATTCAAAGACTTTCTACAACAATTTGTAATGCAGATGCTTTCATGCGATCTCTTTTTTGTTTTGGTCTTATTATGTACATGTACATTATTTCTGCGTTCATTTGGTGACACAGGGGGGCTTACGGTTTCTCTACTGCGACTGGATCACATGCGAGCTAAGGCGCGCTACGTCAAGACAATAACAAGCTGGTGTGCAGAGCTGGGCATCATGGGAAGAATTTTCTTTGTTGAGAAGCTCATCTTGATCCTTCTTGAAGGTCATCAGGTCAACATCAAGGTCAGTTTTATAATACATGATATACTAATCATAACAATAAAAATATGATATGTAATTATAATATTATTGATCATAATAATAATAATGATAGTGATGATGATAACAACTACATCAACAACAATAATATATGAGGCTGAATAGTTACTAGCAGGGGGGGGGGGGGGGGTTACCTCCTCACTTTAAATTATGTACTAGCCCTCAAGGTTACGCCAGCTTGTACAGTTTAGTTCAAATGACTGCTTGCATGACTCATAGTGTAAAACTTTGAATATTATTTGTTTAATTTCTGTGAACCCTTGTCGTTGTTCGTGGATCGTGATGATAGCTCTGAGGTTTTAAAGATTAAAGGTCCTATGTCCCATTTGCAGGCCAACAAAATGGAAAGTTTAAATTCCAACGACATTTGAAAGAATAATTTAGAACTTCCCTCAAAACGTAAGGGCTTGGCAATGGCTTTTAGTGGGAAAATAAGGACTATTAGTTGTCGAATCGACTTGAGTGATTAACTCTTTGTTTGCTTTGTTCGCCGATTTGCACGGACGTAGGCGTGCCAACTTCGCATTTTTGCACAGATGTATACGAGTCAATTAGACATTCATATTACCGCTCGCAGTGTGTAGCCACGCGTTGCGTTCACTATTGTTTACATTGTATACATCGCACGCTTTCCGGTAAACTGTTTTTCTTCATAGTGTTACATTCGAAATTACCGTGTATTTAGCGGTTTTCTTTGGATTTTTTTTACTGATGTTACGATGGCACCTGCTGGGAAACGTCAACGTGTGTTTAGTGTAGAGGAGGCTCGAGATCTTGTTACTATGGAAGCATGGAGCATGGACTCTGATTCCGACGAATCGAGCAGTGACGAAGACTCTAGTGATGAAAGTGTTCCCTCTAGTCCCACTCGTAGCAAGAAAGAGAGTAGACTGATAGAATAAGAATGAATAAAAATTAATGAAAGAGCTAGAGATGACAGCAAGAAAGAGAGTAGACAGTGATAGAATAAGAATGAATAAAAATAATGAAAGAAAGAGATAGAGATGACAGCAAGAAAGAGAGTAGACAGTGATAGAATAAGAATGAATAAAACTAATGAAAGAAAGATGTATCCTGTCTTGCCGTCATCTTTATATCTTTCTTTTATTATCTTTATTCATTCTTATGCTATCAGTGTTTACTCTCTTTCTTTCCGTCATCTCTATCTTATTATTATCATTTTCCTATCTATATGTACCCTATGTCTTGCCATCATCTGTATATCTTTTTCTTATTATCTTTATTCATTCTTATATCAGTGTAATACTCTCTTTCTTGCCGTCATCTCTATCTCATTATTATTATCATTTTCCTATCTATATGTACCCTATGTCTTGCCGTCATCTCTATATCTTTCTCTTATTATCTTTATTCATTCTTATGCTATCAGTGTTTACTCTCTTTCTTGCCGTCATCTCTATCTTATTATTATTATTATTTTCCTATCAATATGTATCCTATGTCTTGCCGTCATCTCTATATATTTCTCTTATTATCTTTATTCATTCTTATGCTATCAGTGTTTACTCTCTTTCTTTCCGTCATCTCTATCTTATTATCATTATCATTTTCCTATCTATATGTACCCTATGTCTTGCCGTCATCTGTATATCTTTCTCTTATTATCTTTATTCATTCTTATGCTATCAGTGTTTACTCTCTTTCTTTCCGTCATATCTATCTTATTATTATTATCATTTTCCTATCTATACGTACCCTATGTCTTGCCGTCATCTCTATATCTTTCTCTTATTATCTTTATTCATTCTTATGTTATCAGTGTTTACTCTCTTTCTTTCCGTCATCTCTATCTCATTATTATTGTTATTTTTGTATCAATATGTATCCTGTCTTGCCGTCATCTTTATCTTTTCCTCTTATAATCTTTATTCACAGTAAAGTCCTTTCATTTCATATCACTATTTCTCTCTCATAATGTCTCTCACGTCCGTTCTCCGTATTTTATTCATTGCATACTCCACTCGTCAATCATTTCTGATAATAAGCTCTCTCACAATGAAGTAAATGGAAAACAATGCAATATAGTTTATATTTTAAGACTGATTCATTCTTTCTTTGTATATCTATGGCTGTGATAAATGTACTTGAAATCAATTTTATTGAGGGGTAAAGAAGGTGAGAGAACAGATGCGGTGCACATTCATAATGAGACATTTCAATAAGATGCTGATTATGTCATGTATATCACATATAATATATTATGCCTATACCATGTATACATGCTCATACCAGTGGGCAAAATCAATAACATTCTCTTATTTCTTATTGACTTATCATGGCACAACAAAGAAAAACATCCCCACGACGTCCCTTTTCATGCCCCGCTAAGCCGGACATTGACAATAACCTGGGGTAATAGGGATTTCAATGGGCAGATTAGCCCATTGTCAAGGGTGGCTGAGCGGGGTACTTTCAAGTCTCTCCCTATTGAACTTCTTTTCTTCAACAACCTAAATACTAACCTTCTGAATTGTTAGAATACTTGAGCAAGGTATGTAAAGAAAGGTAAGAAGTCCACCTTTCTAATAGATTCGATTTGAAGATGTCTTATCATTGGTAAATAAGATATTCTAGAGGGATAAAAAAGCTGCTGTAAATAAGAAAAATTAAACATTATATAATTATGATTATTATAAAAATAATAATTCAAAATATAACAAATGTAGATTCATCGAAAAGCACGTTTTCCGGTCTACAACTTTGCTACACAATATTTTTCATCATGATCATTCAGTGAAGAGTTATAGCGTCTTGATTTAGCAGAGTCAATAAAAATTCCCTCGAAATGTGTGACCCTAAAAGAATGTGGCACAGGGGGGTTTTTTAAGTGGCGCATAAAGAGTTAAGAAATAGTCTGAATTTCAGAGTCAGACCCTTTTACAAAAAGGTCCTTCGTTTTGTGTTGCACAAAGATTCAATCAGTTTAATTTTGGCCCTTACATGTAGTGGGTTATTGATGTAGACAAATGCAGATGTACCTGTTACAGCTCATTTTATGTACAGTATGTTATTACCAAAGAAAAAAAGATGTCAGTCAGTCAGTCACTCAATAGTGTCTGGCAGTGAAGTCTAGAAGGTAAACGGGTTTCCTTGCATAATTTGAATACTAGGACATTGCTAATGTTTAAATTTCACAGATAGGACATACATAACACAAACTGTACATAATTCCTGCAAAGTTCTACAGAATTTGATGTTGGCTACAAAAGGGACATAGTATCTTTAAAGACCCTGTCAGAAATGAAAAATGAAATGGATGAATTATATATCAAAGGAAAGCTTACAAGCCATAGATTACAATAATACCAATTGTATGCTACCATAGTGCCTGTCAGACAAGTAACCTTTTTGAAAACTCGAAATATAAAGCTTTGAAAATCAAGAGTTTTTTACCTAAAATCTAGCTATCAAAGTGATGACATCATATGTGGAGTACGCAAATTCACAATGACTGTGCATTAATTCAGCACGGCTCATCGCATCAGCTATATAGGCAAGCTGATCAGGTGCACATATTATGTCGTCACTGTAACTGCGGCAAATTTGACCCATGTTGACCTGTAATTTGGAGAGGTGCAGAAAATATGGTTTTAATTCGCTTTTGTGCAATACTGAAAGGGAAAATATTTTGACCTCTTTTATATTGTATTCTATTCATTCAGCTTTCCATTGATAAACAGTTGTATTTTCATCGGATAGGGTCTTTAAAACTGTCACTCCTGTGTGTACATAGCTAGTAGGGGCATCACTAATAAATTGAAATTCAGAATTTTGCAGAACTTTGCGTATATTTCTGTGTAGGAAAACTGGAAGGGGCTGTCAGTATCAGTTTGCGATTTTCAAAAAAAAAAGCTTCTAATTTTGCAGTTCTCACTTCATAATGATTCATTTTTCAATGTGCTTCTTAGTCTATCTCTGTTTTTTCTGTTTTTGCTAATTGGTAGGACTTTATTCTTCGACTGAAAACTCAGAAGGTAGATGTGGATTCTAATGGCAAGGGTTGCAAGGAGAAAATGATGAGCGTTTTAAGTGAAAGGCATGCCGATGAAGAAAAAAGGAGGTTTGTGTAGATTTTAATTTTAATTTGTTTCAACCAGTTGTACCCCAGTCAGACAACCAAACCGTCTCTAAATGGATTCCAAACTGACCAAATATTGGCTATTCAGGATGGTGTATTGTTTGTTTGGTCTGTTGATGCTCTTGTATTATATTCAACATACTAAGAATCTTGCTCTACAATTGGTCAAAAGTAAATCATGTGAAGAAAGATAGTTCTCCCATAATTGATGAAGAAAAGTTTGTTACACAGTGTAGATAGTACTACTATCTTCAGTGAAACTGCGTTGCACTTGGTAGATAGTAGTACTATCTACACAGTGCAACGCACTTTAATTGTATATGTTGCGTATTGCTCTTCTCTTTAAGCTCTTAGTACGCAAACTTTGGTCAAGCGCGAACGATGGTCACACCACCATACTGCATGCACTGAATGTACCGTTTGCTAGATGTTAAAGGTAATGCAAAGTTTTGGTAAATTTTGAAAATTGGCTGGATAGTGATTCTTTACAATTTGTATATATTTGGATGCCCCTGTGGATGTATTATAAGCACCAGAAAATTTAGCCCCTAAAACACTTCTGCTTTTGAGAAAATTTGAATTAAAAAAACTACTGGTGCTCCCGGTAAATTTTGATAAATTTCAAATAGTGCCTACGGCCAAACAATGGTAGCTGCGACCATGAAAATCTCAGAATATGTAGTTGTGGTATATAATTTCCAAATGGGAATAGCCAATCGGTCGATTCTAGTCAAGAAACATTATTTTATAGCTAAATTGATATCTTGACCTTGAGAGGGAGCTATACAACATGAACAGCTTATTATTTTCAATTTCATCACTTCAGACTCGATTTCAACAGCGACAACGGTTACTGAATATTGTAGGATCATATATGCTTCCAATATGTTAATTTGAACCAAATTCATGACCCCATACCAAAACTTTGTATTACCTTTAATTGATGACTTGTTGCTCTACAATGACGGAAGAAGTTAAATATTTCCGATGTGGAATATAAAGCAAATAATCACCTTTTTGTTTCAGGCGATGGCAAACTATCACTTCCTCGGCGATCTGAATGTATACACTATTTTTCCTCAGCTTCGCTTCGGAAAGATAGCTACATCTAGATCGCCTCGGAAGTGATAGTTTGTCCCATCACCTTTACCAACGATAATTATTTGATTACTAAAACCCTGTCTTAACCAGAAAATATAGTCGCGGTGTCGTATGGACGTTGTCCGGATGACATTCTACCCTGTTCCTGTTAAGACGCGTCAATCGGGGTAACGTCCGGACAATATCGAGGTGACATCGAGGTGAGTTTCACCCTAATCGTGCCAGGGTGAGATCGCGGTGACATCCTGATAAACGGCCTATTAAGACGTGCGCGGAACTCTACCCGGGTAGAATGACGTCAGGGCCGTGAAAAAATGTAAACATGTACACAGCGTGCGCCAGCTGATCGCGATGAGGGAGGTGCGGTTTTTGCGGATGGCTAGTTAAGACGGTGTCCATGAGCCTGGCAAAAGCTCACCCCGTGTTTTACGATCAGACCCCCAACTGTTTCTCATCCACATCTCGCTCGGGTGAGATCAAAAAAGTTCTATTAAGACAGGGCTTTAGTTGTAAAAATGTGGTATTAAGTAGCAATGTTGTTTTCTTTGCTTTATTTATTTGATGAAGGTATTAGTTTGAGCATTACATTAATGTTGTTATTTGTTCTGTTTTGAAGAACTATCGGTTAGTGTTTATTCGTTCTCTAAAATAAATGTTGGATGATTTATCGTGCAGTAAGTAGCAATTACTATGTTAACACACTTTAGCTTTGTAGAAGTCAGGTTTACTAAGAAATGCTAACTCATACATGTACACGTATATACCTATGGGGAACTAGTATTTTTTGTTGGTAACCAATTCGTTCACATTTATTGGGATATTACTCAAATACTGTATGTTTTACAAGTTCTATTAATCTTCACAAAGTCTATTGGCTATTCAGAACCTTTTTTTAATTCTTTTGGAATTTTAATTACCAGTTAAGCCATTCTAACCCCAAAATCAACATTTTGTGTCCTTGTTAAGTGCTTGTAGGGAATTAACTAAAGGCTCCAGAAAGACAGTATGAACTATTCATTTTGAGTGACTGCTCATCTGTATCCAAGAGATTTTTGTTGTTGTAACTACATGCACATTTGCATGTCCACAGGTTTTCATCCTTTGAAGTTGCTGAGCTACAGAGCATCCAAGAATTGAAAAAGACTTTTGATGCTGTGAATTTAAGAGAGCTTTTTGAAGAACATATACAACCACTGTGTAGACATCCAATGCAAGGTTCCATCAGATGACAAGGGCATTAACAAGGACGCATGGAGTAGATGCACCACCAAAGGTTCCAAGCAGTGATGAGGTCATTCACAAGGTCACCATCCATTTCCCAGTGCTGTGACCCACTCTCATTTCCAGCAGATGACAGGGTCATTCGCAAGGACGCATGTTTAGCTATGGAGTAGATGCACCACCAAAGATGAGAAGCGGTGACAAGGTCATTCCCAAGGACACTGTCCATTTCCAGGTGCTGTGTCCCACTCTGATTTCCAGCAGTTGACAAGGTCATTCACAAGGATGCATGTTTCGCTACTGAGTAGACGCACCATCAAAGGTTCCATGTGGTGACGAGGTCATTTCCAACGATACCGCCCATTTCCCAGTCGTGTGTCCAACTCTGATTTCCGGCAGATGACAAGGTCATTCACAAGGACGCATGTTTAGCTACTGAGTAGATGCACCACCAAAGGTTCCAAGTGGTGACACTGTCATTCACAAGGGCACTGTCAATTTCCAGGTGCTGTGTCCCACTCTGATTTCCGGCAGATGACAAGGTCATTCACAAGGATGCATGTTTAGCTACTGAGTAGATGCACCACCAAAGGTTCCAAGCAGTGATGAGGTAATTCACAAGGTCACCATCCATTTCAAGGTGCTGTGTCCCACTCTGATTTCCGGCAGATGACAAGGTCATTCACAAGAATGCATATTTAGCTGCTGAGTAGATTCACCACCAAAGGTTTCAAGCAGTGATGAGGTCATTCACAAGGTAACCATCCATTTCCAGGTGATGTGTTCGACTCTGATTTCCGGGAGATGGCGAGGTCATTCACAAGGATGCATGTTTAGCTACTGAGTAGATGCACCACCAAAGGTTCCAAGCAGTGATGAGGTCATTCATAAGGTCACCATCCATTTCAAGGTGCTTTGTCCCACTCTGATTTCCGGCAGATGACAAGGTCATTCACAAGCATGCATATTTAGCTGGTGAGTAGATGCACCACCAAAGGTTCCAAGCAGTGATGAGGCATTCACAAGGACACTGTCCATTTCTAGGTGCTGTGTCCCACTCTGATTTCCAGCAGATGACAGGGTCATTCACAAGGACGCTTTTTACATACTGAGTAGATGCACCACCAAAGGTTCCAAGAAGTGATGAGTCATTCACAAGGTCACCATCCATTTCCAGGTACTTTATCCCACTCTGATTTCCGGCAGATGACAGGGTCATCGCAAGGACGCTTTTTACATACTGAGTAGATGCACCACCAAAGGTTCCAAGAAGTGATGAGTCATTCACAAGGTCACCATCCATTTCCAGGTACTTTATCCCACTCTGATTTCCGGCAGATGACAGGGTCATCGCAAGGACGCATGTTTAGCTATGGAGTAGATGCACCACCAAAAGGCTCCAAGCAGATGACAAGGTCATTCACAAGGACGCATGTTTAGCTGCTTGGTAGGTGCATCACCAAAGGTTCCAAGTGGTGACACTGTCATTCACAAGGGCACTGTCCATTTCCAGGTGCTGTGTCCCACTATGATTTCCAGCAGAATACAAGGTCATTTACAAGGACGCATGTTTAGCTACTGTGTAGATGTACCATCAAAGGTTCCATGTGGTGACGAGGCCATTCCCAACGATACCGCCCATTTCCCAGTCGTGTGTCCCACTCTCATTTCCAGCAGATGACAGGGTCATTCACAAGAACAGCTGGTTAGCTACTGAGCAGATGCACCACCAAAGATGTTACCCTGTTTGTAAAGGAGGTTTTGAGTACTTGTCATCGTATTGCTTTGTGAATGTTACTAGCTTATTGTAGATGGTGAACTATGTACTTGATCAGAGTACTTGATTTGAAAGTCGCAAACTTCAACAAAAGTTGATTGAGGTTATAAACAATTTCTTGTCTTTTAATTTGTGAGAGTATTTAGGAAGCAGTCCTTTCCATCCATTCCTAGCTAACAGCTCTTCCATATCAAATTTAAACAGGGAATACTGCACGTTTTAATTACCATGTTTACTCAAATTCCACTGTATCAACCTTTTGTTAATCTTTCATCTCAGTTGAGGTGTTGCATGGTATAGTCATTCATTCACTTGTCTCTCAATCGAAGGGTTGAGGTTCAAATCTTACCCCAGCACCAACGTCCTTTGGAAAGACATTAATCCACGTTTGCCACTCTCCACCCAGGTGTAAATTGGAACCTTGTAATGGCTCAGTAAGGAAAATTACATGGCCCCCAGGAAGCACAACATTGAAGCTGATGCGGCTTCTCTGGGTAAACAATAATGTTATTATTATTAAGATTAATATATTTCTGTATATTTATTAAAATATAAAGAAAAACAGTTCAAAGACTTATTTTTTTTGTGTGCGTCACAGTTCAATTTTAACATTTTTATCATACACTTAATATTGACTGCTTTGAGGGGCATACTTAAACTATTACCTAGGGTGATCTCAAAACTGTACTGAGCCCCAAGAAGAAGTCTGGATTACAGTGCGCTCTCAAGATCATAGAGGAGTTATAGTTTTAACCATGACCCGAGAAATAAACATTCAATATTTGTTTTATATACCGCATCCCAAGTGCCAATTCTTGAAAAGAGATATTTCAACAAAAATATGCCATCAAAGTGAATTGACTATATTAGAGTCATAGGTAATTTACACGCCTCACCGCACATATCCGTTGAACTTCACATATCCGTTGAACTTCACATACTATTGGCAAGTAGAACCATGCCCGGTCGATACATGTATTATATGTTATATTCCTCACTTTAGAAATCCAGCCATCTGATCGGTCAAAATTAGAGTCGTGATTTTGGCCATTCCCGTAAAATGCCAAAACCGGTCAATAGTCTTTTGAAAAAAGCCATAGGGCATTTTTCAAAAAACTATTGACCAGTTTTAGAATTTTACGTATATGCGTGCAATCTCAATGTTAAGGATTTTAGCACACAAACTAAGAGGACAATTTTTTTTTTTTTTGGTGTCAAAATTGGACATTTTGCTCCGTTGGGGGAGGGGGGGGGGGGGGGGTAAGGCCACCTTTTTTAGGTCAGCCATTGGCATAATTTTTATTTTATTTTATTATTTATAAACTAAATTTAAAAAAAGGGGGAGGGGGTGGGTGGGTTTTTTTTGCTCCAAAATACACTCATAATAAAAAAATGAAGGAGGGGAGGGGGGGGGGGGGTTTAACCCCCCCCCCCTGCGTACGCGCCTGACTGTGGGCTTATGTTTTTTTGTTGTTGTAGGAATATGAGAAGGAGAGCGGTAGCACATTTTCCTTTTAAGTAAAAATTCTTTCTCAAAACGGAAATAGATGTGTAGAGAGGACGGAAAAAGACAGCAGGAAAAGAAGGTAAGAAAAAAGAGAGGGGGCGGGCTGAGGAGAGAGGGGGGTGGAGCGGGGCTGGGAAGAGACCGAGAGGGGCCTGAGCGGGGCTGGGAAGAGAGAGATAGAGAGAGAGAGGCGGGGGTAGACAGAAGAGAAAGAAAGAGAGGGTTCAGAAAGAGACAGAATGGGAGCGGGAGGAAAAAATAACAAGGAGAGTAAGAAGGAAAATGGAGACAGTAAGAGATACAGTAAACGGAAAGCAAGTGGAAGACGAGAAAGAGGGAATGTGACAGGAAAGACCGAAAACATTGCCATGGTAATAAATCGTTTTGCGTACTCAGTCTTTTAACGTCAAGGATGGTATACCAATGCTCATTAACATGTCTAACACTGACACTTTTCCGGGGGGAGGGGGGTTATTGTCCCGCTGGTGATTGGCTGGGGGTGATTGCCCAGGAGGTAATTGTCCTAGAACCGTCATGTTCATCAAAGAAAAACATCGATATTTCGTCATCATAATTATCATCATTATCACATGACATTCATCATTATCGGTATCATTGCTATAATCTTCATTATCACCACAATAGTCATCACTATTTACATCACCATCATGGGGGGGGGGGGGGGCTTTCTATTTATTTGTCCCGCTGGTAGTTGGCTGGGGGTGATTGCCCTGGAGGTAATTGTCCTAGAAACGTCATGTTCATCAAAGAAAAACATCGATATCTCGTCATCATAATTATCATCATCACCATGACATTCATCATTACGGTTTCGATGCCATAGTCTTCATTATCACCACAATAATCATCATTATCATCATCATCATCACCATCATGTTTTTTTTTTTTTTTTTTGGGGGGGGGGGGAGGGTTTTCTATTTATTTGTTCAGTTATTCAGTATATAGTCCGTATGTTTTGTTAGGAAATGCATTCAATTGAAATCAAATGAAAACCCAGAAACAAAATTTCTAAAGCCATAATTGCCGGGATCATTGGTGATGACAAGCAACCACACCATATTAACATAATTATGTACAAGTTATATCTAATTGTACATACATCTATGAAACAGTTTATAAATAGGAATTGTCGTGGTCTGATTGATAAGTCACCGCACTGTGGATCATATGGTTCGTGGTTCGAGATATTCAAGATATTAATCTGCATTTGCCACATTCCACCCAGGTGATGTAAATGGGTACCTGGCAGAAATTAATTCCTTGAAGTGCTGGAGCGCAATAATGGCTGCCAAGCTAAAGTCGGTGTAATAACTGTTGAGCGCCAGGAGCGTCAAATCTGACAGACATGAGCGCTATAGAAGATCTTATATTATATATTATTATTATTATTATTATTATTATGATTATTCTAAAATGATGAAAAGAGAAACATATGTTATGACAAATCTTTATTTATTAAATAGTTTGAAGAATAATAAATAGGTAAAACATTATTCACATCATTTCTTTTGGCATACATGTATATACACAAAAGTGCACGTCTTAAAATTCACATAAAAATTGCAGGAAATAACACTCCTCGCCATACATGTATTTATAAATAATAAATAAATAGTATTTATTAAAAAAAATGACATATGTTAACAATAACAATCAATATCTGAGATGCAATACATTGCATCAATACAACGGCAGTGAATAAGATACATTTTCGATGGAAATGCGGATTTGAATATTATAGATACAATCGTAATTGATATCATCATCCATACATGTTATATACATAATACAACATAACATAATGACACATAAATAATGACACATAAATAATTCTCTACCATAAATGTAAGAAATGTGAAATTATATATGATAATACTAAGCATGAAGCATGCTATATTTTTTTTATGGAAGGGTTGGGGCAAAACGTCTTTAAAGTCTTTGACAAGAAAGGCGGGAAAATGAAACATTTTTCTGATGCGTTATAAGTCTACAAAATATTGGACAAGTATAACCAAATAAATAAATATATATATATATATACAAATATAACAAATATCTCTTATAACCATGTTTGCCAAATCAAAGCTACAATACCCCCCCCCCTTTAAAAAAAAATTCTTTGTAATATTTTGTTTCTGTTGAAATCGCCGACGGTATGCTAATTAGTTAGAATTGATATTAAGTTCATTTGTCTGTTGAATCTTCATAAACACGCAAGCTTTAAATTATTTCTAGTTCAACTTTCCAATTGCAAAGACAAGTATATATACTTCAATTCTTTCTAATGGATTCTTGTTCAGCATATTTCCCCTACAGCTGTAGTTTCCTTCCGAAATATTTATTTGTGTTTAATCAGACCGAACAATTCCATATGAAGGAAATCTTGTTTTGATTGTACTGTGGGTTTCGGGCTTGGGTAGTTTCCGGGTTAGTGACACGGTGTATTGCTTCCGGTTTGGGCTTTACGATTACTTCCTTCCTCCGGATAGTTGGTTGGAAATTTGTTCATGTTAAATTCTGTTTTTATTTTGTTTTGTTCTCATTTGGTTGTCACGACAGATTATTCAGGAATACGAATCGTTCCGTTACCCCCCAAACCCCGAACCACTATAACGATTCGTTTTTTGCTTCAGTATGGCACTCATCAATTAAGTTAAATCTACATCAGGCTTATGCAAATAATTTCAAGAGGAGGAGGAGGAGGAGGAGGAAGGGGAGGGGGCTGATGCCTCTTATCTGAATATGAATCATTCTGTTGTTATTTTACTAGTGATTAAAGCGAAGAAATATATAGATAATGAACTCAGTATGTTTTATATTTCCCAGAAGTGTTTACGACATAACGCACTTGCATCCATATGTCTGTCTAGACAATTTCTTTCTTTCAATTCATTGAAAAGAAGTTTTTTTTAATACTATGATTAATGGGTTCGAAATGAGTGTTGAACACTCGAGAAGGCTAATATATTGTGCAATAAAGAATGATATTGACTTCAGGTAGCAAGTGTTAATTTTGACAGCTGGCCATCAATTCATGTAAGGAAGTATCGAAAGGTCAAACAAACTGTTTTTTTGTTGCTCAGTTGATGGTATGTATTACCATGAACCATGTTATTTTTAAGTATAATAAACACCACTCTATCACAAAATTGTTTTTAGATCGAAGGTTCATTAAAGTTTGCGAGGTCGCTCAAAGCCAATTTCCCCGGAAAAGTACCCTCTTGATTGTAAAATTGTTGATCAATTCCTTTCTTCTTTCGAGTTTCCAGATTATTAATGTATCCCAAAGGGAGCCCCTTGTCTACACCCGAGAGACAGGACGGGGTCTGGACGGTGTTTTAGAACGGACAGAACTACGCGGTAACCTACAGGATACAAAAATCTAAATTTTGTCGGTTTTTTCATCTTTTTTCTTTTTCATTTCATTTTAAGGGGGAAAAAAAAAGAGAAAAGGAGAAATATTTTAATTTTATTTTTGATACTCTTATTTAAAAAAAGAGAGAAAAAGGAGAAAGAAAGAAGTTAATATTAAAAAGAAAGGCATTGGTGATAATATTTAGGTCTTGACTGATTGCCATTACAACAAAAAACAACAACTACAAACTATTACTAATCTACTGAGTATTCAGAAAAAAAGGATAAACTGTTTTAACGCATGTGTCATGTAATAAAATAAATAAATGTACACTGCGTGTGAAGCACACAAAGTACAAATATTAAAGACCGTCAATACTACTGGGCCAGCAGGGATTAGACCACACAGCGAGGTCACTGACATGTGGCTATCTCATTAACTCCGCTCTCAACTAACATAAGAAAAAAGAGGATCATGGGGGACCACCAGGCACCAATTGGGGAAGTTTTCTATATGGAGGGAGCAAGTAGCTACAAGTAGGACAGTGGGGCTTTAAAGTGCAAGCCAAGCTCTAAGATCAATCAGAAAGCAGAAAAATGAGAGACAAATACAGAATGTTCAAAGATTGAGAGTAATCTAAAAAAAAAAAACGCATCCCGATTCATTAATTTTGGAAAAATACTATTTATCGTTTTGTGTGTGGAAGCTAATAGGTAAATTGTCCAACACCACATCGCTACGACATGACCGACTCAGCTTAATTACAGTGTCCATACCTATAGTGATTACAACTTTCAAAAAGTCATAACTTTGATTTCTTATTATTTTTCCGGTTTCCTTCAAAACGTTAATCAGATTGCCTTTCTTATTTTCTGCTTTCTTTTAGAGCAGTTGTCTATTAGTGTTGGATTTTTGTATAGATGCTATGAACACATGGATGTGGCTATTCTGCTAACACTTCCGGTGGTTACAACAAAAGATTGAAGCTGAACCATTGACTCTCTAATGTTATTTAGGACGGAACAGTCCCTTCCATTTTGATCGGATCCTTGTTCGTATGTGACCGTCACCATGGCGCCAGAGGCAGGAAGATTACACTGTAACCAAGGAAACCATCGAAATGTTATCAAAAATAAAGAGTCAGAAAAAGCACATGTGCTAGTCGAGCATGACTCTCCTTATCTACAGCTTGAAATAATAAAAAAAAAGGATTGGTTTCCAATCCCTATAAATAAGATTTGTGTATAATATTACAATCCAAACAATCAGACTGGTTGCTATAATTACAAAGTAATAATTTGCGGTTTTACGAATGGAGGTTCTTGATATATCCATTCTTAAATCAGTAGGAAGCATATTCCATAAGTTACTCCCAACAAACGAAACTTTCCTTGGTCTGTTTTGAATAAAGGAAGACGAAATTTTCCACCAGACTTTTGTTTTGTGGAATATTCATGTTGTATCATACTGCAATAATGTTTTAAGGAATGAGGTAATCGTTCATTTATGAAATCAAACACAAAAGTACAAATAGATAATTTATGCAATTTGAATACATTCAGCAATTGGGGGTCATGAAACAGTGCAATAGTATGGGTACGATGTGGCTTGAAAGTTGTAGCACGTGCGGCCATCTTTTGAGTATAAAGTATACAATTCAAGTGTGATTTATATATTAAGTTCTACCCCAAACCTCGATGCCATATGTAATATAATTCTGTATTAGAGCTTTATACAACAGTATCAATATATATTTAGGTACAAAGTGCCGTAATTTAAAGAGGATACCGACCTTTCTCCGTATACAGTAATTAACAGATTTTAAATGTGAATTCCATGCTAAATGTCTATCACCGGTAATGTAAACAAAATAATGTCGCTTCCTGTACTTCTTTTTTTTCGATAGTTGAATTGTAACTCACCTCGCACGAGCTCAGTGTTGTATGAACTTTGCGTGACATCTGACTGAATCTGCTTTCTAGTGTAGTGTAGTTTTGCCTTCTGACTTCTTCCAAATTAGAGCTGTTTTTAACAAGGCTCAGGACCGATTGGTAGTACTGTATATGAACTAAAGTTTTATTCAACTTATCGAGGGAGCTCACCTATGAAGAGGATCACAGAAAATATGACAAAAAGAAACAAAAGTTAACCACCAGAGAATAATACTTTTCTTTTCCTATTAAGGCTAAGGCTGAAGATTAAGTTCTAAGTAGGTCCATGGTACGGGCAAGCTTTCTCCGAATTGCAAGAAGGTATATAAAAACCAAGTAACAAAACGTAGAATATCACCCCTCCCCCATAATAGAACACTAAACTCTGGCGAAACGAGTAGGAATTCTTATTACAAATAAATGCAAAAATGTATACAAAAAAAGAAATTCAGCAGGTTTTATTTCCATATCTGAATTGCGTGAAAAGAAAAATAAGCAATTTTGCATGAAAAGTGAAGTTTTCTAACAAATTGCGTTTCTCTCCAGCTTAGGGGTGCCAGGGAGTCACTCGGGTAACCTTTAAAAAAAGTATAGTATAACAAATAATATTGCGCTTTTTCTGTACTTTTGTCGGAAAAAACATTGAAATCCACCACAATGTCGTCTCTTTTTGCGTTGGAGAAGAGCAAAATAGCGAGTTTCAATTGCACTTCGGCCGGTCTCGCAAGCCCTCCCTCAATCAATATACCTGTTTGTAGATACAGTTTGCGCATGCGCAGATAAAGGTCACTTGTACAAAATTGTAAAACCCACTGAGACTAATACTGGATACATGCTCATGAAATGCATGTAATCATTATTCATGCATGCACCTGTGATGTATTCTATTGAACACAGGTGGAAGTAATCATTTCAAGAGGGCAAACAAATAATCACCTCCATGACTTTAGCTATGATTATTCCAAAAGGCACAAAGTGGGATTTATCTATGCTTAAACGATTTGTGGATATTTCATCTGACCCATGTGCTAACTACGAACTGGTCTATTGTGGTCAGACGGCTTCGGGATGAGCGGCCAATGAAAATACTAATCGTTAGCTTTCTTCTGGTATTAAGCTTGGTTTGATCAGGGAGGTGAAAGAACAGGAGGCGAAACTCTTGTAATTTATTCAAACGCATTCTTGAGTTCTAAAGCGTAACAATGGGATGTGTAACATTCCACTTGGCTTTGAAGTTCCATGCTCCGAACCGCGCTTCCACTGCGGGGAATTTCGGAAGCCAGGCACCAGTTTTACATTTATTACAAAATATTAAATTACAGGCAAAATTACAGTGTAAATTAAAAACTTTATATGGGAATTTTATTGGGAATAGTGCATCAAACAAATTTTCAAATTTAGAACTCCGTCTTGCCTTTAAATTGCGGCCTTTGATTCAGCGAACTTCTAATAAAAATAGAATATGAAGAGGTGTAATCGAACTACTTCTTTGTTTGTTTGTTTCGTTTTGGGGGGTTTAAAATCAATTTCAGATTTGGTAAACTTTCAATATTAAAAAAAAGACACTTACCGAGTGACTTGCACTAATGGCTGGCAGTACGGATGGCGTTGGGGAAATACCATAGTCTGAAATAAGACTACTACCTACAGAACAAGTCCAGTTACTCTGTGTAAAAAAACACAAAACAAATATGATCTCAAGACTCAAGATTAAAATTAATTGTCGGTATATAATCAAGAAATGTTGCTTTCCATCGGTGTTATACATTCAATGTAAACACAGGTATAAACATAATATCGTATAATTTGTTTAAATAGTTTATCTTATTACCTATTTGGCGGTACCTGTGCTAGGTAGGGCTAAAGCGAACTAAATCATTGTGACCCTCGGGTCTCTCCTCCCGGAATAACTGATTGGTGTTGGGCATGTGGACCACTAACACGGGGTTTCCCGTACTCGAATACGGATTAGTACAGTAGTTTCTAGAACGTGCAAAGATGGTGACATTTCTCAATCTATTAAAACGGGGCCTCCGTTTAACGTTCTATTCGAGGGACGAATTCTTTTACACTGTAACATAGCCTGCGTCTATGAAGCAGGGGGAAAGGCACGTTAAAACACAACGCATGTGACAGGCCTCACCACGCTTGCTATATTAAACACGTATAAACTTTCTATTTGAGGCAAACATTTTGTAATTATATTTCGCCCCTTTTATTTCTTTCAACAGTAATAATAATATTAACAATAATAATAAGAAGAGCTTGAAGAAGAAGAATTACCAAAATAATATTAGTCAAGCCGATGATATGTTGGACATCACGACATAACTCGTAGGCCACTGGAGGGGGGCAAGTCTGTGACGACGAACTGAGTAATTTTCTTGTTGGAAGACATGATACTTCGATTCCCATGGCAACTATGATCATTACCAGCAAATTAAGGATGCCTAAAACAGAAGGGAAAAATAAAATGGTATCATGAAATGTATCAAAGAGGGATGGAAACATCTTCAAGAAAGCGGCATAGATGGAAACCCCCATTGTAGTTTTACAAAAAGTATTTATTGCTCTTAAAATTGATTATCACTCCTCGGTAACAATGCATATTTAACAGGATCACAACGGATTTCGAAAAATCAACCTCAATTCCCCAACCTACGTTGAGTATGAACAACAGGTGGAATTGACTGTAATGAATGAATACTACGTTTATGAAATTCATATTTTATAACAGAACTAACTAAATGATAAAGCACTTAGATATGTCTGAACATATTAATGAGATGGGATATGCAAAAGGATATTTATGTTGTCCTTGATTTATTTCTAGACAGTTTTTTAATAATAATTTTAAGTTCATTGCTTCAAATCAGAGTACATAAAAGAGCAGTTGGTGAAGAACATGTACATCAATGTAATACAAACATATTAATGAGTGGTACGTTATAAAATGTAGCGTACAGAAAATTGCGAAGATAACAGTGATAACCATATTTCATATTGTATTTTTTGGCCATATCATCGAATGTTTCAGCATTTTTCCTTGTCTTGTTGCAATATCAATTTCCACTTGTTTCTAAATAAATAGTTTCCACCTTAAATTGTATGAATCTTAAGTTATTTTCTATGCATTTATTTCAACAAATAAACTGTTTCCTATACATTACAAAAGTGTTGATTATTTTGTAACTAGTCTCGACTCCAAAAGATAATGTCTGTGAGTGAGAATGGAAAACTAGATATTTTGATTTCACGGAGCCAGTCACTGATATCTTTCCAGAATTCTTTTTACAACAGGAAACGTATAGAAAAATAAATTATCGTTTGCATATTTGTTGGACAAAAGTGTCATATTAGTGTACTTTTTATACCAATACGGTGCTAATTTTTATTTGCAGAAATCCTTCGATGCAGAAATTTAAGCTAAAATGTTTGTTATTCTTGACTGTAAAATTGTAAGGGGTGGCTCTATGCAACGATGCCATTGTAATGTAATTTCAAGCGTTACAACAATTTGTGCTCTTGAAGTCAAATCCAGTTTCCTTTTTTTTAAACTGTTTTGTGATATCTGTTTTTGAACATAATTCCCTCACAAACAGAGGATAGCTAATTCTATCACTTTTTTGTACTATAAAGTTATTAATTTTCGTAACTAAAACCACCTCTATTTCTTCAGATGTGTTCTCTCTCAGAATTTATTTCCAACTTGCAGGAATAGCGGATACAATAGCACAGTAATAAAACAAATGTATCGATCTCACGTTGTGCCTACAACAGAACTCAGTGAAAGATATAAAGCTACCATTTTCACTCGGAAGATCTTCTAATTGAAGTACCCCAGCTTCAACCCATTTTTTTGACAGATAATCTTTTGAATTGAATTGAATTGAATTGAATTGAATTGAATTTCTTTATTGTCATGCACAACATAAAAGAAGGCATAAAAATCGTTTTACAGCTCACATTTGTATAAATATAACAATACATTAACATATCATAGACAGTAACTACAAATAACATAAATAACATAACAATGTAATATAATTTAACCTCTCTGTTGAGAGCCAGGGGAATTATTTGATTATTTGTACTCCCCTGGCTCCCAACAGACAATACTAACTTAAATAAATAGCAGAAAATGTACATGACAACAATCAATGTCATATAACATATAAATAGAACAAGTCACAGCAAAGATCTAAAATCAATTATTCATCAATTGTTAAAAATTCCAGATAAAAACTGTTTATTTTGGGTAGCAGACATAAACTAAAAGTACATCATACTGGATGGCAAAGAGGAAAGACAAGAGAGAGAACGAGAGAGAGAAAGGGAAAGGGAAAGAGAAAGGGAGAGAGGGAAAGGGAAAGAGAGAGAGAGAGAGTGGAAGAGAGGAACAGTTCAGTGTGAGATGATGCATATACAATTTCATTCAAAACATTGCTTTGTAATAGACATTATTTATATTGCACCTGTGCTTAGTACTGTTACATTTATGAAACACTGCTATGCATGCCAAGAAGTACAAATACAACTGTATGCTAGTACATGTACAGTACATATAGATGGTAGATAGACTGTACAGTTAAAGGAAGAAAATTGATGCCAGATAGAAGAGGCTAGAAGAGAGACAAGAAGGAAAGAAGAAGAAAGAAGAAGAAAGAAAAGTGGAGAAAAGGAAAGAGAGGAAAGAAAGGAAAGGAAAGGAAAGGAAAAGGAGGAAAAGTGAAGTGTGAGATATTGAAAATATTGTTGAATTAAATTGAATTGATGAGTCCACATGTCACTTACAAACTACCAACCACCCAACCATAACAGCAGGGAGGACCCCCTCCCCCTTGACCTTATACAAGCCGACCCATCTTCACCCCCTGTACTTCCAGGATATGAAGAGAGAGAGAGAGAGAGAGAGAGAGAGGAAGATATATATGTAGCATAGAGAGAGAGAGAGAGAGAGAGCAGAAGAAGAGAGAGAGAGATAGAATGAGAGGGTAGGGGATCGTACTCGGGGGTGTACAGGATCATTCATCTACAGAAATTGTTGTTAAACACTTTCATTGCACTTGGGAGAAAGGACCTGCCGAACCTATCAGTTCTTATTCTAGGTAACCTAATTCTTCCTGATCTATTGAAAACCACTTCATTATGCAAAGGGTGATTAGAATCCTTTACAATCACTTGCAGCTTAGCCAATAATGCCCTTTCTGCAACATCTTCCAGCTCTTTCACAGAGACCCCAATTACTCTGCTGGCATGTTTCACTATCCTATTCAACTTTGCTCTGTTTTTCCCACTAAGGCTGTTAAACCAGGCTAGACAGCAGAAACAGATGACTGACTGTATGACACATTGATAGAACAGGAACATTGTATCACTTTTCACATGTAATGCTTTCATTTTTCTTAGAAAATACATACGCTGGTTGCCCTTGCTTAGTATTACCTTGGTATTACTATCCCACTTCAGTTTGTTATCAATTACAACTCCTAAGTATTTGCATTCAGCCACCTGTTGTATGGCTTTCCCATCAATGTACAGGGGCACGTTATTTGTGCCACCATTTTTCCTGTAGTCAAAGATCATTTCATGAGTTTTTGTGGCATTTAGAACAAGTGAATTCTCTTCGCTCCAAGAAACAAACTTATCAACTTTTTGTATGAATGTATCATTCCACAATGGTTGAAATGAAATTTATTTCAATATAATTAGGTTGTAGTACTTATAGTACAATCAAGCTGAGAGAACATGTTTCCAAAAAAATATTTGATAATGGATCTCTGATATCTTTCTATTTGAACTTTCCATTGAAAATCCTCTTTTCACCAAACTTCTTTAAGAAGACATCAAAAAGTAATCATCAATCTACCTTCTTCTTTTTTGCCAGACCATATGAAATCAAATATTAATTTGTGAAGTCGATCAAAAAAAGTTACTGACGGATCTTCTATGATACAAAATGAATACACACATTTTCGAACAACCGAAGACTTAATTACGGCAATTTTTACCAAACACCATCAGATAACGGGAGTTCCATATCCTTAATAACAGTTTAGTTTCTTTCAACCTTTCCAGTTACATTTTATATCTTTACATAATATTCCTTCTAATGACTCAAACTAACTTTGTTACTCTTAGACCAGAGATTTGTGTGAAAGAAGACAAAATAGCGAGTACTCTTCTTTAGTTTAACTCTTCAGCATGTAAGTAGATGACGATATTATCAGCATACTGACTGACTCGTATTTCTACATCATTTACCGGGATGCCATTTAATTAGTCTATCTTGCCGAATTATTTAACCAAGAACTTCAGCTCCAATAAGCCAGTTCGTAAATAGCTTCGGAACGCATGACCCCCAAATATCCACAGATCTTTTACACTATGGATACGTCCCACTTGTGCATTTTAGAATAATCACTGTCGAAGTGATGGAGGTGCTTCATGAATACCTTTTGTTTGCCCTCTTGAGAAGAATACTTCCACCTGTGTATCAGATAAAAGTACTGTCGGTACATAAATGAATACCAATTTCATGAGCACGATACGAGTATTCGTCTCAATGGTTTTACAATTTGGGAACGAATGACCTTTATCTGCACATGCGCAATCCTATTTAAGAACTCGCTTATGAGGAATGGGTAAGGCGATAGAGGGCGAATTTGTCTGACACCTCTGTGTAAATAAATAAAAAGCTTTAGATGAATGCCCATTATTTATCATACAACTGTAACTGTTAATATTTTTGTATAGCAGTGAAACCCATGACATTTTTTTTAACAATTTTTTTTTTGCATGCTCAGAAACCAGAAATTCCATTTAATGGCATCGAACGCCTTTTCGAAGTCAATAGATAAAGCTAGGACTTTAAAAAAAATTGCCTTCAATGATGTATCACATCGCTGTATGTATGTATGTATTTACCATTATATCGACTTAAAAAACAGTTTGGTCTTCATGGAAGAACCCAGTTTAGTCTATTGGCTAGTCCGTGTTTAAGAGTGATATGGGTCGCCTTTTTTTTTTACTCGAGGTTTTTTAAATCTTTTTAACCATTCCTTTACTCATTGATGAGCAGATTTTCCTTGTTGATAGCACGAGTTGAACAGTCTACACTCTACAAAGAATCTTTTTTTTCTATATCAACCGAACATTCTTTAAAGACATTAGCAGGAAGCCCATCTGTGCCAGTTGTTGTTATCTGATGTTCAATCTTTGACTGCTTTATATCATTTTTCTTCAGTTATGAACCCTTCGCAAAGAAAAGCAGATTCATTACCTAATGGCAACAATTCCAGCACATTCAATAAGTCGATTATTATTGCTTTTAAACAGTTTCTGAGAAGAAAAAAAATCCTCATGCAAACTTTAAGATCTGATCTGTGTTTGGACCATAGACATTTGCAACTGTAAACTTCCTTTTCTCATAGGTAAGGACAAGCAACAAAATGTGACCCATATTGTATCGATGAATAGAATGCACCTGTAAATGTGAATTTGGCTTGATCAATATACACACTCCGGCACTGTCGGATCTCCCGTGAATACATATGACATGATATCCCTATTCCGCTGACCATATCCCCTCAGAGTCTTTACAACTGTGTGTTCCTTGAAACAAATAAACATCACACGGTTGTCTTCTTAGAAAATCAAAAACTAATTTCCTCTTTCTCTGACTCTATCCCCCAAGTCCCTTGTGTTTAGTGAATATAATTTTATCTGAAAAGATTCACCCATTATTATACTTTCCTTTAATGAAATTTTCACAAATACATATTTTGTATATATAGGAAATCTTGAAGCGAAATAGTTAGACAGTTCACACACTGATGATGGCAATATGCAAATATATAAGATTTTTCAAAATTAACTTACTGTTTGCTTGTTGCATGTTCCACTCTTTATTTTCCGAGCCTCAAACAGACAAATGTACTAGTTATTTTCCTGTCGATCTCTCCTCAAACAATTCAATATTCAAATATGATCAACTTTACTGCTAAACAGCTTAATTTATACGTATTTTTAAGAGAGAGCAATATGAAAAGGGCAAACGAATACAACAATTCCCATTTAGGATTAGTCACAATTTTCAAAGAAGGATACAAGAAATATATAATGACTGACTTTTGACATTTAACTTGTGGTTTTTTAACCTGTTAGGCCGAAGTATCTAAACAGTTAGTCATACTTATGATGATCAGTGGAATATTTGATGTTATGCCATTTAAGGGATGTGGCAGAGACAATAGGCCTTTTGTTCGTAATGTAGCCATATTCGTGAAGTGCCTTGATAAAAATATGTAATTTTATCTGTTACAAATATAGGATTTCTCGGTCAATTTCGTAAGTTGGCCACACAAAAATCATTTTATGTTCATTCAATTTCGCCAGTTATGTCACCGCAGCTGTTATTTTTCGTTCAAATTAGTTTTTTAGCATTTAAATTCATTAAACGATCATTCAAAAACATTTTATTTTCATTCGAATTAAAACGTGTTTCTTTTTCGTAACATTTTCATTCAATTTAAAGCGAGACGATTCGCGATTACGTAATAGCGTCTTCCGTGAATTCAAATTCGTTTCTTTGCATACAATTTTACACGTTTTGCAGACAAATTAAACATGTATAATCTTACCCAGTATGATCATATATAGAACCCCGCAAGCTTAGTTCCATGCTAAATCCATTTCAAATTGTATGGGTTGGTAAGCAACAAACATGTTATTTGTCCTCACTAGGGGTGTATACACACTAAATCATCACTATTTAGCAACTGAACGATCATGTGTTAGGTAGATATAACCTAGCCACATCAATATAGAATTAGCATGGAACTAAGCAAGAGCGTCTTTTTATGAATATGCAAGTGGTCAGAAATTAATTGTATTCATTGTAAATTTATCCTCTAAAATGAAATGTTGGACATCCGCAATAAACCTTCTAATGATAGGGCAATCCCATAATAAATGTTTCATAGATTCCACGGAGCTATAACAAAATGAACATAACTCTGACTGCGAAATATTTAATAATGTAAGATATTTATTAACACCAACTATATGATGTATTATCTTAAACTGAAAATAACGGATCCGTGTAGATAAATATGACCTAACAGGAACTAAGACAATTTTAGCCCAGTCTATGTTTGGGATATTAAACAGAGAATCTTCTTGGAAATTAATTCAATGTGTTTTTCCCATGTGAGTTTATTGTCAATGGCAACTCCTAAACAATTTGCAAATTGTAAAGTCAATGGTCAGAACAAATTACAATTAGGACAAGTCTTTGGATATAATTATTACAAGTCATCCCTTTTTCAAACATTGACCCAAATAATATGTCTAGTCATGTCTTTGCTTTTGTCCAAAGATTCGTAGTGCAGTTAGCTTATTTGCATATTCCTATTTCTGTGTTTCCTTCCTTTTGTCCAGGACCGTATAAGGCTTCCTGCAAGTTTCGAATGCTAATCTCTTTTAATATTAGGGTGATTCAAATAGTTTTCTTGCAAAGTTTAGTTGTTAAGCGGGTGAAGGCAATATTTTAGTAGCTTGGGTATAGATTGAAATTCCTTATACGGGAGGAACCCTTGTTAGAATTAATATTGGTCACTTGAAGGTCACTTGGCGTTAACCATGGCGTAGACTTCGATGCTAACCAGGACGTTAACCATGGTGTAATATGAAGTATACTTTGATGTAAAGTCGACGTAATTCCCATGTGCGCTCCAATACCCGAGGTGTCGAGTGTACACTAGTCCGGCCGAACTTCGAAGACTTCGACCACATTACACGGTCAAGGAGTTGACTTCGGTGTTCATTACCACTTCAAGTTCTTCAAACCAGATTCCATATTTACACAGAAATAAGGATGAACTGAAAGAACTTTTGGACTTGAACTTAAACTAAAGCAGTGAACTGTTAATTACAATGCATATACAAGTTGATATTGTGATAAATCATTTAGGATAGGAAGCTTGGTAGTTTGAGTTACTGAGTAGGAGCCGAGTAGGAGCCCTAATCAAAGACCAAGCACCGGTCCGTGACCAAGAAACCTCCCGCGATACCGGGAACGCGAAACCCAGTAGTCATGACAACGACAAGAAAATGCACAAAAAGCGATCTCGTCCAATAATTGTCAAGTTTGTGTCGTACAAAGCTAGGAAATCGTTGTTACTTCAACGACGCAAGATGAAAGACACTGGCATATCGATCCATGAAGATCTCACCAAACACAACCAGCGTTTACTTTATGAAACGAGGTAACATAGCAAAGTTCTCAAGACGTGGACCTGAGATGGACTTGTCTTTGCACTCCTTCCTGCCACCGGTGGGAAGACAATGACTAAGGGAATCAGAGACTTTGAGGGCTTAAGAACACTTTGATATTTATTTTCAATCAATGTTATGAATATATTTGTTCCGAATCATTTTAATGGTTAAATATCCATGCAGTAAATGTAATAAAGCAGTAAGGAAAAACCAAAAGGCCCTTTTATGTACTTTCGCGTATATAAAATGGCCACATAATAGTATGTGAAGGAATTCCTAAATGCAAATACGATGATACGAATGGATCTTTTGAAAATTGGCAATGTACTGTATGTACTCATACAGTTTCCCTTTTTGGAACAAGAAGATATCTTTCCCGTAGAAACTCGTCTTGGATGTTCTCATCTTCCGAATATTACACAAGGTTCTACTTCGAATGAAGATCATAGATACAATATACTTTGTGATTTTCCAAAGAAAAAGGGCATTAAATTAGCACACCTTAACATCAGAAGATTAAGACATAAAGTTACAGAAGTAACACAATTCCCATTGTAAAATAGACAATAAATAAGAACCTTAATAAGTCATGAACCTTCTGACATTTAACATCGTTTTCTCTAACCTAAAAGATAACATCGTTTTCAGAATACGACGAATTAAAAAAAATGACGATTGCCGTCTAAAAGGACAAAGTGATTTCAAGGAAATCAAGAATTTACAAATTCACAGACGAAACGGCGTGCTGTTGCAACACATCATTGACACCAGAAAAGGTCTTTGTTAAATTTACAAGGGTAGAGGTCTAAGGCTGATGATTGGCGACTGAACGTCCATTGATCTTCAGTGCTTGGCGACTATTTCCAGGCGATAAGCGGTTGGTAAAAAGTGTCGGCAGCCGATCGACGAATGATACACGACCAGTCGCCGAATTATCTTCCAAAGTTCGCCGACAACTAGCAAGGAATCTAACTGTAGAAGCTTTGAAATTTCTATTTTTTTTTCTGCTGATGGTTCATAATTTCAATTTGTTCGATACATCTCCACTTTAAGAAAAAGAAACAAAGGAACTATGAATATTAATGGTTTATACTGTTTCCTAATCTACTTAATTCATGATAAATTAAACCGCGTTTCTCCGCTGCAGCAGCATGGTGAAAATACCAAATGCCAGTCCAAGAGTTAGATAAATTAATTGATACATGGTTAATATGCTACTCTCTATTAATGGAGCCCGCCATATTACCCCCCACCCAGGTTTGATTTTCTAGATTTTCAACAACAAAAATGGTATTTTTTTAAAACAATTATTAAAAAAAGATGCTCACTATAAACATTAAAAAAACTGTGAGAAATTAGCATGATTATATATTATCACAATTATTACCGATGATTGAAGCGGGAGGTGCATTTATTCTATATAGTTGATTTATTGATTAGTGGATGTAATGCATGGGAGATAATAACGAAGAGTTGAAAGATCGTTGTCTTGTAGGGAAAGCAATATATCTATATTGAAATCACATAGCAAGTAAACTCCCTTATTTTCTTGAGATAGTATATTCAAGGATGTTTCTAAACTGTCATACAAGGATTCAAGATGGTTCTTGTAAGCTTTATATATCGCACCGATGACTATGTTTTGCCCTCATAATTAGGCTCATTATTTTCAATTTCGATAAACATTTATTCGATTCCTTCAATGTAAGCATCCACTGTTGGTTTAAAATTGAATCCGTCATGAATATATAAAGCAACCCTATCTCCGCTTCCTGATGCACGATCCGGTCGGATCATGGTTTAATGTTCTAAATTAAATGAGGGAGGAGAATTGTATTCAGCCATGTTGCGGAGATGGCTATTACAGGGAAGACAATTTTGGTAGGGTGTAAAGGAAAGTTTTTAATTATTTCACAGTTTGTATTTAGGCTTCTTGCATTACAGTGTAAGATACTGAATGATGTTTTGCCACAGTGCCTTGTCAATAAATTGCTATAAAAAAAAGTTCTGGAGTATAATATGGACAGTCCTGGTCATTACCAAATAGCAGTACATTAATTGGATCAACGCGCTCCCCGATAAGGAAACGGGTTATACGGTGGCCCTGTGAACGTATTTTAGTTAAAGGTATCTTCTTGAGAGTAATAGTATTACAGAAGTAGATAGGCTGTGCAGAATAAAGGAGAGTTAAAGGTATAGTGTAAAAGTACACCGATGAAGATGAAATGAAGATGAAAAGTAAAATAGTGAAATTAAACATGAATTTCATATTCCCATTTTCTGGAGGTTAAAATATACATCGCTCTCCCCATCAATAGCAAAACAATGAATTAAAGATATAAGTCGCCTTTAAATACTGAAAGTAAATACATGAACTTTGGCAATATAGGGAATAAACGAAATATGAGATGGCGAGTGGTGTTTCGTGATGTAAATGTCAGCATAATTGGAAGGAAAATCCACATATTATTATGACGGAAAAACAAAAAAAGGAGGAGGAAAATAATTTGATTAGTCTGGTTCACACGTTATTCACCACTAACAATTTTATATGACGAGTTTGTTAAACAGAAATGGCAAAACCGATTATAAACGAGTTACAAATAAGAGCACCGCGTAATTCACTAATGAGGAGTCCATAATATCAGTTCATGGGCCATGAACGTCCTGTTTAAATTATCTTACATGTAATCAAATCATGTAAGGTAGGTGTAGGGAATTGGAGACCCTTAAGCACATTTGCATAATTTACATACACATGACAAATGTTACACATACAGAAAGTTTTGTATTCTCTTCAGTAAGTTCTTCGCTTTATTTGGTCATAAAATTGTGGTCATGATGTAACTGATTAATAAGATAACAATGATTAATGACGTCATCACCAAAGGTCTCTCATTACCTACATGTGTAGGTAATATTATTACCAACACATTGCTCTGTAAATTTGTAACTGTCCCTTAAAGGGACAGTTACAAATCAAGACATTTTAAATACAATTTGAATGAAAATGGGATTGTTATAGTTAGTTCAAACACTTTTTGAAAGATATACATGCAGACAATGAGCTTACTGTAATTTTGAAACAATTTAAAACAATGTGGCCCAAAATATTTCTGTAGTTTTTTGTTTACAGTAATAAAGGTGCTTTAAATTATGTTTAAATACTTTCAGAATAATGTTCTGGCAATGTGACTTTTACATTGATCAAACTCACAGCATAGAAACAACTTCTTAAAGATAAAGTTGAGGTCTGGTCATGTGATTGCATTGTGAAAGAAAAGGTATGGAATGGATCAGAAAAAGTTGGTCATGTAGCATGTAAGTATTGGTGTGTACTGCAAGGTTCTGGAGTCATCAAAATCATAAGAAATTTGGCCCAGTCTTGGTAAAGTAACGAGCGCTGTACACAGAAAGATGGACATAGGACTACACAAATGGTGTCGGGGCTACTAACCTTGATTTCCTTATCTTTCTATGATCATTACTCAGCCAGTATACATTTCCTACCAAAATTGTTTGGCAAATTATTTTTGTTGTTGTTGTAATCTTGAACATTCACTGTAAGTTTCGTCTGATCCTGTGAGAATTTTTAATATTTTTTTTTTACCAGAACTCAAGTTTATTTTTAAAATGTAATGCATTCAAACCCATCTTGGACCTTGTGTCCCTCATTGCCTACACACATTTCTGATCAAACACCATTCATAATGTGCATTGCAACACCCACTCACAACACACAATGGCCATAAGTTTTCTGTAATGGTTGGCACACTTTATAAACTTCCTTTTAAAACTACTTTTTAAGAGCCACCCCTAAATACCTGCATACACCACAACATTCAGTGAAAATTGTGTTTTTATATCAGAGCAAAATTTTACGATAAAAATTGCATATCTTGGTCAATTTTGCCAATTTCTCGGAGAAAGAACGTATTGTAGTCTTCGAAATGAATTGGATATATGCAGTAGTGTTGTTGAAGGCAGCATATGGCGCTGTAGCAATATTGAAGCCCACACGGACAAACAGTGATGGGTTCAAGCTTTGTGGTCTCCAATTCCCTACGGTCTCTTATCCACGTTCATTGGACCCGTCCGCGAAGCATATTTGAAAATCGAGAGTTGGTCCATGCACAATCATTGAAAGAGATAATAGAGTACTGAAGCTGTGACATCATACAAATATATTTTTAGAATTTCTCAGTTTTTTCTTCAAAAGAGCATCAAAATAATGTCCAAATGTCAAAAACCAATTGAATATGTTAGGTATTGGCTGAGATATGACCAGTTGAATAAATAAATTTTCTATAGCAACTCAGTGTTGTTTTGCTCTCGATCGTAATGTTATAAACCAGAGCAAAATAACACTGAATTCCTATACGAAATCTATTTATTCAAGGGTAACCCTTATTAAGAGTAAATGTAAATAACATATACATAGAAGATGCCCAAGGGCGTAACAAAAATATCAAAATACAAACACAAAAACAAAATACAAACACAAAAACTAAATACCACATCCCCAACTGACTATTAGCCTATTGAATACCAAAAGCTCGAAGCTAAAATAAACCACTGTTAGTGGGGGGGAAGTTTGAAAATAAAATTAATTTTAGATTTGTTCATGGATTTCATCAAGAAGGCAGGATATCCTGTACTTCATTTTCCGCAAAAAAATTCCGCAAAAATTTTCCCATCACGGAAAATGTAAAACCCTCACATTATACCAAGGAAATACCCACGCTCCGCGCCAAGGTGAAAAAGTTAAAAAATTAAACGTAACAAAAATTAAACACCAAAACAACAATCAACTAGGCTAATCATTGGGGTTGGTGTTTCTTGTTCGATATCGAAAGCTCACAACAACCAGATATAATAAAGATAACAACGATAGACCCACACTGAAGTGACAAAGAGAAATTCGTTGCTATTTTCACACTTTAATGATTATCGTGTGGTTAAACTGCATGTGGTTTTGGTAAAGCACTTTTGCATACATTAACACACCAGGCGATCCTGCCATATAATAAAACAAATACAAAGAAACAAAAAGGTACAAAATTTACGTACAATATTGACGGAAACGCAAATTTTAAGCTGTAAGCGATAAAGAAAGCACTTACGATATATTTTCTACTACTATTGGATATGGTTAAACTGCAGGTGGTTTTGTGAAGCACAAGAGCATGAATGACCAGGCCAGTCGATGATGCCGTTGACAAAAATATAAACAAATTAACTAACAAAGAGATCCTACATACACCCACCATATTGACATATACGCCCATGTTAAGCCGTAATTGATAAATAAGCACTGACGAATTTTTCCTACTAATATTGGAATATGGTTTAACTGCAGGTGTTTGTTCCAGAGCACTTGTGCATAAATTGACAGGTCAGTCGATCCTGCCGAATAGGAAACAGGTATAAACAAACAAACACATTTGCAAATAACACGTCCCGTCCTTCCCCTTTCCTGCTTGTTTTAAGAGGACACCCACCCAACAAGGACATCTAGCCTAACAATAACTACGTCCACACGGTAGCATCGTAGCTATATATTTTCATTTTGGGAAACCTCACAGTTAAAAAGAGCGATCCACTAACCACGGAAAGGGTTCGTCCGCACAGAACCGAAACAACGAGTTGCAAAGTTAACTACGAGCTACGGGCGGTATACAGTTGCAATATAAGTGCGTCCTCATGGCTCATAACTGCCGCCTGCAGTTTTCGTACTAACCTTAAAGATAAAGACCAGTTATGGTCATGCGATTGCATTGTGAAAGAGACGTTGTGGAATCGATCAGAAAAGGTTGATCATCTAGCATATAAGTATTGGTGTGTACTGCAAGGTTCTGGAATCATCAAAATGATAAGAAATTTGGCCCAGTCTTCGTAAAGTTACAAGCACTGTACACAGAAAGATGTATACGGGACTACGCACACGTGCGCGACACGTGCGTTTATCTCTCACAGTCCATTAGATACACTAATTTACCAAATATATCAATTAGTAGGCGGTTTCCCGGCAACATTTTTATCATCATGTATTAGTCAAAACATATTCTTTTACATGATTGGTTATAAAGAGCTTCCATTTCATTTTTTGAAATTGGGGCGTTTCCAATACTGGTCTTTACCTTTAAGATATGTCGTGGTCTGTAACGTCAAGTTACCAACAAGTTTTGTAACCACAAGTGCGTCCACACGGTCCCTTACTACAAGTTAACTTCAAAATCTATAAAAACCACGAGCTTAACTTTATGCTAACGGACCGTTATGTGAACCTTACTAATAATACACCCACTCTATGCAATGAGCGACATATATATATACAGGGCGGAAAACAAAGCGAAAAAAAGGACATACACTTCCTAACCTTAATCTCCCCACCCCCTCTTTTTGATAAATGTAAGAACCTAAACAAATACTGCAAAAAAACACGTTAAAAACGACAACACCGACGGAAATACGCCGCAGACAATGTGAACTAATACCCTCCAACTCAACGTGGAACAAAACAATCACATTCTGTTTTTAAAGAGAGAGGAAACACATCCCTGGTACGAGTTCAAACATATCATAGGTTTGCAATTTAATATCGGATGACATTTAATAATGTAAATTCCAAACAATCAAAATGACATTCTTTTTTTTCTGGACTTTTTATTTATTTATTGATACACTGTTTATATTCTTTTGTTTTATATTTCTAACCATCATCTATTCATTAATTTATTCTGTATGTGATCATTTTACTCTTCATTTTTTGTTTTTTTGTTATGTACTTGTGTTTGATTAGTGTAGTGGTCTTGTGGTATTGGTGGTTCTTTCACTAGACTCAATCGAACGGTTGAGGGTTCGAATCCCAGCCCAGCACTATCGTCCTTTGGCAAAAAATTAAATTTACATTTGACAATTAACATCCAAGTGTAAATATAACCTGGCAATTGCTGGGTAATGGTAATTGCAGGGCACTCAGGAGAACAACTTTAAAGCTGTTGAGGCTTCCCTTGGTCAACACAAATTTGTGTTATTACCATGATTATGATTATGATTATATTATTATCATCATTATTATTATCATCATTGTTATCACTATTTTTTTATATTATTGTACATTATATATACAAACACACGTACACACAAAGCCTCTCTCTCTCAACACACACACACACACACACACACACACACACGCACACAAACAAAAACAACATCATATCTTGTCTTCCCCACTCTCAGATTATCTGATCAAAAACAGAAAGTTATATTTGATTAATTGTTCTACTTCATTTCCAGAATCAATCTCGCAGAATCACTCTACCCCTTGTTCTCTCTCTTTCTCTCTCTCTCTCTCTTTCTGATTGATTTTTTGCTACTTGTTTTATTGCTGTGATTATCCAGAATCAATCTTACAGCCTACTTCGTCAATGCTAATCTGTACAGGTATTCCCTTTATCAGTACAAGAGAGCCTTTCAGATCTTCAGTCGCCTTTAAGTTTATGTCGGTCCCCTTCATCCGAAATCACAGGAGGCTCGGCAAGGCCCCAAAAAGCTGAGACCATTCGCTTTGGTGCAATGAACATCTTTCCATGCTGACGTCAGAGACGTTGTTGCATTTAGATTGACCATGGGACGTTTTATAAAGTTTTGCCGGGGAGGTTACATTTATTCATTAAAAGCTCGTTTTGTTTTAATTTTATGTTTTTTCGAATGAATTAAAATTAGTATTGGACAAAGTGAAACAAGACACTACTATAAAAGGAGGTATTAGAATTACTTTTCTGATTGATACCTGTCTGTAAAAAAACAATTAAACACACACACTTGCATAACACGTCCTAGGATTGTGTACTTGTCTATATTGGTTTCCTTCCCATAGCCTTATTCTCTTGGTATTTGTTGAAGTACCTCTTTTTTTAGAATTCCTCTTCCCATCAAAGTCCAATACAACAACAAAAAACATCATACTTGATTGAGTTACCTTTTCATAAATAATTGAAATAAGAATGAGGTGTTGTTGAGAATTATTGAAGAGTAGGAACAAAGACGAAAATATAAACGAGATTTTTTTTCTTTCAATGAGATGAAAACACTTTAATATGAATAACATGTGCTTCTTACACCATGATATATGTATTGAAAAACGAATGGCGCTTATGAAAATCGAAACTTAATAATATTCAATGATTATGTCATCATAAATGTGTGTCTGTTTACAATTGATGACTTCTAGATTGACTGTTAATGTAAATAAAAAGAATGCGAGAACTGTGTTCGTAAGATATCTATTTCTATATCTACCTACATATACAGCGCATAGAGACATATTGTGATATGCGCTATATAAGTACGGTATATTATTATTATTATTATACTCTCTTCTCTAAAGTACGTTTTCTACAATACATTAATGATGGTATACAAATATACACTGTCTTGAGAGGTTCTGCTAACACTTCCGGTGTTGACAACAAAAGATTGAAGCCAAACCATTGATTCTTTGATGTTGTTTAGGACGGAACAGTCCCTTCCATTTTGATCGGATCCTTGTTCGTATGTGACCGTCACCATGGCTCCAGAGGCAGGAAGATTACACTGTAACCAATGAAACCATGGAAATGTTATCAACAATAAAGAGTCAGAAAAAGCACATGTGCTAGTCGAGCCTGACTCTCGTTATCTAAAGCCTAAACTAAGTGAGATAAGGATGGGTTTCCAATCCCTATAAATAAGATTTGTGTATAATATTACAATCCAAACAATCAGACTGGTTGCTATAATTACAAAGTTATAATTTGCGGTTTACGAAAGGAGGTTCTTGATATATCCATTCTTAAATCAGTAGGAAGCATATTCCATAAGTTACTCCCAACAAACGAAACAGAAAACTTTCCTTGGTCTGTTTTGAATAAAGGAAGACGAAATTTTCGACCCGACTTTTGTTTTGTGGAATATTCATGTTGTATCATACTGCAATAATGTTTTAAGGAATGAGGTAATCGTTCATTTATGAAATCAAACACAAAAGTACAAATAGATAATTTATGCAATTTGAATACATTCAGCAATTGGGGGTCATGAAACAGTGCAATAGTATGGGTACGATGTGGCTTGAAAGTTGTAGCACGTGCGGCCATCTTTTGAGTATAAAGTATACAATTCAAGTGTGATTTATATATTAAGTTCTACCCCAAACCTCGATGCCATATGTAATATAATTCTGTATTAGAGCTTTATACAACAGTATCAATATATATTTAGGTACAAAGTGCCGTAATTTAAAGAGGATACCGACCTTTCTCTGTATACAGTAATTAACAGATTTTAAATGTGAATTCCATGCTAAATGTCTATCACTGGTAATGTTAACAAAATAACGTCTCTTCCTGTACTTTTTTTTTTCGATAGTTGAATTGTAACTCACCTCGCACGAGCTCAGTGTTGTATGAACTTTGCGTGACATCTGACTGAATCTGCTTTCTAGTGTAGTGTAGTTTTGCCTTCTGACTTCTTCCAAATTAGAGCTGTTTTTAACAAGGCTCAGGACCGATTGGTAGTACTGTATATGAACTAAAGTTTTATTCAACTTATCGAGGGAGCTCACCTATGAAGAGGATCACAGAAAATATGACAAAAAGAAACAAAAGTTAACCACCAGAGAATAATACTTTTCTTTTCCTATTAAGGCTAAGGCTGAAGATTAAGTTCTTAGTAGGTCCATGGTACGGGCTAGCTTTCTCCGAATTGCAAGAAGGTATATAAAAACAAAGTAACAAAACGTAGAATATCACCCCTCCCCCATAATAGAACACTAAACTCTGGCGAAACGAGTAGGAATTCTTATTACAAATAAATGCAAAAATGTATACAAAAAAAGAAATTCAGCAGGTTTTATTTCCATATCTGAATTGCGTGAAAAGAAAAATAAGCAATTTTGCATGAAAAGTGAAGTTTTCTAACAAATTGTGTTTCTCTCCAGCTTAGGGGTGCCAGGGAGTCACTTGGGTAACCTTTAAAAAAAGTATAAATAATATTGCACTTTTTCTGTACTTTTGTCGGAAAAAACATTGAAATCCACCACAATGTCGTCTCTTTTTGCGTTGGAGAAGAGCAAAATAGCGAGTTTCAATTGCACTTCGGCCGGTCTCGCAAGCCCTCCCTCAATCAATATACCTGTTTGTAGATACAGTTTGCGCATGCGCGGATTGATCCGCGCATGCGCAGATAAAGGTCACTTGTACAAAATTGTAAAACCCACTGAGACTAATACTGGGTACATGCTCATGAAATGTATGTAACCATTATTCATGCATGCACCTGTGATGCATTCTATTGAACACAGGTGGAAGTAATTCTTTCAAGAGGGCAAAAACAGAATCACCTCCATGACTTTAGCTATGGTTATTCCAAAAGGCACAAAGTGGGATTTATCTATGTTTAAAAGATTTGTGGATATTTGGGCTCATCTGACCCATGTGCTAACTACGAAGTGGTCTATTGTGTTCAGACGGCTTCGGGATGAGCGGCCAATGAAAATACTAATCGTTAGCTTTCTTCTGGTATTAAGCTTGGTTTGATTGGTTGTATATTGTAAACAGTTGTCGGAATTTACCCATTCACATAATGGAACTACCTGCCTGATGAAGCCAGTGGCTCGTGGGCACTCAACACTGTGTGGGAGTTAGTTTGTGGTAAACTTCTTTTAAGGTACAAATCCAAGCAAACGTTTCCATATGTTTCTTATTTACAATGAAAACGCTTGCGGCCTTTGATTCAGCGAACTTCTAATAAAAATAGAATATGAAGAGGTGTAATCGAACTACTTCTTTGTTTGTTTGTTTCGTTTTGTGGGGTTTAAAATCAATTTCAGATTTGGTAAACTTTCAATATTAAAAAAAAAGACACTTACCGAGTGACTTGCACTAATGGCTGGCAGTACGGATGGCGTTGGCGAAATACCATAGTCTGAAATAAGACTACTACCTACAGAACAAGTCCAGTTACTCTGTGTAAAAAAAAAAAAAAAAAAAAAATATGATCTCAAGACTCAAGATTAAAATTAATTGTCGGTTTATAATCAAGAAATGTTGCTTTCCATCGGTGTTATACATTCAATGTAAACACAGGTATAAACATAATATCGTATACTTTTTTTTAAATAGTTTATCTTATTACCTATTTGGCGGTACCTGTGCTAGGTAGGGCTAAAGCGAACTAAATCATTGTGACCCTTGGGTCTCTCCTCCCGGAATAACTGATTGGTGTTGGGCATGTGGACCACTAACACGGGGTTTCCCGTCCTCGAATACGGATTAGTACAGTAGTTTCTAGAACGTGCAAAGATGGTGACATTTCTCAATCTATTAAAACGGGGCCTCCGTTTAACGTTCTATTCGAGGGACGAATTATTTTACACTGTAACATAGCCTGCGTCTATGAAGCAGGGGGAAAGGCACGTTAAAACACAACGCATGTGACAGGCCTCACCACGCTTGCTATATTAAACACGTATACACTTTCTATTTGAGGCAAACATTTTGCAATTATATTTCGCCCCTTTTATTTCTTTCAACAGTAATAATAATATTAACAATAATAATAATAAGAAGAGCTTGAAGAAGAAGAATTACCAAAATAATATTAGTCAAGCCGATGATATGTTGGACATCACGACATAACTCGTAGGCCACTGGAGGGGGGCAAGTCTGTGACGACGCACTGAGTAATTTTCTTGTTGGAAGACATGATACTTTGATTCCCATGGCAACTATGATCATTACCAGCAAATTAAGGAGGCCTAAAACAGAAGGGAAAAATAAAATGGTATCATGAAATGTATCAACGAGGGATGGAAACATCTTCAAGAAAGCGGCATAGATGGAAACCCCCATTGTAGTTTTACAAAAAGTATTTATTGCTCTTAAAATTGATTATCACTCCTCGGTAACAATGCATTTTAACAGGATCACAACGGATGTCGAAAAATCAACCTCAATTCCCCAACCTACGTTGAGTATGAACAACAGGTGGGATTGACTGTAATGAATGAATACTACGTTTATGAAATTCATATTTTATAACAGAACTAACTAAATGATAAAGCACTTAGATATGTCTGAACATATTAATGAGATGGGATATGCAAAAGGATATTTATGTTGTCCTTGATTTATTTCTAGACAGTTTTTTTATAATAATTTTAAGTTCATTGCTTCAAATCAGAGTACATAAAAGAGCAGTTGGTGAAGAACATGTACATCAATATAATACAAACATATTAATGAGTGGTACGTTATAAAATGTAGCGTATAGAAAATTGCGAAGATAACAGTGATAACCATATTTCATATTGTATTTTTTGGCCATATCGAATGTTTCAGCATTTTTCCTTGTCTTGTTGCAATATCACTTTCCACTTGTTTCTAAATAAATTGTTTCCACCTTAAATTGTATGAATCTTAAGTTATTTTCTATGCATTTATTTCAACAAATAAACTGTTTCCTATACATTACAAAAGTGTTGATTATTTTGTTACTAGTCTCGACTCCAAAAGATAATGTCTGTGAGTGAGAATGGAAAACTAGATATTTTGATTTCACGGAGCCAGTCACTGATATCTTTCCAGAATTCTTTTTACAACAGGAAACGTATAGAAAAATAAATTATCGTTTGCATATTTGTTGGACAAAAGTGTCATATTAGTGTACTTTTTATACCAATAAGGTGCTAATTTTTATTTGCAGAAATCCTTCGATGCAGAAATTTAAGCTAAAATGTTTTTTATTCTTGACTGTAAAATTGTAAGGGGTGGCTCTATGCAACGATGCCACTGTAATGTAATTTCAAGCGTTACAACAATTTGTGCTCTTGAAGTCAAATCCAGTTTCCTTTTTTTTAAAATGTTTTGTGATATCTGTTTTTGAACATAATTCCCTCACAAACAGAGGATAGCTAATTCTATCACTTTTTTGTACTATAAAGTTATTAATTTTCGTAACTAAAACCACCTCTATTTCTTCAGATGTGTTCTCTCTCAGAATTTGTTTCCAACTTGCAGGAATAGCGGATACAATAGCACAGTAATAAAACAAATGTATCGATCTCACGTTGTGCCTACAACAGAACTCAGTGAAAGATATAAAGCTACCATTTTCAATCAGAAGATCTTCTAATTGAAGTACCCCAGCTTCAACCCATTTTTTATGACAGATAATCTTTTTATAAATTTGTATGAATGTATCATTCCACAATGGTTGAAATGAAATTTATTTCAATATAATTAGGTTGTAGTACTTATAGTACAATCAAGCTGAGAGAACATGTTTCCACAAAAATATTTGATAATGGATCTCTGATATCTTTCTATTTGAACTTTCCATTGAAAATCCTCTTTTCACCAAACTTCTTTAAGAAGACATCAAAAAGTAATCATCAATGTACCTTCTTCTTTTTTGCCAGACCATATGAAATCAAATATTAATTTGTGAAGTCGATCAAAAAAAGTTACTGACAGATCTTCTATGATACAAAATGAATACACACATTTTCGAACAACCGAAGACTTAATTACGGCATTTTTTACCAAACACCATCAGATAACGGGAGTTTCATATCCTTAATAACAGTTTAGTTTCTTTCAACCTTTCCAGTTACATTTTATATCTTTACATAATATTCCTTCTAATGACTCAAACTAACTTTGTTACTCTTAGACCAGAGATTTGTGTGAAAGAAGACAAAATAGCGAGTACTCTTCTTAAGTTTAACTCTTCAGCATGTAAGTAGATGACGATATTATCAGCATACTGACTGACTCGTATTTCTACATCATTTACCGGGATGCCATTTAATTAGTCTATCTTGCCGAATTATTTATCCAAGAACTTCAGCTCCAATAAGCCAGTTCGTAAATAGCTTCGGAACGCATGACCCCCCAAATATCCACAGATCTTTTACACTATGGATACGTCCCACTTGTGCATTTTAGAATAATCACTGTCGAAGTGATGGAGGTGCTTCATGAATACCTTTTGTTTGCCCTCTTGAGAAGAATACTTCCACCTGTGTATCAGATAAAAGTACTGTCGGTACATAAATGAATACCAATTTCATGAGCACGATACGAGTATTCGTCTCAATGGTTTTACAATTTGGGAACGAATGACCTTTATCTGCACATGCGCAATCCTATTTAAGAACTCGCTTATGAGGAATGGGTAAGGCGATAGAGAGCGGATTTGTCTGACACCTCTGTGTAAATAAATAAAAAGCTTTAGATGAATGCCCATTATTTATCATACAACTGTAACTGTTAATATTTTTGTATAGCAGTGAAACCCATGACATTTTTTTTAACAATTTTTTTTTTTGCATGCTCAGAAACCAGAAATTCCATTTAATGGCATCGAACGCCTTTTCGAAGTCAATAGATAAAGCTAGGACTTAAAAAAAAAATTGCCTTCAATGATGTATCACATCGCTGTATGTATGTATGTATTTACCATTATATCGACTTAAAAAACAGTTTGGTCTTCATGGAAGAACCCAGTTTAGTCTATTGGCTAGTCCGTGTTTAAGAGTGATATGGGTCGCCTTTTTTTTTTACTCGAGGTCTTTTAAATCTTTCTAACCATTCCTTTACTCATTGATGAGCAGATTTTACTTGTTGATAGCACGAGTTGAACAGTCTACACTCTACAAAGAATATATTTTTTCTATATCAACCGAACATTCTTTAAAGACATTAGCAGGAAGCCCATCTGTGCCAGTTGTTATCTGATGTTCAATCTTTGACTGCTTTATATCATTTTTCTTCAGTTATGAACCCTTCGCAAAGAAAAGCAGATTCATTACCTAATGGCAACAATTCCAGCACATTCAATACGTTGATTATTATCGCTCTTATACAGTTTCTGATTAAACAATTTTTGGCAATTACAGCACATTCAATAAATCAATTATTATTGCTTTTAAACAGTTTCTGAGAAGAAAAAAAATCCTCATGCAAACTTTAAGATCTGATCTGTGTTTGGACCATAGACATTTGCAACTGTAAACTTCCTTTTCTCATAGGTAAGGACAAGCAACAAAATGTGACCCATATTGTATCGATGAATAGAATGCACCTGTAAATGTGAATTTGGCTTGATCAATATACACACTCCGGCACTGTCGGATCTCCCGTGAATACATATGACATGATATCCCTATTCCGCTGACCATATCCCCTCAGAGTCTTTACAACTGTGTGTTCCTTGAAACAAATAAACATCACACGGTTGTCTTCTTAGAAAATCAAAAACTAATTTTCTCTTTCTCTGACTCTATCCCCCAAGTCCCTTGTGTTTAGTGAATATAATTTTATCTGAAAAGATTCACCCATTATTATACTTTCCTTTAATGAAATTTTCACAAAAAAACATATTTTGTATATATAGGAAATCTTGAAGCGAAATAGTTAGACAGTTCACACACTCATGATGGCAATATGCAAATATATAAGATTTTTCAAAATTAACTTACTGTTTGCTTGTTGCATGTTCCACTCTTTATTTTCCGAGCCTCAAACAGACAAATGTACTAGTTATTTTCCTGTCGATCTCTCCTCAAACAATTCAATATTCAAATATGATCAACTTTACTGCTAAACAGCTTAATTTATACGTATTTTTAAGAGAGAGCAATATGAAAAGGGCAAACGAATACAACAATTCCCGTTTAGGATTAGTCACAATTTTCAAAGAAGGATACAAGAAATATATAATGACTGACTTTTGACATTTAACTTGTGGTTTTTTAACCTGTTAGGCCGAAGTATCTAAACAGTTAGTCATACTTATGATGATCAGTGGAATATTTGATGTTATGCCATTTAAGGGATGTGGCAGAGACAATAGGCCTTTTGTTCGTAATGTAGCCATATTCGTGAAGTGCCTTGATAAAAATATGTAATTTATCTGTTACAAATATAGGATTTCTCGGTCAATTTCGTAAGTTGGCCACACAAAAATCATTTTATGTTCATTCAATTTCGCCAGTTATGTCACCGCAGCTGTTATTTTTCGTTCAAATTATTTTTTTAGCATTTAAATTCATTAAACGATCATTCAAAAACATTTTATTTTCATTCGAATTAAAACGTGTTTCTTTTTCGCAACATTTTCATTTAATTTAAACAGGCCTGATAAAAACCCGATTAAAATCGGTTTCCCGATTTTTTTTTGATTTTTCCCGATTTTTCCCGATTTTTTTCTTCATCTTCCCGATTTAAAAAAAAAAAAATCCAGATTTTTTTTTTTTTTTTTTTTTTTTTTTTTTTTACCAATTTTTTTTTTCCCTTCCCTATTTTGTCCTGATTTTCCCGATTTTCCTCTTATTTTCTCTATTCTTCCCTATTTTGCCCTATTTTTTCCCAAATTTTGTCCCAATTTTCTTACTCGAAAGGGGGGAATGTTGTTAGATGCCATTTTCCCCCGCGAATCCTCTTCTTTTTTTTTTTACTCAAGGGGGACTTGGTTGAGGGGAAAACAAAAAACCTATTTTTTTTTTAGTGCTCACTATCACCCCTGTTTAAAGCGAGACGATTCGCGATTACGTAATAGCGTCTTCCGTGAATTCAAATTCGTTTCTTTGCATACAATTTTACACGTTTTGCAGACAAATTAAACATGTATAATCTTACCCAGTATGATCATATATAGAACCCCGCAAGCTTAGTTCCATGCTAAATCCATTTCAAATTGTATGGGTTGGTAAGCAACAAACATGTTATTTGTCCTCACTAGGGGTGTATACACACTAAATCATCACTATTTAGCAACTGAACGATCACGTGTTAGGTAGATATAACCTAGCCACATCAATATAGAATTAGCATGGAACTAAGCAAGAGCGTCTTTTTATGAATATGCAAGTGGTCAGAAATTAATTGTATTCATTGTACATTTATCCTCTAAAATGAAATGTTGGACATCCGCAATAAACCTTCTAATGATTGGGCAATCCCATAATAAATGTTTCATAGATTCCACGGAGCTATAACAAAATGAACATAACTCTGACTGCGAAATATTTAATAATTTAAGATATTTATTAACACCAACTATATGATGTATTATCTTAAACTGAAAATAACGGATCCGTGTAGATAAACATGACCTAACAGAAACTAAGACAATTTTAGCCCAGTCTATGTTTGGGATATTAAACAGAGAATCTTCTTGGAAATTAATTCAATGTGTTTTTCCCATGTGAGTTTATTGTCAATGGCAACTCCTAAACAATTTGCGAATTGTAAAGTCAATGGTCAGAACAAATTACAATTAGGACAAGTCTTTGGATATAATTATTACAAGTCATCCCTTTTTCAAACATTGACCCAAATAATATGTCTAGTCATGTCTTTGCTTTTGTCCAAAGATTCGTAGTGCAGTTAGCTTATTTGCATATTCCTATTTCTGTGTTTCCTTCCTTTTGTCCAGGACCGTATAAGGCTTCCTGCAAGTTTCGAATGCTAATCTCTTTTAATATTAGGGTGATTCAAATAGTTTTCTTGCAAAGTTTAGTTGTTAAGCGGGTGAAGGCAATATTTTAGTAGCTTGGGTATAGATTGAAATTCCTTATACGGGAGGAACCCTTGTTAGAATTAATATTGGTCACTTGAAGGTCACTTGGCGTTAACCACGGCGTAGACTTCGATGCTAACCAGGACGTTAACCATGGTGTAATATGAAGTATACTTTGATGTAAAGTCGACGTAATTCCCATGTGCGCTCCAATACCCGAGGTGTCGAGTGTAGACTAGTCCGGCCGAACTTCGAAGACTTCGACCACATTACACGGTCAAGGAGTTGACTTCGGTGTTCATTACCACTTCAAGTTCTTCAAACCAGATTCCATATTTAAACAGAAATAAGGATGAACTGAAAGAACTTTTGGACTTGAACTTAAACTAAAGCAGTGAACTGTTAATTACAATGCATATACAAGTTGATATTGTGATAAATCATTTAGGATAGGAAGCTTGGTAGTTTGAATTACTGAGTAGGAGCCGAGTAGGAGCCCTAATCAAAGACCAAGCACCGGTCCGTGACCAAGAAACCTCCCGCGATACCGGGAACGCGAAACCCAGTAGTCATGACAACGACAAGAAAATGCACAAAAAGCGATCTCGTCCAATAATTGTCAAGTTTGTGTCGTACAAAGCTAGGAAATCGTTGTTACTACAACGACGCAAGATGAAAGACACTGGCATATCGATCCATGAAGATCTCACCAAACACAACCAGCGTTTACTTTATGAAACGAGGTAACATAGCAAAGTTCTCAAGACGTGGACCTGAGATGGACTTGTCTTTGCACTCCTTCCTGCCACCGGTGGGAAGACAATGACTAAGGGAATCAGAGACTTTGAGGGCTTAAGAACACTTTGATATTTATTTTCAATCAATGTTATGAATATATTTGTTCCGAATCATTTTAATGGTTAAATATCCATGCAGTAAATGTAATAAAGCAGTAAGGAAAAACCAAAAGGCCCTTTTATGTACTTTCGCGTATATAAAATGGGCACATAATAGTATGTGAAGGAATTCCTAAATGCAAATACGATGATACGAATGGATCTTTTGAAAATTGGCAATGTACTGTATGTACTCATACAGTTTCCCTTTTGGGAACAAGAAGATATCTTTCCCGTAGAAACTCGTCTTGGATGTTCTCATCTTCCGAATATTACACAAGATTCTACTTCGAATGAAGATAATAGATACAATATACTTTGTGATTTTCCAAAGAAAAAGGGCATTAAATTAGCACACCTTAAAATCAGAAGATTAAGACATAAAGTTACAGAAGTAACACAATTCTTATGTCAAACCTTTCGACATTTTACGACTATCCAAAACATGGTTGAATGAGGACTTTTCAAATCGTATGATTTCTATCGATGGTTACAAAAGTGAAAGAAATGACAGGGATGCCACTGGTGGTGGTAGAGCAGGATGTTACATTAATGAGAAATTTAACTACTTAATAACAATAATAATACACAACATTTATCAGGCGCTTATCAATACGGGTGACTCTAAGCACACCATTGTCTGACTTAAAATTATTAACCAAACTTATAATAAACACACAAATTATAAATCTTTTCTTTAAGAAGAACAGATCTTGAAACAAAGGAGCTTGAACTCATTTGGCTAGAAATCAAAAGAACAAGTAGTAGTTCGATTTGTGTTGGTATTTATAAAGGAAACCTTCCTGCCCAGGTTCATGTTACCATCCTTGAAGGGAATATTGAGAAAGTAATAAATCATATCGTTTTGCTGGGTGATTTCAACTGTAATATGAGAAATGAAAATATTTTGTATACAAATATTAAGGATATTTTTCGGATTTTGTGTAAACTCAATCAGTTAATAAACGAGCCCACACGAATTGCACTTCGTAGTAGTACACTCATTGATTCAATACCTACCTCGAACTCTATTGCTAACTTGAAGTCCGGTGTAATGTAAATTGGTTTTAGTGACCTCTCTTTAATATTTCTAGTCGTAAAAGGCAAAAACCCAGTGCTTCATTCGAAAATATGTAACTTTAGATCTTTCGGAACTTTAACGAAAGTGAACTTCAAGAGGACTTGAGAAATCAAAATTGGATTGACTTTAATGAGGAAAATGTTGAAGTTGATAACATGTGGTCTCATATCAAATCCGTGTTCACAATATTGAGTGATAAACATGCACCTTTTATTTCTGTCAGAAAAAAACGAAATGGGGTGCCTTGGATAACAGATGAATAAATTACTTTGGCGCGTGACCGTAATTACTATAAGAAAAGGTATAAAAAGACGAAGTGTAATTGTCGGAGACATTATCGGAGAGAGCAAGTACCAATGCAAATTGTTAATTATGCGCAATATCAGTTTATTAACTTAAAGGTGCAACTCACCTATATTGCATGATAACCTCAATGAAAATATATGATTAATGGACGTGATATAAGCTTGGTGTTAAATGTAGTTTCTAGTTATGACGATAATAACAAGAATACTTCTACTACTAATAATAATGATAATAATAATTAATAATGATAATAATAATTAATAATAATGATATTAATAACAATTGTATGATACAAAACAATTTCGATACCTGTAAAACTTATCGTCTTTACACACCTTACTTTGTATACATGTATATCATTTTCGATGCATGACTATATCTATGTTTGATTCTTCTTGTTTTTATTTTCTGTCAATTCAAATTTCTATTTGTTTTTGTATAAAATGTATTTGTTTAACCATATACAAGAAATTTCTATTGTTAAATGGACAATAAATAGGAACCTTATAAAAAGAGATGTTTGGCCGTCTGTAAAAGGATGGCAGTGGTCGGTGATTGGTTTCTGGGTCATTTTGGTCTTCTCGAAGTTTACGCTGCTGCATTAAGTTTGTGCTGACCAAACTGCCATTGAAAGAATTTGTTGATTTTACAAGGATAGGCGACAGTTCCCAGGCTCATTGATGACTATTTGTGTATCCATATACCATGTTAATACCACGAATTCCCATTGTAAAATGGACAATAAATAAGAACCTTAATAAGTCATGAACCTTCTGACATTTAACATCGTTTTCTCTAACCTAAAAGATAACATCGTTTTCAGAATACGACGAATTAAAAAATGACGATTGCCGTCTAAAAGGACAAAGTGATTTCAAGGAAATCAAGAATTAACAAATTCACAGACGAAACGGCGTGCTGTTGCAACACATCATTGACACCAGAAAAGGTCTTTGTTAAATTTACAAGGGTAGAGGTCTAAGGCTGATGATTGGCGACTGAACGTCCATTGATCTTCAGTGCTTGGCGACTATTTCCAGGCGATAAGCGGTTGGTAAAAAGTGTCGGCAGCCGATCGACGAATGATACACGACCAGTCGCCGAATTATCTTCCAAAGTTCGCCGACAACTAGCAAGGAATCTAACTGTAGAAGCTTTGAAATTTCTATTTTTTTTTCTGCTGATGGGTTATAATTTCAATTTGTTCGATACATCTCCACTTTAAGAAAAAGAAACAAAGGAACTATGAATATTAATGGTTTATACTGTTTCCTAATCTACTTAATTCATGATAAATTAAACCGCGTTTCTCCGCTGCAGCAGCATGGTGAAAATACCAAATGCCAGTCCAAGAGTTAGATAAATTAATTGATACATGGTTAATATGCTACTCTCTATTAATGGAGCCCGCCATATTACCCCCCACCCAGGTTTGATTTTCTAGATTTTCAACAACAAAAACTGTATTTTTTTAAAACGATTATTAAAAAAAGATGCTCACTATAAAAATTAAAAAAAATGTGAGAAATTAGCATGATTATCACAATTATTACCGATGATTGAAGCGGGAGGTGCATTTATTCTATATAGTTGATTCATTGATTAGTGGATGTAATGCATGGGAGATAATAACGAAGAGTTGAAAGATCGTTGTCTTGTAGGGAAAGCAATATATCTATATTGAAATCACATAGCAAGTAAACTCCCTTATTTTCTTGAGATAGTATATTCAAGGATGTTACTAAACTGTCATACAAGGATTCAAGATGGTTCTTGTAAGCTTTATATATCGCACCGATGACTATGTTTTGCCCTCATAATTAGGCTCATTATTTTCAATTTCGATAAACATTTATTCGATTCCTTCAATGTAAGCATCCACTGTTGGTTTAAAATTGAATCCGTCATGAATATATAAAGCAACCCTATCTCCGCTTCCTGATGCACGATCCGGTCGGATCATGGTTTAATTTTCTAAATTAAATGAGGGAGGAGAATTGTATTCAGCCATGTTGCGGAGATGGCTATTACAGGGAAGACAATTTTGGTAGGGTGTAAAGGAAAGTTTTTAATTATTTCAGAGTTTGTATTTAGGCTTCTTGCATTACAGTGTAAGATACTGAATGATGTTTTGCCACAGTGCCTTGTCAATAAATTGCTATAAAAAAAAGTTCTGGAGTATAATATGGACAGTCCTGGTCATTACCAAATAGCAGTACATTAATTGGATCAACGCGCTCCCCGATAAGGAAACGGGTTATACGGTGGCCCTGTGAACGTATTTTAGTTAAAGGTATCTTCTTGAGAGTAATAGTATTACAGAAGTAGATAGGCTGTGCAGAATAAAGGAGAGTTAAAGGTATAGTGTAAAAGTACACCGATGAAGATGAAATGAAGATGAAAAGTAAAATAGTGAAATTAAAAATGAATTTCATATTCCCATTTTCTGGAGGTTAAAATATACATCGCTCTCCCCATCAATAGCAAAACAATGAATTAAAGATATAAGTCGCCTTTAAATACTGAAAGTAAATACATGAACTTTGGCAATATAGGGAATAAACGAAATATGAGATGGCGAGTGGTGTTTCGTGATGTAAATGTCAGCATAATTGGAAGGAAAATCCACTTATTATTATGACGGAAAAACAAAAAAAGGAGGAGGAAAATAATTTGATTAGTCTGGTTCACACGTTATTCACCACTAACAATTTTATATGACGAGTTTGTTAAACAGAAATGGCAAAACCGATTATAAACGAGTTACAAATAAGAGCACCGCGTAATTCACTAATCAGGAGTCCATAATATCAGTTCATGGGCCATGAACGTCCTGTTTAAATTATCTTACATGTAATCAAATCATGTAAGGTAGGTGTAGGGAATTGGAGACCCTTAAAGTTGATACTCTAAGACAATCCCAAATACTGAGATAATTACATAAATAGAAAGCTTTTAACCCCCATAATAACACCAAATGGTGTCCACCCGACAAAACAAGTTTAGAATAATGAATTTATTCGAGTAAACTCTACCAAAATATCTAAGTCTGAAACCCGGAAGTGCACGTAGAGTCGGGCCTCTATCCGTGACGTCACGAACGGGAGTCATGGGCTCAGTGAGAGTGAATGGCAGTGATATCCCTACGTAAATGCTATCCTGTCAGAGCTTAGATTTGCTGTTGTAAGGAGTATATTTGATGGATTTTCTGTTTTCATTTGAATGAAGAATAACGAAGCAACATTTTCCAGTCGCTGATTTCTTTTTATATCCTCATATTCACCTATTTGGTAGAGATTTAAGACGAGTTTACTGGCTTAGGAATTAAAGTTAAATCGTGCACTTAATGAATAGGCGGATGCATTATATTGTCATCAGATGTACATGAGCAGTTTTGTAAAACGAATAGGTCTAGAACTATAATAGTACTTATCATAGATGTGTGTGACTGCCTCAAAAAAGGACCAGTTAAACATTTTATGTTGTAAAATATCAAACTTGAACGAGATCATGCAAGCGCGCTTCCTCTATAATATTTTGGCGAGTGATGCGGCTCTTGCATGAACGTTCGTGAAGCGAGCAGAATCGGGAGGTAAGACCAAGCCGCTGCTCTAGGCGCTGCTTGCTTGTGATGGAACGTACGTGCGCTAGTTATGTTTATCGGCAATTGCAAGAGAATGAAAGCGACGTTGCCAGCTAAGAAAAACAACTAACAAAGACTTGCTCCTGACTACCGGTGTCAGAATTGGTAGATGAAGGATGTTCAGGGCCAAGGAAGGCGAAAGACATGGGAAAAAGGAAGAAGAAACCATCGGGAGATCGCTGTAGTGTATGGTAATGAACTGTGCATGGGTAGACAGCTACTGTTCACTCCGTGCCTGGGCCGATTTCAACACCAAAACAAAAATTACATGGTGAAAATATCGACTAATAGCACATCGTTGGCATGTATATGTCATAATTTTTAAAAGGGGAATTGATATTAATACTATGAAGTACTAGGGGAAGGTAAAGAATTGTACATAGAATTATGATTTATTAGACTTTTCAGCCTTTGAAACAAAAATATGCAGAAAATCGTATCACTCTGCACATGTTTGCTATGGAACATCCGGGTACGTGAATATACTCTCTCCCGGACGTGAGGTCATAAATAGTAGACCAGCGCCGTGACTGATTTTCTATGCAAAGAGAGGCGGATATTTTAGACATTTCAATTGAGGATTTCGAGTAGACAGAATTTTTTTGTGATATACTAAGTAATTGAAAAACTTAAAAATAACATATACTTGCCGTAGGTAACAAATTAAGGGACATTTATTTGCTTAGAGTATCAACTTTAAGCACATTTGCATAATTTACATACACATGACAAATGGTACACATACAGAAAGTTTTGTATTCTCTTCAGTAAGTTCTTCGCTTTATTTGGTCATAAAATTGTGGTCATGATGTAACTGATTAATAAGATAACAATGATTAATTACGTCATCACCAAAGGTCTCTCATTACCTACATGTGTAGGTAATATTATTACCAACACATTGCTCTGTAAATTTGAATGAAAATGGGATTGTTATAGTTAGTTCAAACACTTTTTGAAAGATATACATGCAGCCAATGAGCTTACTGTAATTTTGAAACAATTTAAAACAATGTGGCCCAAAATATTTCTGTAGTTTTTTGTTTACAGTAATAAAGGTGCTTTAAATTATGTTTAAATACTTTCAGAATAATGTTCTGGCAATGTGACTTTTACATTGATCAAACTCACAGCATAGAAACAACTTCTTAAAGATAAAGTTGAGGTCTGGTCATGTGATTGCATTGTGAAAGAAAAGGTATGGAATGGATCAGAAAAAGTTGATCATGTAGCATGTAAGTATTGGTGTGTACTGCAAGGTTCTGGAGTCATCAAAATCATAAGAAATTTGGCCCAGTCTTGGTAAAGTAATAAGCGCTGTACACAGAAAGATGGACATAGGACTACACAAATGGTGTCGGGGCTACTAACCTTGATTTCCTTATCTTTCTATGATCATTACTCAGCCAGTATACATTTCCTACCAAAATTGTTTGGCAATTTTTTTTTTTTGTTGTTGTAATCTTGAACATTCACTGTAAGTTTCGTCTGATCCTGTGAGAATTTTTAATATTTTTTTTTTACCAGAACTCAAGTTTATTTTTAAAATGTAATGCATTCAAACCCATCTTGGACCTTGTGTCCCTCATTGCCTACACACATTTCTGATCAAACACCATTCATAATGTGCATTGCAACACCCACTCACAACACACAATGGCCATAAGTTTTCTGTATGGTTGGCACACTTTATAAACTTCCTTTTAAAACTACTTTTTAAGAGCCACCCCTAAATACCTGCATGCACCACAACATTCAGTGAAAATTGTGTTTTTATATCAGAGCAAAATTTTACGATAAAAATTGCATATCTTGGTCAATTTTGCCAATTTCTCGGAGAAAGAACGTATTGTAGTCTTCGAAATGAATTGGATATATGCAGTAGTGTTGTTGAAGGCAGCATATGGCGCTGTAGCAATATTGAAGCCCACACGGACAAACAGTGATGGGTTCAAGCTTTGTGGTCTCCAATTCCCTACGGTCTCTTATCCACGTTCATTGGACCCGTCCGCGAAGCATATTTGGAAATCGAGAGTTGGTCCATGCACAATCATTGAAAGAGATAATAGAGTACTGAAGCTGTGACATCATACAAATATATTTTTAGAATTTCTCAGTTTTTTCTTCAAAAGAGCATCAAAATAATGTCCAAATGTCAAAAACCAATTGAATATGTTAGGTATTGGCTGAGATATGACCAGTTGAATAAATAGATTTTCCATAGCAACTCAGTGTTGTTTTGCTCTCGATCGTAATGTTATAAACCAGAGCAAAATAACACTGAATTCCTATACGAAATCTATTTATTCAAGGGTAACCCTTATTAAGAGTAAATGTAAATAACATATACATAGAAGATGCCCAAGGGCGTAACAAAAATATCAAAATACAAACACAAAAACAAAATACAAACACAAAAACTAAATACCACATCCTCAACTGACTATTAGCCTATTGAATACCAAAAGCTCGAAGCTAAAATAAACCACTGTTACTGGGGGGGAAGTTTGAAAATAAAATTAATTTTAGATTTGTTCATGGATTTCATCAAGAAGGCAGGATATCCTGCACTTCATTTTCCGCAAAAAAATTCCGCAAAAATGTAAAACCCTCACATTATACCAAGGAAATACCCACGCTCCGCGCCAAGGTGAAAAAGTTAAAAAATTAAACGTAACAAAAATTAAACACCAAAACAACAATCAACCAGGCTAATCATTGGGGTTGGTGTTTCTTGTTCGATATCGAAAGCTCACAACAATCAGATATAATAAAGATAACAACGATAGACCCACACTGAAGTTACAAAGAGAAATTCGTTGCTATTTTCACACTTTAATGATTATCGTGTGGTTAAACTGCATGTGGTTTTGGTAAAGCACTTTTGCATACATTAACACAACAGGCGATCCTGCCATATAATAAAACAAATACAAAGAAACAAAAAGGTACAAAATTTACGTACAATATTGACGGAAACGCAAATGTTAAGCTGTAAGCGATAAAGAAAGCACTTACGATATATTTTCTACTACTATTGGATATGGTAAAACTGCAGGTGGTTTTGTGAATCACAAGAGCATGAATGACCAGGCCAGTCGATGATGCCGTTGACAAAAATATAAACAAATAAACTAACAAAGAGATCCTACATACACCCACCATATTGACATATACGCCCATGTTAAGCCGTAAGTGATAAATAAGTACTGACGAATTTTTCCTACTAATATTGGAATATGGTTTAACTGCAGGTGTTTGTTCCAGAGCACTTGTGCATAAATTGACAGGTCAGTCGATCCTGCCGAATAGGAAACAGGTATAAACAAACAAACACATTTGTAAATACCACGTCCCGTCCTTCCCCTTTCCTGCTTGTTTTAAGAGGACACCCACCCAACAAGGACATCTAGCCTAACAATAACTACGTCCACACGGTAGCATCGTAGCTATATATTTTCATTTTGGGAAACCTCACAGTTAAAAAGAGCGATCCACTAACCACGGAAAGGGTTCGTCCGCACAGAACCGAAACAACGAGTTGCAAAGTTAACTACGATCTACGGGCGGTATACAGTTGCAATATAAGTGCGTCCTCATGGCTCATAACTGCCGCCTGCAGTTTTCGTGCTAACCTTAAAGATAAAGACCAGTTATGGTCATGCGATTGCATTGTGAAAGAGACGTTGTGGAATCGATCAGAAAAGGTTGATCATCTAGCATATAAGTATTGGTGTGTACTGCAAGGTTCTGGAATCATCAAAATGATAAGAAATTTGGCCCAGTCTTCGTAAAGTTACAAGCACTGTACACAGAAAGATGTATACGGGACTACGCACACGTGCGCGACACGTGCGTTTATCTCTCACAGTCCATTAGATACACTAATTTACCAAATATATCAATTAGTAGGCGGTTTCCCGGCAACATTTTTATCATCATGTATTAGTCAAAACATATTCTTTCACATGATTGGTTATAAAGAGCTTCCATTTCATTTTTTGAAATTGGGGCGTTTCCAATACTGGTCTTTACCTTTAAGATATGTCGTGGTTTGTAACGTCAAGTTACCAACAAGTTTTGTAACCACAAGTGCGTCCACACGGTCCCTTACTACAAGTTAACTTCAAAATCTATAAAAACCACGAGCTTAACTTTATGCTAACGGACCGTTATGTGAACCTTACTAATAATACACCCACTCTATGCAATGAGCGACATATATATATACAGGGCGGAAAACAAAGCGAAAAAAAGGACATACACTTCCTAACCTTAATCTCCCCACCCCCTCTTTTTGATAAATGTAAGAACCTAAACAAATACTGCAAAAAAACACGTTCAAAACGACAACACCGACGGAAATACGCCGCAGACAATGTGAACTAATACCCTCCAACTCAACGTGGAACAAAACAATCACATTCTGTTTTTAAAGAGAGAGGAAACACATCCCTGGTACGAGTTCAAACATATCATAGGTTTGCAATTTAATATCGGATGACATTTAATAATGTAAATTCCAAACAATCAAAATGACATTCTTTTTTTTCTGGACTTTTTATTTATTTATTGATACACTGTTTATATTCTTTTGTTTTATATTTCTAACCATCATCTATTCATTAATTTATTCTGTATGTGATCATTTTACTCTTCATTTTTTGTTTTTTTGTTATGTACTTGTGTTTGATTAGTGTAGAGGTCTTGTGGTATTGGTGGTTCTTTCACTAGACTCAATCGAACGGTTGAGGGTTCGAATCCCAGCCCAGCACTATCGTCCTTTGGCAAAAAATTAAATTTACATTTGACAATTAACATCCAAGTGTAAATATAACCTGGCAATTACTGGGTAATGGTAATTGCAGGGCACTCAGGAGAACAACTTTAAAGCTGTTGAGGCTTCCCTTGGTCAACACAAATTTTTGTTATTACCATGATTATGATTATGATTATATTATTATCATCATTATTATTATCATCATTGTTATCACTATTTTTTTTATATTATTGTACATTATATATACAAACACACGTACACACAAAGCCTCTCTCTCTCAACACACACACACACACACACACACACACACACACGCACACAAACAAAAACAACATTATATCTTGTCTTCCCCACTCTCAGATTATCTGATCAAAAACAGAAAGTTATATTTGATTAATTGTTCTACTTCATTTCCAGAATCAATCTCGCAGAATCACTCTACCCATTGTTCTCTCTCTCTCTCTCTCTCTCTCTTTCTGATTGATTTTTTGCTACTTGTTTTATTGCTGTGATTATCCAGAATCAATCTTACAGCCTACTTCGTCAATGCTAATCTGTACAGGTATTCCCTTTATCAGTACAAGAGAGCCTTTCAGATCTTCAGTCGCCTTTAAGTTTATGTCGGTCCCCTTCATCCGAAATCACAGGAGGCTCGGCAAGGCCCCAAAAAGCAATGAACATCTTTCCATGCTGACGTCAGAGACGTTGTTGCATTTAGATTGACCATGGGACGTTTTATAAAGTTTTGCCGGGGAGGTTACATTTATTCATTAAAAGCTCGTTTTGTTTTAATTTTATGTTTTTTCGAATGAATTAAAATTAGTATTGGACAAAGTGAAACAAGACACTACTATAAAAGGAGGTATTAGAATTACTTTTCTGATTGATACCTGTCTGTAAAAAAACAATTAAACACACACACTTGCATAACACGTCCTAGGATTGTGTACTTGTCTATATTGGTTTCCTTCCCATAGCCTTATTCTCTTGGTATTTTTTGAAGTACCTCTTCTTTTAGAATTCCTCTTCCCATTATAGTCCAATACAACAACAAAAAACATCATACTTGATTGAGTTACCTTTTCATAAATAATTGAAATAAGAATGAGGTGTTGTTGAGAATTACAGAAGAGTAGGAACAAAGACGAAAATATAAACGAGATTTTTTTTTTCTCAATGAGATGAAAACACTTTAATATGAATAACATGTGCTTCTTACACCATGATATATGTATTGAAAAACGAATGGCGCTTATGAAAATCGAAACTTAATAATATTCAATGATTATGTCATCATCAATGTGTGTCTGTTTACAATTGATGACTACTAGATTGACTGTTAATGTAAATAAAAAGAATGCGAGAAATGTGTTCGTAAGATATCTATTTCTATATCTACCTACATATACAGCGCATAGAGACATATTGTGATATGCACTATATAAGTACGGTATATTATTATTATTATTATACTCTCTTCTCTAAATTACGTTTTCTACAATACATTAATGATGGTATACAAACATACACTGTCTTGAGAGGTTCTGGTTCAAACTATGCGCAAGAGGTGACTCCAATAGTAATATTTGCTGAGGAACGCAGCCCGAAGCAAATGGTCCTATTGGAGTTACCGAGGCCCATAGTTTTAACCAATACCTCGAAAAGACAGCATGGTATGTTTGTGTTATACCCTGCTTCAAAAAATATTTTAAAAAAAAATGAATTCAAAAATTATAATTTTTATTAAAAAAGAATTGAAAATAAGAAAAATTATTAAATTAGGATTAAACAAATAAAAAAATTAAATGAAAATAAGAAAAAATACAGAAAGGACTTTCAACTCCCAAACAGTACTGCTCTACTCCCAAATAGTACTTTCTCAGAGCAACCTTAAAATAGTTGAAATATTTCTGGTCAAGTGACGAGCTCTCAAATGATCAATAAAATTTCTGATGCAGGATATATTAATAATTATCCTAATACAAATATGAGCAATGATAATGTTTGTAAAACACGTCAGTTCAATATTAACAATGCGTAAAAGGAAACAAATGTAGTGATAATGCTCTATTTTTGCCTCTTTCCGAATGGATATAATTCAATGCATCTCTTTGCATGTTAGAATTCTCGTGGAAAATAATTAAAACATTTCAGACAACATTTACCAAATAATCTAAAAGATGTTTTCTTATTCTAAACAGACGCAATAATCATGATGACTTATTCCCCGCATAACCATAACAAATGTAGGATTATCATCTTTTTAAGTGAATATGTGTGTACGCTTATTACAGCAATACGGCGTAACTCCGTTACATGTATATTAAACTAATACGAAAATGAGTAACACTTTTTTGAGGGCGTTGAAATTTGTGTCTTTATCAAAGGAAGAAAAGAGCTGAGAAGCTGTGTGTGATAAAATACAAAAGTGTGCTTACGAAAATCGCGGTAAACCGGCACCTTCTTATCACAGGCAGGTGCGTCGCTAAAAAAAAGGGGCGGTGTGGGGTGCGACACCCAACCTGTCAGGATATTGTGGGTAAAATTTAGCTGCTGATGGTAAAAATAAGGAAAGGGGAAGGGGAAAAGGAGAGGGAAAGGGAAAGAAAAGAAAGGAAAAGGAAAAAAAAATGAGAGGAAGAAAAGAAAAGAAAAAAAGAGGAAACAAAATAAACGGGGGTAAAAGAGAGGAGAAAAAGAGGATGGATAAGAGCCTGAGGGAAAAGGGGTGGGAGTTGGAGAGAGGGGGGTGTTGGTTGGAGTCGCCATGTCGAGGGAGCAAGAAAGATACGCATAATAACGTTGCTGTTTCAGTATTTTGCTCGATCCACGTGTACTATATCACTCCAGAAGTTTGAAGTCGGTAAGATGTATTGTGTCGGTCGGCCCCAATTTTTCCCCTATGAACTGCGACTTTTTATCGAGAAAAAAAGAAACATTTTTGAAAATCCAATAATTTAATGAAACGTCAAAGCTTCCGCGCTTTGCGCGGGAGCCGGAAAACTGAATTCAGACAAGGATTTTGAGTCGGGAATGGTACAACATATCGTCTTCTTTCTCTAATAATTTAATGAAATGTCAAAGCTTCCGCGCTTCGCACGGGAGGGGGAAAATTGAACTCAGACTAGGATTGAGAGTCGAGAACGGTACAACGAATTGTCTTCTTTTTTCTCTAATAGGTTAATGACATGTCAAAGCTTACGCGCTTCGCACGGGGGGGGGGGGACTAAATGCAGACGAAGAGTATTGAGAGTCGAGAACGGTACAATGAATCGTCTACTTTCCCTAATAAATTAATGAAACGACAAAGTTTCCGCGCCTCCCACGGGAGGGGGAAACAACTCCTCCTTGAACCACCCCCATGGATCGCGCTTCGCGCGCAATGTATGTGATTCGCACGCTTCGCGTGCTCAATACCGTCCCCCCAAAAAAATTCTAGCCATGTACACGCCTGATAGTTCGTAGGAAAAATGATTTAGCCCCTGGTCCCGGGTTTATAGGGTTAAATTTGTATAAATACTTTGGCTACCTAAAGATAAGATAAATCGCAGTAATCGAATAAAGAAAAAACTTGTTCGTCCTATTCCAGATAGTTTAAAAAGGTCATTTGGTAGTTGGTTGACTCAGTATACTTGGGAAGAGATGTTCAGTGTAAAAGACTCATCTATGAAATGTTAAATGTTTTTGGATACAATTCAGTCTCAGTTGGATATACATGTTCCTACTAAGGAGATTCGTTTGCACCGTAGAGATAAGCCTTGGATAAATGCTGAAGTTAAAGATGTTATCCGCCAAAGACAGCAAGCTTTTAATAGAAAATCAAAAAGTTTGTGGCAACATCTAAGAAACAATGTTAAACGGTTCATAAAACGACAACAGAAGATTTCATATTATAACACCAGAGTTCGCAACTTCAAAAATGACAACCCATCAGCTTGGTGTAAGCAGATTCGGATTTTAACAAATAGTGGAAAGAAACAATTTGTAGTACCAATTGTAGTACCAAATATTGACCCGAATTATCCCGACAAATTCAAATACATTGCTCATTTTATAAACGAGCATTTCTTACCTGCTTACTTAAGGCCCGGTCACACAGGAAGGACGCATGGGGAACGCACGGCCAGCGCATGGAAAATTTGCAATTTTGGCCAGTGCGTTGTCGTGCGCCCAACTTTTGTCGAAGATACAGCTAGCTGACACCAAATGTATAGCGTGTTGCTAGCGCGCTGGACGCATACAGGGCGCACACAGGGCGCACACAAAGCGCACATGATAACAACTTCCACGAATGCACAGCGTGTTGCTAGCGCGCTGGACGAATGGTCCACGCATGCACCGCGTTCTACGACGCACGGCCAGCGCATTGGAAATCGGAAAAGGCCGTGTGCCTAACTTTTGTCATAATTTTGGAAAAGCTACCGAGCTGACACAAAATGCACAGCGAGTAGCTAGCGCGCTGTGCGTATACAGTGCGTGTGCTCCGCGCATGTCTGGCGCTGGTCTAGCGCGCTCCACGCATGTCTGGCGCTGGTCTAGCGCGCTCCGGCGCATGTCTGGCGTGCCTTTGGCGTGTATATTCATGCGTCGAGCTCGGCGCACGTTTTTGAGCATGCTCAAAAAATCCCGACGCACACAGCGAATGACGACGCATGCATAGCGCTGGTCCAGCGTTGGTCCAGCGCGCTCGACGAACGAGTAACGAATGATGACGCACGCCTAGCGAACGACAACGCACTGGCCCAAATTGCAAATTTCCAATGCGCTGGCCGTGCGTTCCCCATGCGTCCTCCCTGTGTGACCGGGCCTTTACCAGCTCAGGAAACATGTCCGATTGTACGACCTTATAAAGTTTTTAGACAATTGAGTTCGTTAAATCAACAAAAGCCTAGTATATTTCATATATTAAGACTATGACTCTTCATATTAAAATATCATAGAATTGTTTCAAAGTATTGAATATCAAATCTTAGCATGTCATTGGACGAAATTTGAAAATTACAACGGTAATGGTCTCTTACCAATCGTCCTAGCTGCGACTCCAAATATGATCAAAGCGAAAAGAAAGGGCGCCATTTTACCTCTGCAAATTCAAAGCCTTTCCAAGCTCTTACAAGTTCACCGGCGTGGAAGAGAAGTGAAATGATAATGCTGATTCACCTCTGATTCACCTCTCCGCGAGCACCGTATCGAGTTATTCTTCAAGTAAAATGGCCTTCAAACGTTCCTTGACCCGCATCTCGAAAAACAGTGGCGTACCCATAATTCATTGTACCGTTCTCGACTCTCAATTTTAAAGGGAACCCCCTGCCGCCCCCTCAAACGAGAATGGGGCGTTGTCTTTTAATAGACAGATGAAGACAACCCCCCCCCCCCAATTCCGGCTATTCTTCTGCAATGGGGTGGCTTAGGGGCCAGGTGCCCAATTTGATAGCAAATAAAGATAAAATTAGGGAGAGAGAGAGGGAGAGAGAGAGAGAGAGAGAGATGGGGAAAGAAATATAGAGAGAGAGAGAGAGGGAGAGAGAGAGAAAGAGAGAGGGAGAGAGAGATGGAGAAGTTGAAAGGCAACGTGTACATACGATAGGGGATGATACCACCATAAACATAAAACCCCGCCCTAAAACTTCATAAAATAGTTTTCAGTAATGCTATCTTGTGTTCAAATCGAACCGAAGACGGGCGCAGGCATTTTGCGCCCCCACCCGGATCCGCCCTTTAACAAATTCAAACTCCCAATCCAAGTGCTTCGGTGCTATAAACAAACATGATGAAGTACCGGTAGAATTAGGTAAATGATCTCCATTAATATCTCTTAACTCTCAACTTAATGGATATAAGTGACGATCTGATTTCAGACCATACTGAGGGCGGATGTATACAGGGCCCTGGGAACGATTTTTTGACCGGGGTTGCTGAGATATATATACACGTATAGACAGGGGCGGATCTAGCTACCACACCACAATATCCTCGTTTAGTTGCTGAAAAGGCTTTTGACGAGTACCAGCATAGACGTAGACGTAGATAATAGAGTAATCACGGTCATCAAATTTCTTTTCTTCATTTCTTTCATTAGCAGATGGAGGCCTTTGTAAACATATGTTTTCTTCCCTTACTCCTATTCGCCAAAATTATGTCTTTTGTAGAATAAACAAGTATGTAATAAAGTATTTTTTTTGTAATTTTCCCTTTTAAATCGTCTTCCAGTCGCACAATACGATGCAATTATGTTAAGCCTAATGAGCTGAGAAAGTTCCCTTTGTTAAAGTCGTTTCCTTTCGTTTTTTATTGAATTGAATTCGTTATTTTTTTATTTTAAAGGTACACCTACACGGCTTCCAGATTCCTCAAACATTTGTTCAGTACATGAACAGTGGCTAGAGGTCTCAGTCAGCCATTTTTCTGGAGGAATCTTTGCCTTAATTTGGGACTGGCTATTTCTGAAGGGCATCTTATTCTCATGCATGTCGTTTCTTCCCAGACTCTTGCCTCTCACCAGAATACCAATACTGGATGTTCGGTTCGTCAAGAAGCCACATAACCAAAAATGGGTAAACAGACATTAGCACCATTTATTTGTTGGAGGGGGGGGGGGGGGGGGGGGGTTGTAATAATAATAATAATAATAATAATATGTCTTCTTTAGCCAGGCTAGCCTTATCAGTATTCATACTGTTCTCCCTGAGGGCCCTGCAATCATATTATTACCCCGGTCATTATGTAGTCTGATCACTGCAGAAAGGCTTTGTTTATCCTGGCATCGATGGTGAGGATGTGATACCATCCCATTAAAAAGTTCTGTCGTAAATCAACAGTTTTCGCACCTTGTCATATTATGAAAATGAAGCAAATCTATCACTTTAACTAAAAGTATTCGTATGTTAAAACAAGATTTTAATCTACTTCAACATCTTTTGGTTCTTTAAATAACGATATGAGTCCTTTTTGTTGTTGTTGCTCTTTTAGTACTGGTCGTAGATATTCATGAAGCATGGTCTAGGCAACATATTGATAACTGTCTTGCATCTTAGACTAAACCTTGTAACTTTTCAACTTCTATATAATTATAATATCAATTAAACGAATGAATATCCCCATGCGGAACATATACTTTAAAACGTATCTGTGACATCTCTACTGTAAATAGAAGGCCCTAGCCCTATACTGTTCTGGCTGTTTCTTTCAATCAATCGATGCCATTTTGGATGTCATCTTTAGTTTTCCAATATCCCTGACGGATGAAGCCCATTTTTTACTGATCTAAATGAATTGGTTGACCCATGCAACCACAGCTCTGAATCCAGCGAGTACGTCAGTTGAAAGACACGTAAATCCGAGAGTAGGTGTATAATGCAAGTGTACATATGATATCTATCTACTTGACAATTTCCAGATAACTTTATCAGAATACTTTTTGTAAACATGATTTTTCAGAACGATGTCCATGCACATTATGACTCCCGTTTCCAACCTGTGAAAGGCGATGACGATGATATTGTGTTTCTGCAGGGAACACTTACAGTCACTTGCCAGCTGGGTGAGAAGGGTCACAAATCTAAGGTACATGTAAGCGTATACTTTAGTTCTCGGAATTGCTATACTTAGAATAAATTAAAAGAATTGCCATGTCGAAACAAGAACATAGAACTCAATTGAATCATTCTGATGGTGATGATAATGATAATACATATTTATAGACCTACGCTACTAAATATTTATTCTTTTTTTAAAACATACACACAGCAGGTGTCATGTAGAAAAGAAAAGACGTATACACAGGATGTTGTCATTAATCTTGACAAAGAGGGCTTCGTGAAACACGTAGTAAACAATAAGCTTACTAACGCTGATTTGATCAAGAAGCTAGACCTATGACGGTTTCGAGAGACGGGCCACTTGGTTGTTTAATTACAAGCATACACCTGCTTCTCTAGCATTCAGATGAAACCAAACTACCTTCATTTAAATGCATACACACAATAACAACGCACACACACCCAGACCTAATGAATTGACGTGATAATGACCCGTTATCCTCCAGTGTGCAATTCAGTGTTAGATGTGCTGATTTTGTTTGCATGTTTATGTTGAGTGATTATATTGTGAAAGTACTGTAAATTTTACGGGATAGACATTGCTTTCAAATAATTGCTGGTGTTGTGGGCAATACGTTTCTTGTGCAATATAATTTAGGTTGTATTAAGAGGAGGCAGACTGGGACACAGGACTGGGACTGAAATTGGGTGGCGGGAATATCGATGTGACCAGATTAATTAATCTATACCTAAAGTAGGTCTATTCCTTAATTTTCCCCCATAATGATTTTGATCATAATTAGAACGCATCCAGTTTCCTTACCATGCATGTGATTCCGATGGTCCGCGATAGTAAAAGCGCATACGGTCGCAATTCCATTCCCGCCCACAACTGTGGGTAACTTTAAGAATAACAAATAACTACTTTAATAGGAGAGCCCTCAAACGGGAAATGGCATTTCTTCGGGGCAAAGCCTAGGCATTGGTTGGTGTTTTTGCTCGTTCTTAAATTGTTATTGTTATCATCATTTGTTTTAAATGCTTTTACCGTCAATATATGTTATCGTTTGTTGTTGTGTTTCTGGAATAAAGACAATTACAGAACCAACTTGGGCGACTTTCGCTCAATCAATAGTGATCGAACATTGTAATTGACATAATCTTGCAGATACTTCCATGGTGTTTGATGGGCAAGTTATACCCTCAAAAGTTTATGAGGGGTTGGGGGGCCAAGATCAATAAAACCATGCAAGTCAGTGTGGAAGAAAATATATTGCCGTTAATTTAATTTTCGTTTAAGCCGATAATACCAAACAACAACGACAACCATACACTGTTACCACGCCCGAACAGACTCACCCCCCCCCCCCTCCCTAAAAAAAGAAGATATACCATTAAAGATAAAAATATTACTAAGGCCACTTATATACTTCTAAAGCCCTATTATTCGAGCATTGCAATGTCATGTTACATAATACCGACATGACTTCTAAAAGGTAATACAATTGGTTTCTTATAAATTGCCTTTGACTAGAAAGTCTTAAGGCCCGGTCACACAAAGGGGACGCATGGGAAACGCACGGCCAGCGCATTGAAAATTTGCAATTTTGGCCAGTGCGTTGTCGTGCGCCCAACTTTTGTCGAAGCTACAGCGAGCTGACACCAAATGCATAGCGTGTTGCTAGCGCGCTGAGCGCATACAGGGCGCATACAGTGCGCATACAGACCGTACACAGAGCGCACATGATAACAACTTCCACGAATGCACAGCGTGTTGCTAGCGCTCTGGACGAATGGTCCACGCATGCACCGCGTTCTCAACAGAGGTGGTCACACATAGACGACGCACGGCCCGCGCATTGGAAATCGGAAAAGGCCGTGTGCCTAACTTTTGTCATGATTTTGGAAAAGCTAACGAGCTGACAATAAAGGCACAGCGTGTAGCTAGCGCGCTGTGCGTAAACAGGGCGTGTGCTTCGCGTATGTCTGGCGCTGGTCTAGCGCGCTCCGCGCATGTCTGGCGTGCCTTTGGCGTGTACATTCATGCGTCGAGCTCCGCGCACACTTTTGAGCATGCTCAAAAAATCCCGACGCACACAGCGAATGACGACGAATGCATAGCGTGGGTCCAGCGCGCTCGACGAACGATTAACGTATGATGACGCACGCCTAACGAACGACAACGCACTGGCCAAAATTGCAAATTTCTAATGCGCTGGCCGTGCGTCCCCCATTCGTCCCCTCTGTGTGACCGGGCCTTTAGCGGCGGTGTTTCTGGATGGGGGCGGGGAGGGGGGGGGGGGGGGGGGGTGGGGTCATTTAAAGAGAAGGTTTAGTTCTAGGGAGAGGTGAAACATAATTGTGAGCATTATCATTGTTATTGTACAAATGTGGAAAAACATCAGAGAAAAAAAATACCCGAAAAACATGACTCTTCAAGTGCCTTCATATTCTAAATATGACAAGTAACAGCTTAAAAATGAGGCCCGACTTGTATGCCGCATGTTTGTTTCCTGTAGTCACATATACATCTTTCTGAGTACAGTGCTGGTTTCTTTATCTAGACTTGGCCAAGTTTCTTATTATTTTGATGACTCCAGAACCTTGCAGTACACAGCAATACTTTTATGCTACATTTTCAACTTTTTTCTGATCCATTCCACACTGTGTCTTTCACAATGCAATCGCATGACCAAAACTCTACTTTATCTTTAAGCCCTTTCTCTTTAACGTTTCTGTTGTTGAGGTATTCTTGGTAAAATTTATTTGACTAAAAACCTTGCTATTGCTAATATATTTGATTTGAGAAAAAAAAACGATTGAGTCCTCATGGCAAATTTTAAGCGGCCCGAGAGGAAACATAATGAAATTTCTGACGTCCAGTCTGCCTATGGTACATGTATTATCCATTTAAATTATGTATATGTTTCCAATTGCAAGACGTCCAGTCTGCCTATGGTACATGTATTATCCATTTAAATTATGTATATGTTTCCAATTGCAAGAGTGGTTGTCATGATTATGCATATAAAGTATTTATTAAGGGTGGACATATTATATATATGGTATTCAATTGCAATAGAGTGTTGCGCACGGGTGTAAGTAAAATTAAAATTTATTTATTGAGTGTCATGATTTCCCTCTAGACTTTCAAATCTCGAACAATTTCAAGGAGAAGAAACCAAAAAAAAAGGACAATTACTCCTAGACTACCACTTCTGGACTACTAACCTAAAAGTATTCATCAAATTATTCCTAATATAAACCTATCTCAGCATAAAACTCCGCGAATGGAAAAATGTTGTCTTTCTGTAGTATGCAGGCCTGAAATGATCACCCCCAGTATGTGTCGGTATTCCTCTCCTCTACAATAAAGGACCAATTATGTTTATTGTTTTCCGTGTCCAGAAAATGTGATGAAATAAAGTTACTTTATGATTTAAGGTCAGTCATGTATAATGCCTGATTCCTGTGAATATATCTTGGTATGAACTGCATACACAAAATATAAAGTGATTCGCCATTTTGAATTGGGGTTTGTGTTGTGATTGGTTTTAGATTATGCTATGTTCTCGTGGATTTGGGGTTCTCTTGTTAATTCATTGTTTGCTAGCTTTAACAGCTTTGACAAGATTAATTGCAGTTTGTATACGTTTTTAAATTACAATGGGAATATGAATATGAAATATTGATTCAAAGCGGTTAATAAAAACAATGTGAATACCAACTTTCCCCTTCACCGTTTACTTTATTACTAAGCTTGATTTTATACGTTTCTTGTTGCGCACGATGATACAAGTGATAGTTACAGTAATGTTCTAATTTAAAGGGATAGTTGAGTTCTGTTTTCAGACCGCAAATGCCTTCAAAGTGCATGGTTATTGCTCTTATTCTTATCTATGACATTTATAGTGCCGTTTTAGAACCTAAAATTGCTATGAAGGTAATTTTAGACCCCCAAATGTGTGAAATTTAGCCAATACGATCATAATATTATCAATTCAGCTCCACTATAAAAAAAATAAAACAGTGACCGTTATTTAATTATAAATAACAATACATGAGCCGGCTAATTGGGGGTAATATAAGCAACGCGAAAATGCCAACAAAAAAAATCAACATCGGCATTGGCTGAAATACGACGTAAAAGCCGTTATTTCTTTTTTTTCAACGGTTTTTTCAAATTTTTCAAAATATCTAATTGTTGTGGTGGTACACAAGTATTACAAATCGTTATATTCCAGCCGTCTCTGAACCGATTTTGATCAAACAAAGGTGATTTTGTCATTTAAATATTATGTTCTTTCAAATTTGACACTCAGTTTTTCATTATCTCACAATTTTTTTTTTGTGTAGCGCCCTCTGCAACATAACTCAACTATCCCTTTAATTTTCATGCGTTGTATCGGCATGATAAGAAATTAACTAAGCAATCCCACATTTAAACCAGCTACAATACAGGGTGTCTCTGAAAAAAGAAACGCAAGCTTATATTCGTAAATTACTAAATAATCCTAAATAATCCCAAAACTCATCTTGTAAAGCTTGATATTCTCATCTTTCATTTGAATGATTTAAAGGCTAGCCTGTTATAATACCTACCTTTCACACTTTATTAAAACAATATCTCTCAAGTTAATCATGTATAGGATTTAGAGATAATTTACCTTGGGCGCTATATGAAGGTAAGTTATATATATTTTTGTATAACCTTTTATATTATGTGCACATTAACCAAAGGTAATTCAGGATCATTGAGTAATTTAACGATAAACTTGGGTCTCCTTTTTCAAGGACTTTACGAACAATGAAATTAATGCATACTTTAATAAAAAATCGGTAATGAATACAACCAAATAATCAACAGTAAGGTACATTTTTCTGAGTAAAATAAGTGGTGATATCAATTTCGACTAAGAAACCTTAAATTAAGAAGCACATCGAACTATAAAGATAGTACAATTATGGAACAACAATGAACATTTAAGAACTGCATGTATTTAAGGTATAAAGCCTCAAATCAGAATATATTGTATCTCCTATGTTTTTTTTCTTCATTATTTCTTCTTCAATTGTCTATATTTCGTCAACCAACGCAGGAGTACATTTATTTTTCCACGAGATTTGCCAAATTTGTTTGTCAACTGAATTTGGTGTCGCTATATGGTCTACTTGATAACGCAGCGGCGTTCTCTCGCAATGAAATGGTTCGATTCCCGGCGGAGACAATTTTTTTTCAACCTTTGCAGAACAAATTAAAAAGAGGACAGCAATGGAGAACTTTGCTTTAAGCTACACAACCGTCATTGTCTAATTTCCTTTCGCATTATATGTATATATATAAATCGTGCCATGACTAAAAATGACTAAAATTAATTGAAGAAACTAATCATCGTCCCATCACCATCATCATTAAACTTTTTTTGATAGGGAATGCCTTTCCTCTGAGTAATACACCACAAAATATCATATATAAACAATCTTCTGATCATGATTACTTCGATAAGATACATATAAATTTTACAGATATAATTTTGTCATTGAAATAACAATTATGAACAAAATGAAATATACTGGGAGAAGGTGGATGGGGAGGGGTTCTATGTGGTCTAGTGGTTAAGGCATTGGCTTTCTTAGCCAGTGACCCGGTTCGATTCCCGGCGGAGACAATCTTTTGCAACCTTTGCACACACACAAAATCAAAAAAGAGGACAGCAATGGAGAAATTTGCTTTAAGCTACACAACCATCACTGTCTATTTTCCTTTCGCATTACATATATATATATATATATATATATTATGTCATGACTAAAAAAAGACTAAAATGAATTGAACAAAAATCATCGTACCATCATTATCATCATTGTATACGTTCATGAATATTCATGTTTTTGCTTACCTCGGCAAAATGTTTGCTTTTACTAAATTGAAAAATTACGGTGGGGGGTTGGATGAAATGGACAAAATGAAATAGGCAGAAGTGATCTATGATAATTCATGCTTTTTATGTTTCGTGTGCTCGACCTATAATCTTCAAATCGCTTGGAAAACTGAGTCCAAAGTTAGACTTGTTTCACATGTGTATTATAGGCAATGACGAGCTTGCAACCTATTTTGAAAAATTACGGTGGGTGAACTTTCAAAAGTCAATGAAACATGAGGGCTCCAATGAAAGAGCTAGTGATAACGAACGTCGGGGTGGATGTGCTTTTTGTTTAAAGAAAAAATGAATTTTTGACGATTTTAAAAAAAAACGTCCATAGGCTAACATGTTAGGCTGCTGGCTCTGACCATGCTCTGACGATAGGGGGCGTTGTGAAATGAGACTAAACGGAGCAATATGCGGCATCTATTATAAATAAAAAGGGACATTTATCTGAAGTAAAAGGGGGCATCTTTCCTATGTTAAAAAAGAGTCCCTTTACGGGTACTAGAATGGGGGGGGGGGGGGGTGTGCCCCTGCAACCCCTGCCCCCGGCTCTGTTCTCCAGTCTATCACTTTGTGTTTCTCTGTCTGTATGCCTGTCTCTCTTCCCCTCTCTTCCTCCTCTCACACCCTCTCTCCGTTCTCCCCTTCATTCTCTATCTCGCTCCTTAGGCTTCCTGAAATATCGCTGAACTTCAAACAACTCCCTTTCAAAGAGAGGTCTTTATTGTATATACTACAGATAGATTATGTTGAAACAATGCAGTAACATTAAGACAATTTTCTACAACCTTTCGTTTCATTGCAAAAAGTCATGCCATAAAACACAAAAAACATGTATTTAGAAAATGTTTACATAACAAAATATAAAGAGCTCGGTTTGAAAAGGTACTACATCCACTCTTTATCAAATATTCCTCTGTACGGCCAATCATTATGGTTACCACACGGATAATTTTTTCCGGTTGAGGACCGGGGGAAAATGTAAATAATTATTGATAATTGAATGCATTTTATTTTTTAATTTGTTGGTATTTGAGGGGCCTGCCCCCTACCCTAGCCCCCGCTGCGTCTAGTCATGATTCAGTGGCAAAGCAATGGCCTCGCTACTGTAAGGCCACAGGATCAAATCCATGTCGATATGCTATATGAGGGCCCTTTTGTGAGGCATTAATCCTCATTACTGTCAGTTATGAGTTAAGGACGTAGGTCCCCTAGTTGATAAGTATAGTAGCATACACATGCTTAAACAGTCACGCAAAACAAACAATCGCAACTTGTATCCAATACAATTTGAGAATGTATATCTTTTATCTTTATCTAGGAATAAATCATTTTCAAAATCACTCAATAAATTGGGGTAAGAAAAATTATTTCACCTTTATGACCAACAGTGTACTTCTTTGATGTTTACATATTGTGCATTCTATATATTTTTCCGGACTCACATTCATTATGTGCCTAAACATCTCCTGCTCATATGGTAATATATACATGTTGACCTGGGCGCTGTATTACAAAGAGTTGATATTAATCGCAACTTATTTGTGATTGATATCAATCACAACTATGTACATAAGAGATGGGAGACTGCAGACTTGTGATTGATTTAGGGTCTTGATATTGATTCGGATCAATATCAACTCTTTGTAAGACGGGGCCCTGGATTGCATTATCTAAATCTATTAACTCATAGCCTGCCATGAGGCTGCGTGCACGCTATTGTTACGCTGCTTCTTGCATGCTAGCAAACATTCGTAATAGCAGTTATTGTTCATGCCCATTGGACTGTGCCTAGTGTTTTGCACGCGCTATTGTTATTTCCATCGCATTAATCCGATTATCTCGTTATAAATCTGGCACTGGGGGATTAGCCCTGTGGCAGGATAAGAGTTAACTAACTTCTAATTCTACTATCTAATTATTAACTAAACATCCACCTCTGCAACATAGAATGCTTTCACGTTAATTTCATTATGCATCGTCTATGTCTTTATTCAAAACTTATTTTCATATTTTATCGTTCAAATCCTAGCACATTATCGTTGACCTATTAATCAACTTGAATTCCACTACTTAGTAGTCGTAATAGTAGAATTATTTATACTAATACTACTACTATTAATAACAATAATACAATTGATTATTTATTCATTCTTGTCCACTAATGTGGTAATAAATCTTTCCACCACCAATAACAGACAATTACACTTCTAATAACCAATACAGACAGAAGTAGAATATAACATTGTACATTGTCCTACTGATATATCAAAACAAAATTAACAAAATGGAATATGCTTTCTTACTTTATGGCATACGTGTATGTACATGACTTTTTCCTCTATTTGCAACTGCATCATGCATTTTCATGTCCTTGAACAATAGAATTACTATAACCTCTCGTTACGTTTGCAGACAGAGGAAACTTATAGGCCTCCCAAGAAACAATAATAGTCATTAGTTTAATTAGTGTCAGTGTTAGGGTTAGGGTCAGGGTAATATACCAGTTGTATGGTGTCCTGTTAATGTAACATTTAGGGTTATATATAGATGTCCTATTAATACAACATGTAATGTTGGGGCCTCTTTACTTTTTGGTGCATTGTGTCGATGTCATGTTTAATATGTTTTCCAATTTCTCACCGATTTTGAATGTAATTATATCCTATTTCAATGTCATGCTTTTGATGTCTTTTTATACATGATTTTGATGTAAACGCAATATGTAAAATCCCACAATGAATTTCCATGTCATTATTGGACGAAATAGAATTGAATTGAATTGAATATATATATCCATTCAAAGAAACTAATCCCATACCCTGACTTTCATGTATTGGTGGGACCTATGGTCTGCATCTATTGATTGGATTTGATTTATTTACCAACAACAGCAAGACATGTCATACAATGATTTTACATATACAAGATGAGAAACTATTGGTTGGTAAAAGGGGCAGATAATAGCACATGTGCTAGTCGAGCCCAGGGGCGTACGCAGGGGGGTGGTTTTGGGGGTTCAAACCCCCCCCCTTTGGTATTTTTGTGTATGTAAACCCCCCTAAAACCCCCCCCCCTTTGGTTTTTTTTTTTTTTTTTTTTTATTAAACAAAAAAAAAAAAATATATATATATCCACGGCTAACCTAAATAAGGTGACCTTACCCCCCCCCCCCCCCCCCAACGAAGAAAAATGTCAAATTTTGAAATTTCGAGACCAAAAAAAAAAAAAAAAGTGTCCGCTTACCCCCCCCCCCCCCCCCCCCCCCCCCCCCCCCCCCCCCCTCAGCATAGTTTTTTCTTCCAGTCATTAAGATAAACTTCAATATCTCACGATCAGTTTTAAATCATGGTTTCATCTTCACAGAATTAATAATTAATACATGGACTTACATAATTCTGTGTTAAATTAAGACAAATTTTGTCTCCCAAAATTATAAAATCTTGTTTTTCTTGATAACTCTAAATCATTGTGATGGCATTGGATCTTTTTTCTTCTCATATATTCAAATTTTAATCAGCACATTAAGACTGTATTTAATGTTTCATTATAGTCCTACTGTTTAAATGCCTGGCACGTTGACATAATCTTTCTCTATTGCGTCATTCAATTCTTCGTAGTTGGCTCCTTGATCAAGTTTCAGGGTATGAGGGTCGGTAGGACGTTGCACCCAAACTATGGAACAATATACCATTAGAAATAAGACAATCATCATCAGTTGAAATATTTAAGAAGAAACTTTAGCACCATTTGTTTATGTCGTAGTTTTAATATTGTATAATTATGTCGTAGTTTTTATAGTGTATAAATATGTCGTAGTTTTAATATTGTATAATTATTTTGATGTTGTACAAGAGCGCCTTGAGCAGTCTTTTAGAATGGATATGTGCGCTTTATAAGTTGACATTATTATTATTATTATTAAGAGTCTAAGCATCACTATTCAGATCCAGGTAGGTATGAGGGTCGGCAATATCATCGTCGCCGTGCGCATCGGTATTTAAATCTTGGTAGGTATGAGGGTCGGCAATATCATCGTAGCCCTGCGCATCGGTATTTAAATCTTGGTTGGTATTAGGGTCGGCAATATCATCGTAGCCCTGAGCAACGGTATTAAAATCTAGGTAGGTATGAGGGTCGGCAATATAATCGTAGCCCTGATCATCGGTATTAATATCTTTGTAGGGATGAGGACCGGTAGGAATCTCGTAGCCCTGAGCATCACTATTCAGATCATGGTAAGTATGATCTTCGAAGGTATGGACGTCTGTCTGTGACTGATCAAATACAGGGTTCTCATACTGCGGAGACGAATCGGACTCCTTCCCTCTAGACTTAGCAGAGGCTGATTCATTGCTGAAAGTTAATGATATGAAAGCAAAGATAAATTTCATTGATGAAATGCATAATTAAAGGAATTATCAAGTCTCAATAAATAGATATATAGAAAAACACGTGGGAATTGGTATGGTACTTTTAAAATGCATGTCATTAACATAATAATCCTTTCAAGTGGGTTGCCAGGTCATTTTAATAGCGTTATGCTTTAGAATATCTAAATTAGGGTACCAATAAATAGGTACAAATTAACTCTTGTAAACATGACAATTAATATGTGGGAATTAGTATAAAATGGTACTTCTAAAGTACATGTCAGTAACATCATAAGTCTTTCAAACTGGTTGCCCTAACATTTCGAAAACGTTTTGCTTTATAATATTTACATTGAATAGCAATTTAAAAAATGAAGAAAGTAATTAAATAACTTTATAACATTAAGAAAATACTTCAGCTTGTATTATCATGCCCATACGGCCATGGGGAAATACGATGAGAATGGACTGATGAGAGGGACAAGTAAGGTACAAGGTATCTTTCTAACCTTCTTCGCTTGTAAAAGATGATGATGAGCACTATAACGATAACAATCACAACAATAGCACCAACAGCGCTTCCTACGACAGTTGAATTTGATTTGGGTGGAGAAGAGACACTCGTTGACGAAGATGGTGTGGAAACTAGGATGGTAGTGAAAAGAAAAGACAGGCGTTAGAAATACCAAGGTAGCATCAGAGTTGATAGATAAATGATAAATGAATCAGGTACAGTCAAACCAGCTCTAGTTAGGTGGTCTGTCAACGACAGATCACCTATTGTTTTCGTCAGAATTTTCTTTCTTCTTTATTTATTATTAGGTGGTCTGTCTTTTTTTGTTTTTTTTGTTGATAGGTTAATAAGCTGTAACGTTCAATGTGTTGTGTAATCAAATGTTCATTTTCACTGGTGTGTGAATAATTTGTCAAATCAATGTGCTGTGAAGTGACCAAAAAATAAAAAAGACAATTTCAATACAAAAAAAAAAAAAAGGTGGTCTGTCGTTTTCGACAGATCACCTATTGTTTTCGTCAGAATTTTCTTTCTTTTTTATTATTAGGTTGTCTGTCGTTTTCGACAGATCACCTATTGTTTTCGTCAGAATTTTCTTTCTTCTTTATTTATTATTAGGTGGTCTGTCGTTTTCGACAGATCACCTATTGTTTTCGTCAGAATTTTCTTTCTTTCTTATTATTAGGTGGTCTGTCGTTTTCGACAGATCACCTATTGTTTTCGTCAGAATTTTTAGGTGGTCTGTTATCAACAGACCACCTATTGATTTCGTCAGAATTTTCTTTATTTATTAGGTGGTCTGTTATCAACAGACCACCTATTGATTTCGTCAGAATTTTCTTTATTTATTTATTTATTAGGTGGTCTGTTATCAACAGACCACCTATTGATTTCGTCAGAATTTTCTTTATTTATTTATTTATTTATTATTATTAGGTGGTCTGTTATCAACAGACCACCTATTGATTTCGTCAGAATTTTCTTTATTATTATTATTATTATTATTCTTTATTTTTATTTCTCCCCGTTTTTTGTGGCCCGGATAACTCAAGTTCGGTTTCGTCAATTGCATTCATTTTTCGCACATTAATAGGTCATTGTCATGAGAGGTGACAGGAACCTTTTAAAGGTCATCAGGTCATCGTGACGTCATCCAGGCGCCATTTTGTGAAATCACGTTATCCATCATATCTTCATGATGCCTAAGCAAAGGTCATTCATATTCATATCACATATATTTCAGGTCAAGGGTCAACAAGTCATGTCATGAAAGGTCACATAAAGGTCATGACGCGCACGTACGCGCGCGTCAAAATTTTAAGATGCTCAAAATCACTTAACTACTAAAGGAGAGTACGAATCAGGTCATTTTAAGCATTTCAAAATTTTCCGTCCGTACATGTCCCCGCGCGCGTTGCGCGCGCTCATGACGCGCGAAAAAAGTCAAATTCAAAATGTTTACATGATTTGGATTCCTCTTAACGTAAATGACAATTTACATTAATTTCAGTCACTCTTCATATTTAATAAGGCCGTGAGCGTGCGTCAAAGTTCAAAATCCGCGCGGACTGCTATGGGCGATATAATGCAAATTTGATCAAAAACATGCCATTTTAAAAATCGAAATAGCTCTTCAGATAGTCCATTGACCCCCAATTTTTATATCATGGTTGGAGAAAGCATGAGTTGGAGATATGATTTCATACCACCCTGACTCGTACAAAGTGAAAAAAAGTCATCATATTGGCATCTAAACTAAAAAAAATGTATTTTGTTGATGACGTCATTTTTGTCATTGTTTATTTGAGATTATCTCACTTATCGGTGATCAATCTTCTCCCAGATTTTGATATGTTGTAGCTGAGATAATTCTCTATTAGAAATATGCCATTTATTTTTCATTTAGATGACGTCATCATAGTTAAATATTCAATTAAATGCGACAATGCATAATTTGTCATATTTGCGTGTTATGTCTATGGGAGGTCACTTTTTTCAAAACATGAATCTGCATGACAATGTGTTTTGACCAGTATCTCGGTTGTTATTCAACAGTTTTCTCCCAAATTTTAGTATGTTGTAGCTGAGACTATTTGCTATCTAAATATTTCCTCATTTTTTTCAATCAGATGTCAGGATCATGCTCATACTCATCATCGTCAACATCATCATCAATATCATCATCATCATCATCAATGTCACCATCATCATCATCATCATGGTCTAAAGATGATGATCATCAGCATCACCATGATCATGATCATTATCATCATCATCAGTAACATTATCGTTTTTATCATCATATAACATTATCATTATCATGATCATCATCACCTTTACTATCATGATCATCATCATGTTCATCATGATCATCATTGTTTACATGTCTATATAACTTCTCCCATTCTCAAATCTATCATAAGACTTAGACAGACCACCTTATTCGTCTTCGTGACGAATTAAATTTCTAGTATTTTAATTGAATTTGTACAAAAACACAATTCAATTAAAATAAATTTGTGACCACTTTTTTGTGTGCACGATTACTCAAAATTGAACCATCCAATTTCTCTTAAATTTGACACAGTCATAGGTCATTGTCTTGAGACGTGACAGGAACATTTTCAAGTTCATCAAAATATCGTGACGTCATCCAGGCGCCATTTTGTAAAGTACTCTAAAATACAACTCATGATCATATCTTCATAACCGTAACTCATTTCTCATTCATATTTATAACGATTAAGGTCAATATCCGTCCGGTCAACTTAAGGTCAATAAACGCGCGCGTAAGCGTACGTCCGCGCGTCGGTGCGCGCAAAAATGAAAAATGCTCATAATCACTTTTTGATCAAATTAGAGTACGTTTTAGACCATTTCAAGCATTTCGAAAATTTTGCGTGCGCGCATAAATTTGCGCGCACGTTTTTGGTCGTAATGGTCAAACGCAAGCTAGAATCGCATTTTTTTTGTAAATCATAGTATTGCCCATTTTTTTACGAACAATTTGATACCATGTTTATCTCTTTATGACCATTAATAACGAAATGAGCGTCAGTTCAAGGTAAATGTCTGTGCGTGCGAGCTCTTGTAATACATAGCATATATGGGCATAAACAAGCCTATACGAAATACATTATTAACTGTATAGAACAAATATTATTGCTCGATCTGAAAAGTCAACGGCAAAATGCGTGGGAAACTAGTGAGCAATAATTGACCCAGTTGTACATTTCATCGCGCACCAGCTGCTGGTGACAATGACAATGTATATTACGCGTATAACGAAATGCCCACTATGAGCGAACTCTATTGTGACGTCACAATCACACCCTAGGCACACTGTTTGCAGTGTATCTCTGTAAATATTGATCAATTTTCTTCCAAATTTTGATATGTTTTAGCTGAGACAATTCTTAACAAATGCCGTCGCCACGATTTTTCATTTTGACAAAAGCATCATGGCGTATTTTTGTGATTAAAGGAGGCATGTCAATTTTTCACATTTTGCGTGTATTCTCTATGGAACATGACTTTTTCTCAAATCTGGATTCTACATTCCTGTCTTTTGCGAGCAATATATCGACATTATTTCTCCTTGGATTATGTTGATTTTCGAGTATGTTGTAGCTGAGACTATATGTTATCTAAATCACCCCTCATTCTTCCAATAAGATTCCAGGATCACGCTCATGATCATGATCATCATCATTGTCAGTATGATGATAATCATTCCATCAACATCATCATAATGATCATGATCATCATGATCATCATGATCATCATAATCATCATCACCGTCATCATCATCACCATTATCATCATCATCATCATAATCATGATCATCATCATGACCATGATCATCATCATGATTATCATTATCGTCATCATGACAATCATGATCACGATCAAGTAGTTCATTTCTCAATACTTTGTGTTATATTCATTAGGACTACTTATTTTGATATCATCATTGTCATCATCATTGTCAGTATGATGATAATCATTCCATCAACATCATCATGATGATCATGATGATCATGATGATCATGATCATCATAATCATCATCACCGTCATCATCATCACCATTATCATCATCATCATCATAATCATGATCATCATCATGACCATGATCATCATCATGATTATCATTATCGTCATCATGACAATCATGATCACGATCAAGTAGTTCATTTCTCAATACTTTGTGTCATATTCATTAGGACTACTTATTTTGATATTTGTTTGCAGTAAATTTGATCATGATCATGATCATTATTCATCATCTAGATAATTTCTCAATATTTCGTTCATCAGTTCAGCTCATCAGTTTAGTTCAGTTCATCAGTTCATCAGTTCATCCTTTTAGCTCATCGATTCAGTTCATTTCACATCAGTTCAATCTATCAGTTCATCAGCACTTCATTCATCAATTCATATCTCGATACATCATTTTACATTAACATCATTTTCTTGGGGTATTAAATTGAAGATGATCATGATCAAAATATTGAAGACAGACCACCTAATTCGTCTCCATGACGAATTAAATTTCTAGTTATTCTTTATTTTTATTTCTCCCCGTTTTTTGTGGCCCGGATAACTCAAGTTTGGTTTAGTTAATTTCATTAAATTTCGGCACAATTATAGGTCATTGTAATGAGACGTGACAGGAACATTTTCAAGGTCATTAGGTTATCGTGACGTCATCCAGGCGCCATTTTGTGAAATCACGTTATCCATCATATCTTCATGATGCATCAGCAAAGGTCATTCATATTCATATCACATATACTTTAGGTCAAGGGTCAACAGGTCATGTCATCAAAGGTCACATAAAGGTCATGACGCGCGCGTATGTGCGCGTCAAAATTTTAAATTGCTCAAAATCACTTAACTATTAAACGAGAGTACGAATCAGGTCATTTTAAGCATTTCAACATTTTCCGTCCGTTTGTGTCCCCGCGCGCGGTGTGCGCGCTCACAGCGCGCGAAAAAAGTCAAATTCAAAATGTTTACATGATTTGGATTCCTCTTAATGTAATTAACAATTTACATTAATTTCAGTCACTCTTCATATTTCATAAGGCCGTGAGCGTGCGTCAAAGTTCAAAATCCGCGCGTGCTGCTATGGGCAATATAATGCAAATTTCATCAAAAACATGCCATTTTAAAAATCGATATAGCTTTTCAGATAGTCCATTGACCCCCATTTTTTATATCATGGTTGGAGAAAGCATGAGTTGGAGATATGATTTCATACCACTCTGACTCGTACAAAGTGAAATAAAGTCATCATATTGGCATCTAAACTCAAACAAATGTATTTTGTTGATGACGTAATTTTTGTCTTTGTTTAATTGAAATTATCTCACTTATCTGTGATTAATTTTCTCTCAGATTTTAATATGTTGTAGCTGAGATAATTCTCTATCAGAAATATGCCATTTATTTTTCATTTCGATGACGTCATCATAGTTAAATATTGCATTAAAGGCGACAATGCATAATTTGTCATATTTGCGTGTTATGTCTATAGGAGGTCACTTTTTTCAAAACATGAATCTGCATGACAAGGTGTTTTGACCAGTATCTCGGTTGTTATTCAACAGTTTTCTCCCAAATTTTAGTATGTTGTAGCTGAGACTATTTGCTATTTAAATATTTCCTTATTTTTTCAATCAGATGTCAGGATCATGCCTGTGCTCATCATCATCATTAACATTATCGTTTTTATCATCATATAACATTATCATTATCATCATCATCATCACCTTTACTATCATGATCATCATCATGGTCATCATGATCATCATTGTTTACATGTCTATATAACTTCTCCCATTCTCAATTCTATCATAAGACTTAGACAGACCACCTTATTCGTCTTCGTGACGAATTACATTTCTAGTTATTATTATTATTTATTTTTATTTCTTCCCGTTTTTTGTTCCTAGGATAACTCAAGTTCGGTCAAGTCATTTTGATTCAATTTTGGCACAGTCATGGGTCATTATCATGAGACGTGACAGGAACATTTTCAAGGTCATCAAGTTATTGTGACGTCATCCAGGCGCCATTTTGTGAAATCACATTATCCATCATATCTTCATGAAACATCAGCAAAGGTCATTCATATTCATATCACATATACTTCAGGTCAAGGGTCAACAGGTCATGTCATCAAAGGTCACATAAAGGTCATGACGCGCGCGTATGTGCGCGTCAAAATTTAAAATTGCTCAAAATCACTAAACTATTAAACGAGAGTACGAATCAGGTCATTTTAAGCATTTCAAAATTTTCCGTCCGTAAGTGTCCCCACGCGCGGTGTGCGCGCTCACAGCGCGCGGAAAAGGTCAAATTCAAAATGTTTACATGATTTGGATTCCTCTTAACGTAATTGACAATTTACATTAATTTCAGTCACTCTTCATATTTCATAAGGCCGTGAGCGTGCGTCAAAGTTCAAGATCCGCGCGTGCTGCTATAGGCAATATAATGCAAATTTTATCAAAAACATGCCATTTTAAAAATCGAAATAGCTCTTCAGATAGTCCATCGACCCCCAATTTTTATATCATGGTTGAAAAAAGCATGAGTTGTAGATATGATTTCATACCACCCTGACTCGTACAAAGTGAAACAAAGTCATCATATTGGCATCTAAACTCAAACAAATGTTTTTTGTTGATGACGTCATTTTTGTCTTTGTTTAATTGAGATTATCTCACTTATCGGTGATCAATTTTCTCCCAGAATTTGATATGTTGTAGCTGAGATAATTCTCTATCAAAAATATGTCATTTATTTTTCATTTAGATGACGTCATCATAGTGAAATATTCGATTAAAGGCGACAATGCATAATTTGTCATATTTGCGTGTTATGTCTATGGGAGGTCACTTTTTTCAAAACATGAATCTGCATGACAAGGTGTTTTGACCAGTATCTCGGTTGTTATTCAACAGTTTTCTCCCAAATTTTAGTATGTTGTAGCTGAGACTATTTGCTATATAAATATTCCCTTATTTTTTCAATCAGATGTCAGGATCATGCTTGTGCTCATCATCATCATTAACATTATCGTTTTTATCATCATATAACATTATCATTATCATCATCATCATCACCTTTACTATCATGATCATCATCATGGTCATCATGATCATCATTGTTTACATGTCAATATAACTTCTCCCATTCTCAATTCTATCATAAGACTTAGACAGACCACCTTATTCGTCTTCGTGACGAATTAAATTTCTAGTTTATTATTATTATTATTATTATTTATTTTTATTTCTTCCCGTTTTTTGTTCCTAGGATAACTCAAGTTCGGTCAAGTCATTTTGATTCAATTTTGGCACAGTCATGGGTCATTATCATGAGACGTGACAGGAACATTTTCAAGGTCATCAAGTTATTGTGACGTCATCCAGGCGCCATTTTGTGAAATCACATTATCCATCATATCTTCATGAAACATCAGCAAAGGTCATTCATATTCATATCACATATACTTCAGGTCAAGGGTCAACAGGTCATGTCATCAAAGGTCACATAAAGGTCATGACGCGCGCGTATGTGCGCGTCAAAATTTAAAATTGCTCAAAATCACTAAACTATTAAACGAGAGTACGAATCAGGTCATTTTAAGCATTTCAAAATTTTCCGTCCGTAAGTGTCCCCACGCGCGGTGTGCGCGCTCACAGCGCGCGGAAAAGGTCAAATTCAAAATGTTTACATGATTTGGATTCCTCTTAACGTAATTGACAATTTACATTAATTTCAGTCACTCTTCATATTTCATAAGGCCGTGAGCGTGCGTCAAAGTTCAAGATCCGCGCGTGCTGCTATAGGCAATATAATGCAAATTTTATCAAAAACATGCCATTTTAAAAATCGAAATAGCTCTTCAGATAGTCCATCGACCCCCAATTTTTATATCATGGTTGAAAAAAGCATGAGTTGTAGATATGATTTCATACCACCCTGACTCGTACAAAGTGAAACAAAGTCATCATATTGGCATCTAAACTCAAACAAATGTTTTTTGTTGATGACGTCATTTTTGTCTTTGTTTAATTGAGATTATCTCACTTATCGGTGATCAATTTTCTCCCAGAATTTGATATGTTGTAGCTGAGATAATTCTCTATCAAAAATATGTCATTTATTTTTCATTTAGATGACGTCATCATAGTGAAATATTCGATTAAAGGCGACAATGCATAATTTGTCATATTTGCGTGTTATGTCTATGGGAGGTCACTTTTTTCAAAACATGAATCTGCATGACAAGGTGTTTTGACCAGTATCTCGGTTGTTATTCAACAGTTTTCTCCCAAATTTTAGTATGTTGTAGCTGAGACTATTTGCTATATAAATATTCCCTTATTTTTTCAATCAGATGTCAGGATCATGCTTGTGCTCATCATCATCATTAACATTATCGTTTTTATCATCATATAACATTATCATTATCATCATCATCATCACCTTTACTATCATGATCATCATCATGGTCATCATGATCATCATTGTTTACATGTCAATATAACTTCTCCCATTCTCAATTCTATCATAAGACTTAGACAGACCACCTTATTCGTCTTCGTGACGAATTAAATTTCTAGTTATTATTTATTTTTATTTCTTCCCGTTTTTTGTTCCTAGGATAACTCAAGTTCGGTTTCGTCAATTTCATTCAATTTTGGCACAGTAATAGGTCATTGTCATGAGACGTGACAGGAACATTTTCAAGGTCATCAGGTCATCGTGACGTCATCCAGGCGCCATTTTGTGAAATCACGTTATCCATCATATCTTCATGATGCATCAGCAAAGGTCATTCATATTCATATCACATATACTTCAGGTCAAGGGTCAACAAGTCATGTCATGAAAGGTCACATAAAGGTCATGACGCGCACGTACGCGCGCGTCAAAATTTTAAGATGCTCAAAATCACTTAACTACTAAAGGAGAGTACGAATCAGGTCATTTTAAGCATTTCAAAATTTTCCGTCCGTAAGTGTCCGCGCGCGCGGTGCGCGCGCTCATGACGCGCAGAAAAAGTCAAATTCAAAATGTTTACATGATTTGGATTCCTCTTAACGTAATTGACAATTTACATTAATTTCAGTCACTCTTCATATTTAATAAGGCCGTGAGCGTGCGTCAAAGTTCAAAATCCGCGCGTACTGCTATGGGCGATATAATGCAAATTTGATCAAAAACATGCCATTTTAAAAATCGAAATAGCTCTTCAGATAGTCCATTGACCCCCAATTTTTATATCATGGTTGGAGAAAGCATGAGATGGAGATATGATTTCATACCACCCTGACTCGTACAAAGTGTAACAAAGTCTTCATATTGACATCTAAACTCAACAAAATGTATTTTTATGATGACGTCATTTTTGTCTTTGTTTAATTGAGATTATCTCACTTATCGGTGATCGATTTTCTCCCAGATTTTGATATGTTGTAGCTGAGATAATTTTCTATCAGAATAAGTCATATCTTTTTCATTTGGATGACGTCATCATAGTGAAATATTCGATTAAAGGCGACAATGCATAATTTGTCATATTTGCGTGTTATGTCTATGGGAGGTCACTTTTTTCAAAACATGAATCTGCATGACAATGTGTTTTGACCAGTATCTCGGTTGTTATTCAACATTTTTCTCCCAAATTTTAGTATTTTGTCGCTGAGACTATATGTTATCTTAATCATCCCTCATTGTTCCAAGAAGATGTCAGAATCACGCTCATGATCATGATCATCATCATTATCATAATGATGATAATCATCCTCATCAACATCATCATGATCATGATCATCATAATCATTACTATCAAGATCATCATCATCTTAATCATCATTGTTTACATGTCTATATAACTTCTCCCTTTTTCAATATAGTAAATATTATAATCTATTATAAGACTTGAAGACAGACCACCTTATTCGTCTTCGTGACGAATTAAATTTCTAGTTAGGTGGTCTGTCAACGACAGATCACCTATTGTTTTCGTCAGAATTTTCTTTCTTTATTATTTATTCTTTATTTTTATTTATTGTTCCCACTTTTTTGTTCCGACGATAACTCAAGATCTGTTTAGTCAATTTCGTTCAATTTTGGCACAGTCATAGGTCATTGTCATAACAAGTGACAGGAACATTTTCAAGGTCATTAAGTCTTCATGACGTCATCCAGGCGCCATTTTGTGTTTTTTTTGGTACTTTTTACTCATGATTATATCTTCATAACGGAAAAGCATTTCTCATTTATATTTATCATGATTAGGGTCAATATCCGTCCGGTCAATTTCAGGTCAGAAAAGGCGCGCGCATGCGTACGTCCGCGCGTTAGCGCGCGCGCAAAAAATAAAAATGCTTCAAATCGTCTTAAATTTATTTTGCATACGTTTCAGGCCATTTTCAGCATTTTGCAAAAAATCGCGAACATGCGCATGCGCGCGCATTTTCGCGCGTACTGGCATTTAGCAACATAAAATCGCCAAATTTTCTCCGTCATCATATTTGAATCATTTTGCCAAGCATTTTGATACCTTGTTCACCTTTTTCTGACCATTAATAACGGAATGAGCGTCCGTTAAGATACATGTCCGTGCGTGCGAGCTCTTGTAATACATAGCATATATGGGCAAAAACATCCCATTTTAAAAATCGAAATAGCTCTTCAGATAGTCCATTGACCCCCAATTTTTATATCATGGTTGGAAAAAGCATGAGTTGGAGATATGATTTCATACCACCCTGACTCGTTCAAAGTGAAACAAAAGCTTCATATTGGCATCTAAACTCCAAAAAATGTATTTTGTTGATGACGTCATTTTTGTCGTTGTTCAATTGAGATTATCTCACTTATCGGTGATCGATTTTTTCCCAGATTTTGATATGTTGTAGCTGAGATAATTTTCTATCAGAATTATGTCAACTATTTTTCATGTGGATGACGTCATCATAGTTAAATATTTGATTCAAGGCGACAATGCATAATTTGTCATATTTGCGTGTTATGTCTATGGGAGGTCACCAAATTTTAGTATGTTGTCGCTGAGACTATATGTTATCTAAATCACCCCTCATTTTTTCGATAAGATGTCAGGATCATGCTTATGCTCATCATCATCATTAACATTATCGTTTTTATCATCATATAACATTATCATTATCATCATCATCACCTTTACTATCATGAACATCATCATGGTCATCATGATCATCATTGTTTACATGTCTATATAACTTCTCCCATTCTCAAATCTATCATAAGACTTAGACAGACCACCTTATTCGTCTTCGTGACGAATTAAATTTTATTAGGTGGTCTGTTATCAACAGACCACCTATTGATTTCGTCAGAATTTTCTTTCTTTATTATTATTATTAGGTGGTCTGTTGTCAACAGACCACCTATTGATTTCGTCAGAATTTTCTTTCTTTCTTTATTTATTATTTATTTATTATTTATTTTTATTTATTTCTCCACTTTTTTGTGCAACCGATTTCTCAATATCCATCCACCCAATTTCCCTCAATTTTGACACAGTCATAGGTAATCATCATGAGACGTGACAGGAACATTTTCAAGGTCATCAAGTTATCGTGACGTCATCCAGGCGCCATTTTGTGAAATCACATTATCCATCATATCTTCATGATGCGTACTCAAAGTTCATTCATATTCATATCACATATACTTCAGGTCAAGGGTCAACAGGTCATGTCATCAAAGGTCACATAAAGGTCACGACGCGCGCGTATGTGCGCGTCAAAATTTAAAATTGCTTAAAATCACTTAACTATTAAACGAGAGTACGAATCAGGTCATTTGAAGCATTTCAAAATTTTCCGTCCGTACATGTCCCCGCGCGCGGTGTGCGCGCTCACAGCGCGCGGAAAAGGTCAAATTCAAAATGTTTACATGATTTGGATTCCTCTTAACGTAATTGACAATTTACATTAATTTCAGTCACTCTTCATATTTCATAAGGCCGTGAGCGTGCGTCAAAGTTCAAAATCCGCGCGTACTGCTATGGGCAATATAATGCAAATTTGATCAAAAACATGCCATTTTAAAAATCGAAATAGCTCTTCAGATAGTCCATTGACCCCCAATTTTTATATCATGGTTAGAGAAAGCATGAGTTGGAGATATGATTTCATGCCACCCTGACTCGTACAAAGTGAAATAAAGTCATCATATTGGCATCTAAACTCAAACAAATGTATTTTGTTGATGACGTCATTTTTGTCTTTGTTTATTTGAGATTATCTCACTTATCGGTGATCGATCTTCTCCCAGATTTTAATATGTTGTAGCTGAGATAATTCTCTATCAGAAATATGTCATTTATTTTTCATTTAGATGAAGTCATTATAGTTAAATATTCGATTAAAGGCGACAATGCATAATTTGTCATATTTGCGTGTTATGTCTATGGGAGGTTACTTTTTTCTAAACATGAATCTGCTTTTCAATGTGTTTTGACCAGTATCTCGGTTATTATTCAACAGTTTTCTCCCAAATTTTAGTATGTTGTAGCTGAGACTATTTGCTATCTAAATATTTCCTCATTTTTTCAATCAGATGTCATGATCATGCTCATGCTCATCATCATCATCATCATCATCAATGTCACCATCATCATCATCATCATGGTCTGAAGATGATCATCTTCAACATCATCATGATCATGATCATTATCATCATCATCATTAACATTGTCGTTTTTATCATCATATAACATTATCATTATCATCATCATCATCATCACCTTTACTATCATGATCATCACCGTGTTCATCATGATCATGATCATCATTAACATTATCGTTTTTATCGTCATATAACATTATCATTATCATCATCATCATCACCTTTACTATCATGATCATCATCATGTTCATCATGATCATCATTGTTTACATGTCTATATAACTTCTCCCATTCTCAAATCTATCATAAGACTTAGACAGACCACCTTATTCGTCTTCGTGACGAATTAAATTCTAGTATTTTAATTGAATTTGTACAAAAACACAATTCAATTAAAATAAATTTCTGACCACTTTTTTGTGTGCACGATTACTCAAAATTGAACCGTCCAATTTCTTTCAAATTTGACACAGTCATAGGTCATTATCATAAGACGTGACAGGAACATTTTCAAGTTCATCAAAACATCGTGACGTCATCCAGGCTCCATTTTGTGAAGTGCTCTGAGAATCAACTCATGATCATATCTTCATAACCGTAAATCATTTCTCATTCATATTTATAACGATTATGGTCAATATCCATCCAGTCAACTTAAGGTCAATAAACGCGCGCGTACGCGTACGTCCGCGCGTCGGTGCGCGCAAAACTAAAAAATGCTCAAAATCACTTTTTGATCAAATTAGAGTACGTTTTAGGCCATTTCAAGCATTTCGAAAATTTTGACTGGGAACACCTTTTCAAATTTGCGCGCACGTTTGTGTTCGTAATGGTCGTACGCAACCTAGAATCGCCTTTTTTTGTCTATCATAGTATTGCCTCTTTTATTCCGAACAATTTGATACCATGTTTATCTCTTTATGACCATTAATAACGAAATGAGCGTCCGTTCAAGGTAAATGTCCGTTCGAACCCTCAATTAACTCATGACGTCATCATGACGGCCTCCGTTCAAGGTAAATGTCCGTGCGTGCGAGCTCTTGTAATACATGGCAAATATGGGCAAAAACATGCCTATACAAAATCCATTGTAGCTCTTCAGAATGGATAGATATCCCCAATTCTTTCTCATATTTAGATGGATTATGAGTCGGAGATATGATTTCATGTCTCATTCGACCCTCAATTAACTCATGACGTCATCATAAAGGCCTCCAAACTCAAAATTTCAATTTGCATATTATGACGTACGTTAGCATATTTTTGGAAATATGACTGTATCTCTGTAAATATTGATCGATTTTCTTCCAAATTTTGATATGTTCTAGCTGAGACAATTCTCTACAAATAAAGTCACGACGTATTTTTCATTTTGACAATGGCATCATGGCGTATTTTTGTGATTAAAGGAGGCATGTCAATCTTTCACATTTTGCGTGTATTCTCTATGGCACATGACTTTTTCTCAAAACTGGATTCTACATTCTTGTCTTTCGTGAGCAATATCTCCGTCGTTTTATCTTTGTTTACGCTGAGCTTTGAGTATGTTGTAGCTGAGACAATGAGCTATCACAAGTTTGCCCTTTATTTTTCGATTAGATGCCGGGATCATGCTCATATTTCACTTACAAAGTGGGATTGGAGAATTCTATTTTCCGTTTACGTGTAATCTCTATGGAAAATGTTTTGGTATATCGGTAACGCACTTGACTTCCGACCTTGAGGTCCCTGGTTCGAGTCAGGGCGTCTCCAACAATTTTTTTTCTTCACTTTTTTTTCATTTTGACCTTTCACTGTACAATCTCCTTTGAATATTAAAACACGTAGAATCGCAAATAATGTAATAAACAACCATATTTACTTTACTATTATCACTTGATCGATTACTTTTTGCGTGTAATCCTTATGGGAGATGACTTTTTCTCAAATCTGGATTCTACATTCTTGTCTTTTGCGAGCAATATCGCCGTTATTCCAGCTTGATGTTTGTTGATTTTTGAGTATGTTGTAGCTGAGACTATATGCTATATAAATATCCCCTCACTTTTTTGCAATCAGATGTCAAGATCACGCTCATGATCATGATCATCATCATTATCATTATCGTCATCATGACAATCATGATCATGATCAAGTTGTTAATTTCTCAATACTTTGTGTCATATTCATTAGGCCTACTTATTTTGATATTTTTTCCCCATTAAGTTTGATCATGATCATCATCAACAATCATTATAATTTCTCAATATTTCGTTCATCAGTTCAGCTCATCAGTTTAGTTCAGTTCATCAGTTTATCCGTTTAGCTCATCAATTCAGTTCATTTCACATCAGTTCAATCTATCAGTTCATCAGTTCATCAGTACTTCATTCATCAATTCATATCTTAATTCATAATTTTACACTAACATCAGTTTATTATGTAATTGAATTGAAGATGAGCATGATCATGAAGACAGACCACCTAATTCGTCCCCATGACGAATTAAATTTCTAGTTATTATTTATTTTTATTTATTTCTCCACTTTTTTGTGCAACCGATTTCTCAATATCCATCCACCCAATTTTTCTCAATTTTGACACAGTTATAGGTAATCATCATGAGACGTGACAGGAACATTTTCAAGGTCATCAGATTATCGTGACGTCATCCATGCGCCATTTTGTGAAATCACATTATCCATCATATCTTCATGATGCGTACTCAAAGTTCATTTATATTCATATCACATATACTTCAGGTCAAGGGTCAACAGGTCATGTCATCAAAGGTCACATAAAGGTCATGACGCGCCCGTATGTGCGCGTCAAAATTTAAAATTGCTCAAAATCACTTAACTATTAAACGAGAGTACGAATCAGGTCATTTTAAGCATTTCAAAATTTTCCGTCCGTTTGTGTCCCCGCGCGCGGTGTGCGCGCTCACAGCGCGCGGAGAACGTCAAATTCAAAATGTTTACATGATTTGGATTCCTCTTAACGTAATTGACAATTTACATTAATTTCAGTCACTCTTCATATTTCATAAGGTCGTGAGCATGCGTCAAAGTTCAAAATCCGCGCGTACTGCTATGGGCAATATAATGCAAATTTGATCAAAAACATGCCATTTTAAAAATCGAAATAGCTCTTCAGATAGTCCATTGACCCCCAATTTTTATATCATGGTTGGAGAAAGCATGAGATGGAGATATGATTTCATACCACTCTAACTCGTACAAAGTGTAACAAAGTCATCATATTGGCATCTAAACTCAAACAAATGTATTTTCTTGATGACGTCATTTTTGTCTTTGTTTATTTGAGATTATCTCACTTATCGGTGATCGATCTTCTCCCAGATTTTGATATGTTGTAGCTAAGATAATTTTCTATCAGAATTATGGCATTTATTTTTCATTTGGATGACGTCATCATAGTAAAATATTCGATTAAAGGCGACAATGCATAATTTGTCATATTTGCGTGTTATGTCTATGGGAGGTCACTTATTTCAAAACATGAATCTGCATGACAATGTGTTTTGACCAGTATCTCGGTTGTTATTCAACAGTTTTCTCCCAAATTTTAGTATGTTGTCGCTGAGACTATATGTTATCTAAATCATTCCTCATTTTTCCATTTAGATGTCATAATCACGCGCATGATCATGATCATCATCATTATCATAATGATGATAATCATCCTCATCAACATCATCATGATCATCATCATAATCATTACTATCAAAATCATCATCATTATCATCATTGTTTACATGTCTATATAACTTCTCCCTTTTTCAATATAGTAAATATTATAATCTATTATAAGACTTGAAGACAGACCACCTTATTCGTCTTCGTGACGAATTAAATTTCTAGTTAGGTGGTCTGTCAACGACAGACCACCTATTGATTTCGTCAGAATTTTCTTTCTTTATTATTATTATTATTTATTTTTATTTATTTCTCCACTTTTTTGTGCAACCGATTTCTCAATATCCATCCACCCAATTTGTCTCAATTTTGACACAGTCATAGGTAATCATCATGAGACGTGACAGGAACATTTTCAAGATCATCAAATTATCGTGACGTCATCCAGGCGCCATTTTGTGAAATCACGTTATCCATCATATCTTCATGATGCATCAGCAAAGGTCATTCATATTCATATCACATATACTTTAGGTCAAGGGTCAACAGGTCATGTCATCAAAGGTCACATAAAGGTCATGACGCGCGCGTATGTGCGCGTCAAAATTTTAAATTGCTCAAAATCACTAAACTATTAAACGAGAGTACGAATCAGGTCATTTTAAGCATTTCAAAATTTTCCGTCCGTAAGTGTCCCCGAGCGCGGTGTGCGCGCTCACAGCGCGCGGAAAAGGTCAAATTCAAAATGTTTACATGATTTGGATTCCTCTTAACGTAATTGACAATTTACATTAATTTCAGTCACTCTTCATATTTCATAAGGCCGTGAGCGTGCGTCAAAGTTCAAAATCCGCGCGTACTGCTATGGGCAATATAGTGCAAATTTGATCAAAAACATGCCATTTTAAAAATCGAAATAGCTCTTCAGATAGTCCATCGACCCCCAATTTTTATATCATGCTTGGAAAGATCATGAGTTGGAGATATGATTTCATACCACCCTGACTCGTACAAAGTGAAATAAAGTCATCATATTGGCATCTAAACTCAAACAAATGTAATTTGTTGATGACGTCATTTTTGTCTTTGTTTATTTGAGATTATCTCACTTATCGGTGATCGATCTTCTCCCAGATTTTGATATGTTGTAGCTGAGATAATTCTCTATAAAAATATATCATTTATTTTTCATTTCGATGACGTCATCATAGTTAAATATTCCATTAAAGGCGACAATGCATAATTTGTCATATTTGCGTGTTATGTCTATGGGAGGTCACTTTTTTCAAAACATGAATCTGCATGACAAGGTGTTTTGACCAGTATCTCGGTTGTTATTCAACAGTTTTCTCCCAAATTTTAGTATGTTGTAGCTGAGACTATTTGCTATCTAAATATTTCCTTATTTTTTCAATCAGATGTCAGGATCATGCTTATGCTCATCATCATCATTAACATTATCGTTTTTATCATCATATAACATTATCATTATCATCATCATCACCTTTACTATCATGATCATCATCATGGTCATCATGATCATCATTGTTTACATGTCTATATAACTTCTCCCATTCTCAATTCTATCATAAGACTTAGACAGACCACCTTATTCGTCTTCGTGACGAATTAAATTTCTAGTAATTTAATTGGAATTGTACAAAAACTCGAATTTATTTGTGACCACTTTTTTGTGTGCACGATTACTCCAAATTGAACCGTGCAATTTCAATTAAATTTGACACAGTCATAGGTCATCTTCTTAAGACGTGACAGGAACATTTTCAAGTTCATTAAAATATCGTGACGTCATCCAGGCGCCATTTTGTGAAGTGCTCTGAGAATCAACTAATGATCATATCTTCATAACCGTAAATCATTTCTCATTCATATGTATAACGATTATGGTCAATATCCGTCCGGTCAACTTAAGGTAAAAAAACGCGCGCGTACGCGTCCGTCCGCGCGTCGGTGCGCGCAAAAATAAAAAATGCTCATAATCACTTTTTGATCAAATTAGAGTACGTTTTAGGCCATTTCAAGCATTTCGAAAATTTCGAAAATTTTCGCAAGCATAAATTTGCGCGCACGTTTGTGTTCGTAATGGTCGTACGCAACCTAGAATCGCCTTTTTTGGTCTATCATAGTATTGCCCATTTTATTCCGAACAATTTGATACCATGTTTATCTCTTTATGACCATTAATAACGAAATGAGCGTCCGTTCAAGGTAACGTCCGTTCGAACCCTCAATTAACTCATGACGTCATGATTGCCTCCGTTCAAGGTAAATGTCCGTGCGAGCTCTTGTAATACATGGCAAATATGGGCAAAAACATGCCTATACAAAATCCATTGTAGCTCTTCAGAATGGATAGATACCCCCAATTCTTTTTAATATTTAGATAGATTATGAGTCGGAGATATGATTTCATGTCTCATTTGACACTCAATTAACTCATGACGTCATCATAATGGCCTCCAAACTCAAAATTTCAATTTGCAAATTATGACGTTATCATATTTTTGGAAATTTCACTGTATCTCTGTAAATATTGATCGATTTTCTCCCAGATTTTGATATGTTGTAGCTGAGATAATTTTCTATCAGAAATATTTAATTTATTTTTCATTTGGATGACGTCATCATAGTGAAATATTCGATTAAAGGCGACAATGCATAATTTGTCATATTTGCGTGTTATGTCTATAGGAGGTCACTTCTTTCAAAACATGAATCTGCATGACAATGTGTTTTGACCAGTATCTCGGTTGTTATTAAACAGTTTTCTCTCAAATCTTAGAATGTTTAAGTGAGATTATATGCTATCTAAATATTTCCTCATTTTTTCAATCAGATGTCAGGATCATGCTCATGCTCATCATCATCATCAATATCATCATCATCATCATCATCAATGTCACCATCATCATCATCATCATCATGGTCTGAAGATGATCATCATCAACATCATCATGATCACGATCATTATCATCATCATTAACATTATCGTTTTTATCATCATATAACATTATCATTATCATCATCATCATCACCTTTACTATCATGATCATCACCATGTTCATCATGATCATCATTGTTTACATGTCTATATAACTTCTCCCATTCTCAAATCTATCATAAGACTTAAACAGACCACCTTATTCGTCTTCGTGACGAATTAAATTCTAGTCTTTCTTTCTTATTCTTTATTTGTATTTCTTCCCGTTTTTTGTTCCTAGGATAACTCAAGATTAGTTGTGTTAATTTCTTTCAATTTTGACACAATCATAGGTCATTGTCATGAGACGTGACATGAACATTTTCAAGGTCATCAGGTTATCGTGACGTCATCCAAGCGCCATTTTGTGAAATCACATTATCCATTATATCTTCATGACGCATCAGCAAAGGTCATTCATATTCATATCACATATACTTTAGGTCAAGGGTCAACAGGTCATGTCATCAAAGGTCACATAAAGGTCATGACGCGCGCGTACGCGTGCGTCAACATTTTACAATGCTCAAAACTAACTAACTATTAAAGGAGAGTACGAATCAGGTCATTTTAAGCATTTCAAAATTGTCCGTCCGTACGTGTCCCCCGCGCGTTGCGCGCGCTTATAGCGCGCGGAAAAGGTCAAATTCAAATTTGTTACATGATTTAGATTCCTCTTACTGTAAATGACAATTTACATTAATTTCAGTCATCCCTTGACCTTTCAAAAGGCCGTGAGCGCGCGTCAAAGCTCAAAATCCGCGAGTGCTGCCATGGGCAATATAGTAGACAACGATTTAAAATGGTTTATTGACAGGCTGACAAAATGTAGGTCAAGAGGTTGTTTACATTTTTGAGGGAAATTCACGCGCTAGGAAATGTAATACTTTGTATTACATTGGAAGGAAATGTACAAGCGTATGTACGCTTATCAAGCAAGCGCGGAAAATACCGCCAGCAAATTAAAAATAGCACGAAGGGGCTTTCATTCTAGTTATGGCTTTCATTTTGAATGGACAAGAAGAAAAATTTACGGAGTCTAAAACATTATTAGAGGATTTGGATTAATACTAACGTTAGCACTGCACTGGAATAATTAGTTGGATATATAACGCTGAATTATTTCTTCTCGTGAGCGACCAGCGGGATTATACTCGGGTTTTGGGCTGGCCTTTATCGTTGGGCCTGATTAGAAAGGAGAGTCCATATCATTATCAACTTGAACTGTTAGTGTTAGTGGCCTTGTTCGCATCTCTACTGGCAGGAGTACGTTGGCGATCATGCCAAAAGCGAAGAAGAAATCCGTGGCCGGGAGGAAGAGGGGTGGTGAGACGGCGCCCAGGGTAACGTTACCTCCAAGTCAGGCGGAGAATCCGAGAGCGGATGCAGCGTTACCCCCAAGTCAGGCGAGGAAAAGTCCGAGGGCAAGGGCGAAGGCAACGTCAACGCCTGTCGGAGTGGGCCCCAGCGGCGCCGACGATCAGGGCGGTGAGTGCAACCCTAACATCATTTGTAGATCTAGAGCTAGTGGCAATGATGTACCTGATACCAGTACTGGTAGGCGCGCGGCCATATCATGGCCGGAGATTATCGCTCGAGAGTCGGTGCCCTCTGAAAGGGAGCAATCGGAGATTTCATTGCAGGCTCAATCGGTTGGGCAGGCTTCATGCGAGGGTAATATGGCGGAGCGGAGTGCCCCCCAGTACCCCCTTCCGTGGTGGGTTCACCAGTGCCGTTTATGAGCGCGGCTGATCCGTTGGGTTCCGAAGTGGCAATGCATCGCTCAAGGAGAGAATTTGGAGGAGTGAATTTATTGATTTAGCCTTGCTTCTCAAACAGAATGCTTATGCACGGAGTGATAGTGGGGCACCCCAAGAGCTAGGTGAAGCCGTATTTAGTCTGCGGCAGTCTGAATCTGGGCTCGGGTTGCAATTCCAACCTCGGGCAAAGAATAAAGGCATATTTTCGGTGGAGCATTGGACATCCGTGCTCCTGGTGTTTGTGTCTATTTATTTGGAGAAGCACATCGAGCGAAGCAGAGAGCTCATCAAATATATGGATTTGATTAGACACGCTTCTAGAGCATTTGGGGGCCTTGGGTGGAGAGAGTATGACATACAGTTTAGGCTAAAGCAAGCGCGACTGCCCGGGCGATCTTGGGCAAGCGTGGATGCTAAATTGTGGTTGATGGTGGTTGCGTCCCATGGGCCTCGCTCCTCCTCCTTTCGTCAGCAGTACAGCGGAACGTACGGTGCGAGGAGATCTTTCTCCCCGAGTAGCAGGGGACTTGGAGGCGCAGTCGCACCTTCCCGGGGGGTGTGTTTTGACTACAATAGAGGCAAGTGCACACGGGGACAAAACTGCAGATTCGGGCACAAATGTTCCCGCTGCCAAGCGACGGGTCATGGTGCGAAGCAATGTAGCCAGAGCCGACCCGGTGCCAGTACCTCATCTGGACATTAGGGCAACTGTTTTGCTTGAAATTGCACCGACGCCAGTTAAATTGGCAAAGATGATACCCATGTTAGCCTCCTATCCTAACCGGGAGCATGCACAGCGTTTAATCAAGGGATTTAAATTTGGTTTTTCTTTGCATTTTGAAGGGACGAGGATTCCATTAACGGTAAGAAATCTGAAATCGGCATTTAGTCACAGACGTGTTCTACAGGAGAAATTGAGGAAAGAAGAATCATGGGGCCGTTTGCGGTTCCTCCTTTTGAGAATATGAGGTGTTCACCGGTAGGGCTAGTGCCCAAGAAGTCTCCGGGGGAGTTCCGTATGATTCAGCACCTCTCCGCTCCCAAAGGTCTTTCGGTTAATGACGGCATTCCGGAAGATCAGTGTACGGTAACGTATTCGTCATTTGATTCCGCAGTCGACATTGTTGCTCGGTTAGGTAAAGGGGCTCTTATGGGTAAGACGGACATCAAGTCGGCCTTCCGGCTTTTACCGGTTCGTCCGGAAGATTTTGAACTGCTCGGGATGTGCGTAGATGGGCTTTACTATTTTGACCGTTGTTTGCCAATGGGCTGTTCCGTTTCTTGTTCTACTTTTGAATGTTTTAGCACTTTTTTGGAATTTTGCACCCGCAAAGTAGCGGAGTCACAGAATATTGTACATTATTTGGATGATTACTTTTTTGCTGGTAGAGCAGATTCAGAAGAATGCAAGCGTGCAATGGCTTCTTTCGAGGTGATTTGCGAGCGGTTTGGCGTGCCCATAGCAAAGGAGAAGACAGAGGGCCCGGTCACAAATTAAAGTTATCTTATCTGGGGCTGGAAATTGATAGCGTTGCTCGTGAAATTCGGGTCCCGGAAGACAAAATTGCAGATTTGGTTAAGAAGCTAAATTGGGCCTTGCAGCGGGAAAAGATATCTCTAAAGGGTATACAGTCGATCATTGGGAGCCTAAATTTCGTATGTAAAGCAATTGCTCCGGGTCGAGCATTCCTGAGAAGGCTTATAGATTTAACTCGGAAGGTGGATCGACCTTATCACATGATCAGGTTGACGAGGGGCGCAAAGTCTGACATGCGAGTTTGGCTCGAGTTTCTAGCACATTTTAATGGGCAAGTATTCTTCCGGGCACCGGGCTGGTGCGGCAGCGATGACGTACAGTTTTTTACTGACGCGGCTGCCGGCATTGGATTCGATATTTATTTCGGGGGCAGGTGGGCGCAGGCTGCCTGGCCCCCGGGCTTCCAAGCAGCTAGCAGATCGATAGCCCTGTTAGAATTGTTCCCCATCTGGGTTGGTCTTGAGCTATGGGGCACTCCCCATAACTCAGGAACAAGAAAATTTGGTTTAATTGCGATAACCAGGCCGTAGTTGCGGTAATAAATAAGCAGTCGGCACTATGCCCGGATATGATGAGATTAGTGCGCGAAGTAGTTGTCATATGTTTACGTAATAACGTTGTATTCAAGGCTAGGCATGTTCGTGGGTGTGATAATAGTATTGCTGATGCACTTTCTCGGTTTCAGATGCAGCGGTTTCGTTCTCTAGCGCCAAGGGCTTCCCTGGTGGGAATCGAGGTGCCGTCCCGACTGTGGAACAGCTGGCTATAGAGCAAAATCAGCTGCTGATGGCGTCTAGGGCAGGTCGTACTCATGCAACATACGCCTCGGCACTAGAGGCATACAAGGAATTATGCAGGGTATACGGTTATGACCCGCAGATATCTCCCAATGTCGAGAGGGTAGCTCAGTTAGTGGCGTATTTGTCTTGGCGGGGATATGCAGGGTCTACTGTTCAAACCTACATATCTGGATTATCATTTTATCTGCGATCCGCTGGAGAAAGAGACGTGACACAGAATTTTGTGATTGCAAGATTAGTCGAGGGATGCAAGCGCCGCACATCAAGGAGAGACGCTAGGCATCCTATCACATTACCCGTTTTGAACCAAATGTTGACCGATTTGGAACATGTTTGTGTTAGCACTTATGAAGTGTTATTATACTCTGCCGCATTTTGTTTGGCATTTTATGGTTTTTTACGAATTAGTGAATTCACAGTGGCATCACGGCATAGGCGGGATCGAATGCTGCGTTTCACGGACGTGGCAGTCACCGGCAGTGCACCACATCGCCGGGTGAAGCTCTCTTTAAGGGAATCAAAAACTGATCCGAGGGGAAACGGTTGCACCATTTCAATACACGAAATTGAGGCGGGTAGTTGCCCCGTAAAGGCGGTCCTTAGATATTTGAAAATGCGCCCGGGAAGTGGGGAGGCTTTCTTTTGCTCATATGGTTCACTTCCTCTCACCAGGCATGAGTTCAGTGCCATGATAAACAGATGCATGTCATACAGAGATATGTTGGCGGCGAAGTTTCCTCCCATTCTTTTCGTATAGGTGCGGCTACAACCGCTGCTATGGCGGGCTGCTCGGACGCCCAAATACAGCACATGGGTCGATGGGCTTCCTCCGCGCATCGCAGATATATAAGGCTTGATATGGTTGTTTAAATATGAGCAATGTTGCAAAGTACCGTTGGGGTTGATTTGATTTGATTCGATTTGATTCGCCAGGTATACGTACAAAATATAACAGAGTGAATGATGAGGTTAACGTGTCCGGAGCCAATAATGTAAGGGTGAGGCCGCATACACAGGAATGAATATATGTACAACACACAGAGGAATAAGTCCCTCGCCTCGAGGGGTTAAATAAGCTTATAATAATAATAGCAATAATAATAATAATGGTACTACAACATGAAAATGGAAACGAAGTCAAGCAGACAACAAACATACATGCAGAACAAGAGCAAGAAAACACAATGGGATTTCAAGTTCACATTAACGCATGTTCTTTGGAATACAAAATGCTGCCCAGTCCTCTTTTCTTATTTTGTCCACAGAACAAATATGGATGGTAGGCGACTCTATCGTTTTCTGGGCCCATCGCAGGGCGGAGCGGACTGGCTGCGCCGATATGGGTTTGGGGACGGTCATCCATTGGGCTGGAAAGCGGGGCCTTCGCTTGGACCAAACAAACGCATGGCTAGAGTCGATTACCAGTGGCCTGACGAAGCCGACCGATTTAGTGTTACACGTGGGCACGAATGACATAGTGGGATGTTCGAAGAGGGCGATGGCGAATGCGGTGAACAGATTAATCACATCGAACACTGAGACGACAATAATATGGTCTGACATCCTAGAACGGGTAGAATATAAATGCTGTAGTCCGGAAGAGCAGGGAAAATTAGACGATAGAAGGAGGGCCACGAACCGATACGCTCGCGCCTTAATTGGCCGGCAGGAATGGGGGAAAGGCCATTCCACACCCCGACATAAGGCATAAGGATAGGGCTTTATATAGGCCGGACGGATTGCATCTCTCCAGTGAGGGTCTGGACAGGTTTATCACTGACCTGAAGGAGGGCCTGTCCTATCTCGGTTCATCCAAGTAGTTACACGATGATAATGTTACAAAACACGTTGTTTGTTCTTATATTTCAATGTTCTTATAGTTCAGTGTTCTTATATTTCAGCGTTCTTATATTTCAATGTTTAAGTCTGTTCGGGTAGCAAAGTAAATCCCGCAAAAAGTCCGGCACTGCAAGATCATGTTTGTTGTTGGGATAAGAGTGCCTTATTTTGGGAGTAACGGTTTAGTCACTTCTTTGAGGGGAATGAATTAGGCATAATGATGTGCCGGTGTTGTAGAGATAAGTTTATTACGGTACTCTGTAGTCTGTTATAGGGTTATAAATTAGCTTAAGGGCGAAAAAGTACATGCCTGTACATGTACATTGGCTAATTTGGCCAATTGAAATGTTAATTCCACCAAAGTGTAAATAGTTAAACATAGATATTCCCTTAGTGCACAAAAATCGTTTGATGACAACGTTGTGATTTGGCGGCCGATCATATATAAATATATTCTCGTTTGGCGGTAATTTGTCAAATTATGCCTCCAAATCACTAATCACATGGTACTGATAAGTTTATTGATCAATAATTGTCATCCGATAATTTTCGACCCCACTCAATTTTTACATGCGAGGGGGTTGCCAATGTATATTCAGTCGAATTTGTTTGCATGTCAATTCTTAGTTTTCCGGCCCCCATTCGATTTGAATGCGGGGGGACCTAGTTGTACCTACACATTTTCAAACTCAGGGTGTCACGCTTTAATCTTAGGCATCATCCGATCTTACAGGCGGAGAGGCTGGTATATATATACATCTATATTCTATAACTTTAGGCATCACTCGATTTTATAGGCGGGGGGCTGATATAATGACTTAATGTATATAAGTTTAGCCTAGGCATCACTCGATTTCATAGGCGGGGGCCTAGCATTTGAAAGCATTTTTTATGATTCAATATATCTGTGTTATTTTGTTATGCCACCCAGAAAATCAAAATGTGCAAAATAAGCGTCCATCTCAAAATGTTAATAAAGCCACGACATAAACGCAAATTTGGTTGTTTGTTATTTTTGTTAGCCGTGAATAATAAAATTTAAAGAGTAGACAACGATTTAAAATGGTTTATTGACAGGCTGACAAAATGTAGGTCAAGAGGTTGTTTACATTTTTGAGGGAAATTCACGCGCTAGGAAATGTAATACTTTGTATTACATTGGAAGGAAATGTACACGCAAAAAACTGAGGTGCTAAATGTTGGGTGCTGAGTGAGATTCTACACTTGAAGTGCCAAAATCAGCACTTGACGGGTTAACTTTAACAAGGAAACCGAAACGTGCTGAATATTTGAGTGCAGAAAACGAGTGCTATAACAATATGCAGCACTTAACATCGAGTGCTGACTGCATAACCTGATCTGATTGGTCGGTTAGTATAATAGCTGTTACCTTGTGAATATTTGTTTTTGAATCAAATTCAGCTAAGAGATTCTTACATTCTTCATTCTCCAGGTCAATACCCAAGGCCTCAAAAGTCTGAATAACTTTGCTCCTTAAACTGTCAACAACATCAGTATTCAAAGCTGTTGCAGCAGATAACACTCTGTTTGTCATAGCATGGGTCATGTTGGTGTTTGATAAAAGAGAACCAATGAAAAATGCAGCTGGTCTTGTACTGTCATTATGCATTGCTCCATCTTGTTCTTGTAGTAGGCCTATCCTATCATCATCATCATCAAATGCATCATCTGCTGCAGGATTATGCACTTCACCAACAGCAACACCCAAATCAGCATCAACTAGACCCTCCATACCCTGTACAACTTCAGGTTCAGGTTCTTTTTGTGGATGTTGGTTTAATAAATGTTTCCTGTAAGAGTTGAAAGTGGTAAATGACGAAGGACATCCACCTTGACCACATACCAAATGTAGATGGGGCATGTCAAACAACGCATGAGTTAGCACTTGCACAAGGGCTATTCTGCTAGCACCCAAAAGAGAGCAAAACTTGGCACTTTAAGTGCACAACAGTCAGCTCCTTTGGGTGCTAGCAAAGTAGCCCGGGTGCAAGTGCTAACTCAGCACTTCGAGTGCAGTCACTATGCGAGCTCCTAAAAAATCTAAAATTGAATCTTTAAGTGCTAAATTTAGCACAACAGTCAGCTCCTTTGGGTGCTAGCAAAGTAGCCCGGGTGCAAGTGCTAACTCAGCACTTCGAGTGCAGTCACTATGCGAGCTCCTAAAAAGTGCTAAAATTGAATCTTTAAGTGCTAAATTTAGCACTTTTTTTTTTTAGTGTACAAGCGTATGTACGCTTATCAAGCAAGCGCGGAAAATACCGCCAGCAAATTAAAAATAGCACGAAGGGGCTTTCATTCTAGTTATGGCTTTCATTTTGAATGGACAAGAAGAACAATTTACGGAGTCTAAAACATTCCCACCACCTCCCCATTATCTCCACCAATAAAAGTATTTTTAGTATATTAGTGGCATAAATTAAGTATTGCTTGGTGGTTCGAAGTAGCCAAGGTATACTTATTAGTACGGAAAGGATTTAGGGTTTCAGGTATGAAAGGTACGGATAGGGTTTATGTAATAAATTGGTGAGTGTTTTATGAAGTTAATGCAGAGCCGAAGGCATTTGGCCTGGTCGCACATCAATTTAAAGAATAATAATGATAAGCGTCGTGCACAAAGAAAGTGGGCCGTAGGGGAATTTTCCCATTGGGTTTCGCCCCTACCCGGGTTTGTATGGGTATATGCCGTGTTTATTGTGAATTTTTATTTCTTTTTCTTTTTCCAGAGAGATTATGTTACATAATAGTTCCACGATATTGTTTAAGTTTATTGATCAATACTTGTCATCCGATAATTTTCGACCCCACTCAATTTTTACATGCGAGGGGGTTGCCAATGTATATTCAGTCGAATTTGTTTGCATGTCAATTCTTAGTTTTCCGGCCCCCATTCGATTTGAATGCGGGGGGACCTAGTTGTACCTACACATTTTCAAACTCAGGGTGTCACGCTTTAATCTTAGGCATCATCCGATCTTACAGGCGGAGAGGCTGGTATATATATACATCTATATTCTATAACTTTAGGCATCACTCGATTTTATAGGCGGGGGGCTGATATAATGACTTAATGTATATAAGTTTAGCCTAGGCATCACTCGATTTCATAGGCGGGGGGCCTAGCATTTGTAAGCATTTTTTATTATTCAATATATCTGTGTTATTTTGTTATGACACCCAGAAAATCAAAATGTGCAAAATAAGCGTCCATCTCAAAATGTTAATAAAGCCACGACATAAACGCAAATTTGGTTGTTTGTTATTTTTGTTAGCCGTGAATAATGCAAATTCGATCAAAAACATGCCATTTTAAAAATCAAAATAGCTCTTTAGATAGTCCATTGACTCCAACTTTTATATAAAGGTTAGAAAAAACATGATTTGGAGATATGATTTCATGTCTCATTTGACCCTCAATTAACTCATGACGTCATCATAATGGCCTCCGAACTCAAAATATCAATTTGCATATTATGACTTTTGGAAAATTGATTGTATCTCTGTAAATATTAATCAATTTTCTTTCAAATTTTGATATGTTCTACCTTATAATATTTTCTACGAATGCAGTTCCCACAATAATTCATTTTGACGATGGTATCATGGCGTATTTTTGCGATTAAAGGAGGCATGTCAATTTTTCACATTTTGCGTGTATTCTCTGTAGGACATGACTTTTTATCAAAACTGGATTCTACATTCTCGTCTTTTGCGAGCAATATCTCCGTCGTTTTATCTTTGTTTACAATGAGCTTTGAGTATGTTGTAGCTGAGACAATAGTATATCACAAGTTTATTTTTCGATCAGATGCCGGGATCATGCTCATATTTCACTTGCAACGTGGGATTTGAGAATTCCATTTCTCGTTTACGTGTAATCGCTATGGGAAGTGTTTTGGTATATCGGTAACGCACTTGACTTCGGACCTCGAGATCCCTGGTTCGAGTCCTGGAGTCTCCAACAATTTTTTTTCTTCATTTTTTTTTTTGTTTTGACTTTTCAATGATCATACAATTGAAACAGACCACCTAAATCGTCGCCATGACGAATTAAATTTCTAGTTATTCTTTATTTTTATTTCTTCCCGTTTTTTGTTCCTAGGATAACTCAAGATTGGTTGTGTTAATTTCTTTCAATTTTGACACAATCATAGGTCATTGTCATGAGACGTGACAGGAACATTTTCAAGGTCATCAAGTTATCGTGACGTCATCCAGGCGCCATTTTGTGAAATCACATTATCCATCATATCTTCATGATGCATCAGCAAAGGTCATTCATATTCATATCACATGTACTTCAGGTCAAGGATCAACAAGTCACGTCATCAAAGGTCACATAAAGGTCATGATGCGCGCGTACGCGTGCGTCAAAATTTAAAAATGCTCAAAATCACTTAACTATTAAACGAGAGTACGAATCAGGTCATTTTAAGCATTTCAAAATGTTCCGTCCGTACGTGTCCCCACGCGGAAAAGGTCAAACTCAAATTTTGTACATGATTTAGATTCCTCTTACCGTAAATGACAATTTACATTAATTTCAGTCACCCTTGACCTCTCATAAGGCCGTGAGCGCGCATCAAAGTTCAAAATCCGCGCATGCTGCTATGGGCAATATAATGCAAATTTTATCAAAAACATGCCATTTTAAAAATCTAAATAGCTCTTTAGATAGTCCATTGACCCCAACTTTTATATAATGGTTAGAAAAAGCATGAGTTGGAGATATGATTTCATGTCTCATTTGACTCTCAATTAACTCAAGACGTCATCATAATGGCTTCCGAACTCAAAATATCAATTTGCATATTATGACGTCAGCATATTTTTCGAAAATTGATTGTATCTCTGTAAATATTAATAAATTTTCTTTCAAATTTTGATATGTTCTACCTTAGAATATTCTCTACAAATTTAGGAACCACAATAATTCATTTTGACAAAGGCATCATGGCGTATTTTTGCGATTAAAGGAGGCATGTCAATTTTTCACATTTTGCGTGTATTCTCTATGGGACATTACTTTTTCTCAAAACTGGATTCTACATTCCCGTCTTTCACGAGCAATATTTCCGTCGTCTTAGCTTTGTCTTCGCTGAGCATCGAGTATGTTGTAGCTGAGACAATAAGCTATCACAAGTGTGCCATTTATTTCTCGATCAGATGCCGGAATCATGCTCATATTTCACTTGCAAAGTGGGATTTGAGAATTTCATTTTCCGTTTACGTGTAATCGCTATGGGAAATGTTTTGGTATATCGGTAACGCACTTGACTTCCAACCTCGAGGTCACTGGTTCGAGTCCGGGCGTCTTCAACAATTTTTTTTTCTTCACTTCTTTTTCTTTTTGACCTTTCACTGTACCATCTCCTTTGAATAATAAAACACGTAGAATCGCAAATAATGTAATTAACACCTATATTTACTTTATTATTACCCTATTATCACTTGATCCATTACTTTTTGCGTGTTATCTTTAAGGAAGATGACTTTTTCTCAAATCTGTATTCTACATTCCTGTCTTTTGCGAGCAATATCGCCATTATTTTTGCTCGGTTTTTGCTGATTTTTGAGTATGTTGTAGCTGAGACTATATGTTATCTAAATGTCCCCTCATTTTTTCAACCAGATGTCAGGATCATGCTCACGATCATGATCATGATCATCAATATCATCATGGTCTGATGATGATCATGATTAACATCATCATGATCATGATCATCAACAGTATCATGATGATGATCATCATCATTATCATTATCATCAACATTATCATCATCATCATTATCATCACTATTACTATCATGATCATCATCACTCATCATCATCATGACCATCAGTGTTTACATGTACATGTCTATATAACTTCTCCCTTTCTCTATATAGTAAATATTCAAATCTATTGAATATCTATTGGGTATTGAACACAGACCACCTAAATCGTCCCCATGACGAATTACATTTCTAGTTTCGTTTTGCATTTGTTATGAAATCGTTTAGGGTAAAGGTTAGGGTTAGGGTAGGGTTAAGCATTAGGTTTAAGGTTAGGATTAAAGTTAGGGTATGCTGGGACAACAGCAGGGCCGAGTTGTCCTCGAGTCCGAGTTAGCCCGTATCTTTGATATTCATTCACGTATACAATAGAAACGTCGTTAATAGCGACATCAGATGAATATATACCCCCTCCCCCCAGAAAAGGAAAGTATTTAGAATTTTATTTCATATCCAGATATGATGAAAAGACTTTCGATTTACTTATTCAGAAAGGTTTCATTCTCATTTCTGAGGGTAAAACATTGTGTCAAAACACTTTCCAAATGTTGGTTCCTATTAACCCGTCTTTCGAAACGATGTGAATCATGGATTTGCAAAACGTAATTTCTTTAAGCTGCATACAAGTAAATTCAAACATATGACTTACGAGTTGGTTCATCACAGTGGATCCCCTCATAATGATCTTTGCATTCACACTCGTACTGCCCCTGTCCAATGGGACGACAGACACCATTGACGCACGGGTTTCGTTGGGTGCAAGGATCAGCGATACCTGTCAAAAGTTAGTTTTAGTAAAGTTGCAGTAGCATAGAACTTATGAATGAATGCTTGCAGTTGTTATCCTCAGTTTCCTGGGTATAGTGTCTAGACATAATGTTATGATGTGTTTACTTTTAAGAAATGATATGAAGGGCTAATCTCAAAGAAAGAAAACATGTTTTTGGACAATTGGGAAATGTCATGTTTACCAAAATAACAAAGCATTTCGCTGGACATGATTATGTGTATGTGAATAATATATGTATATTTACATACATACATACTTACATACATATGTTCATATTTTTGACTTGTCAGTATATGAATCTTCGTATTGTGAAATTGGCTTCCTAAATTCCCATTCAATTTGGCTCTACCATTTAATTATTTCACAGTTCCGGCCGATGAATGGATCCATGCAAATACACTGGTAACCGATTTCAGTTTGGTGACAAGTGCCTCCATTTAGACAGGGTGTTGGGAGACATGCGTTCTCTGAACACAGAAAAGGAAGCAATGTAATGATCGAGAAAGGGAAATAATCATCATTGGAATAATTCCAGAGGTACACGTGGTCGTTCATTATATTTGAATTTATTGATGAAAATGCGATTCAACAAAATGTTATATGCATTAAATTAGAACTACAGTGTGAGTCAAACAAAAGTGTACACCTCAAAAATATCTCAAATATTTTAAAAATCATCTATGAACAGTAAATTGAAGTATAATCTTTTGCAATTTCTCGTCTTGTCTTTAGATGTTTACAAGGGTTTTGAATAATGTTATTTGTTTGTACTTTCCTAAAAACTTTGTGCAATACATTTAACTTATTACCATGTGAATTTGACAAACATGTCTGTTACCACTCCAAAGATAAGTTTTTAATTTAAAATATAATCTTTAGCAATTTCTCGTCTTGTCTTTAGATGTTTAAAACAGTTTTGAAAATCGCTAAAATCCTGATGTAATTTTAACAACCCATTTTTCTGAAACTCTCATTTGAATTCTTTGGTTTTATATTTATATATTTTATATTTTATTTGTAATTCATGCCAATCTATGTTCATTGTAATTGAAATGTCAATTTTGTAATTTTGCATGCTCTTAATCTGTGAAATGTATCGCAATTCAGCCTCACGGCTGCGAAGATATTTTTTAATAAACCTATAATTGAATTGAATTGAAATAACCATACATCTTATGAAAGCATGTTTTATCCCGAATCATGTAGTATCATTTCGATGTGGTATGTGTTCACGCTTGGATAAGCAGGATGCATTGTTTGCGAGAGTGCAAACATCGACTTGCGCCAAAGTTGCCTAGGTTTTGTTCTAATAAAACACTTGGGATTTGGCTATTAAATCGGTCATTACGAATCAAAATAACATCATTAATACAATTATTCACGCCACACATATCAAATATCGAATATCAAATATCAACGAACATTTGTGCACATGTGTGTGTTTGTGTGTGACCTTGCTTCTGCAAAAACCATATGCAATGCATTTCATTCGATACATTCAAATAATTCTCTGACTTTAATCCCAAAATATCACATACTGTAGCCATCACTTTGGCGCAAGTCAATTTTTGCACTCTCGCAATATGTATTATATTATTATGTATTCGGTGTTGAACGTGGTATAGTTCCTGGTGTTTTTTGAGAAGGTGCACCGAATTTTGTTCCCAGTGTTCGAAGGGTTCGAGGGGTTCGAGGAGTTGTTCCTGGTGTCGTTCCTGGGATTGTTTCTGGTGTTGTTCCCGAGGGGGGAAATAAATGTTAAAATTCTTGATATAGAACTAAACGCAAAAATTGAAGATTTATGTGCTTAATTTACATGGCCATCAGTTGCTGTTCGGCATTATAAATAGCATCAGGTGTGACAAATGTTTAAAGCTGCTTTAAACTATAAGTATGGAATCTAATAAGTAGTGTCATTCTTCCAGCTTTTTTTTGGTACCATTTTTGTTGGGCATCTCTTCACGGGTGACTACACATGGGTCGAATCCCATGAATTTGACAATGTCAAACGCCATGTGCACCAACACCATGCCTTTTCTTGCCTTGATATTGATACATAACCATCTTTGATTCGATATTGTATGATTGCATAAAAATTGGTTCAAATGCAAGTCACTCCAAGATATAATAATTTGAAGCCTACAATTATTTGTCACAGAAATTTGAAAAACAAACACTCTATGCTGTGTGTTAGAGTGTATCTTGAACACAACATCTTATCTCTTGGTTGCACCAGATACTCACTCCACTCCTTAGTGATAGAGAGTTGATTACCAATTATAGATATATGATATTGCAAATAATTAAGGACCATCAAATTAAAATCACAAACTTTTAACAGTTGCAAGGCTATACTAATTCCTAATACAAAAGGTATCTGAAATTGACATGACGATTGCGTCCTCTGGCATTGCCTGTCATTTGCGAAGTGGCTTTTTATACATTGCAGACAGCTGAACTCATTTCAAGATACCCAGTCACAAACAACAAAATTATTTGTTTTTAGAACTAAAAGCTAATATTTTGTATGTGATATACAATATCCTCTTGCAAGGTGTCTTGAGAGAAGAATGGCTGGTGAAAATAGGCTGTATTTTACTCTTACCTATAGATATAGACGCTACCAGAGTTTGACCATTAGCTGATAAATGTTGATCAATGTTGGTAGATAAGGCAGATAAACTCACAGCAAGCCCATCTGCTACACTTTGGCTCTCAGCAGCAAGTTCCACTTGCACGTCACCGACTACGCTACCTTGCCTGAATGACAGCACTATGCAATTCGTACTGTAAAGTGTAGAACCTAACCGTTCCATCACATATTGGCTGAACTGATAAATGAAAAAGTAGAGAAAACCAGAATCAGAGTATGCTTGTACACATATGTGTAGTTCATGTAAATATATTTCCTTTTTTTTCAAAGATAAAGTTCAGTTCCAGTCATGCACTGAACATTCAATAGAGACAGGGTGATTATGTAGTGTACACAAATTGATATAAACTATGAGTTTCTAGAAACATCAACATTATCAGAAATAAAAGACTAATAACCCATACTAGTAGAGTGTCTCCTCTTACTGTAATAAAATTTAAGCATGTTTTTTTTAGATCTAGAATGCTATGAAGTACACAATAAACATGATCAGAAATAGCAAAAATCACTCCCCAAAATCACAGATGCAGTACACTGTGCCATTCTCAAATCGAAGCGATTAGATTATCACTAATCATTTATCACTATTTTCGTGTACAGATTGGCAATTTTGAACATACATTTAGAAATATCCTTTTGCACTGGTTCATTCAATAAATATTCAAATTGGTATGATCAAACTAAGAAGGAGTGGAAATAGTATTAATTGCTGGTAATGTGAGGAGACAAACCGATTTATTTAGAAATAAGAAAACTCTGAAGTGTGAAGAGCATGAATATGACTGAGTCTCCAAGATGCCTCTGGTAAGTTGACCAATGTTCCTCTGACTTTGACATCAACCCATTATTGCAGTAAAGCTATATTTTCTGGTAAGTTTAACGCTTTCATTACCATGTGACCTTTGACTTTTGACATCTTTCACCCAAGATCCAATCAGTTCATCCTTGAATGCTCATGCATACTTCATCCAAGTTTGGTGTGAATTGCTTCAATGTGTTTTCGAGATATTGCGTAAACAAGATATATGATTGGTATTTTATCCAAGTTTTGTTAAAATGGGAAGAACGGAGGACGGACTGGCAAGACGATAAAAACACTGTCTTTTGCACCATCTTCAGTGGCGGAGGCATACCAAACGGACTACGAGTATATTCTCTTTTTTTCATGGATCTACAAGTAGCATTTGTTCAGAAGGAACCAACACTTTATTACAAAGTTCCAACTTCCAGTAGACTACTGCACTTCCTGACATTTGTACGAACCTCTTAATGTGTTATATTTGATGATTATGTAGTGTGTTGGATTTGCAAGCTGAAGAGGCATCACTTGTACATATTTGAGTCTACAAAATTGTCGTCAATTTTCTCACGTTTACTGGTGAAGAAAGATATACTTACAATGTAACAGAATGCAACTTCGTATTCCATGAATTTGGCCGATGACCTATTGGTTAATTCTGGTGTATACGTCAGGGTTTGACCATTCAGACTTTGTCCTGTAATCTGCACATTCACTTGACTAGTGGACAGACTGCTTGGGAGAGCTGGATATACATACAAAAAAGAAACAAAGACAATGGCATGAAGCCAAGCTATTTATGGATACTTCAATGTGTTTCTACATGCAAAAAAAATTCATGAATACATTCAGTTTTGTATTCTCATCAAACAAGATTTCCATAAGGAGACTACAGATGGAAAGTGTACAATAAATGCTATACCATTCTCGTCAGATGATTTATAAGGAATGTATCAAGTAATTTCCATATATTTACAGTTAACAACTAAATTATTCATACCCTTACCAATTGAATGGCCAAATTTCTACCAATTTTTTTCTGTTGTGAATTTGTATGCTTTTCACTTCATGTTTGTCATTTGGAAAGTTGTTACAAACTTCTGAATATGTAACTATGAAATCACATGAAAAAAAAACTATATCAAAATGCTATTTGGATGATGAACTATGCCTTCATAAAATTTTACATAAAACTGAACGAACTTGATGTTGATTTGTTTGTTTTTATCTCTCTGTAGTTTAAATTTTACAAAGTTTGTCATGAAACTTATTTTCTTCCTTATTGAAAAATAAAAATGTATATTTAGACACACCATTGCAAGAATTTGCATTGACTAATGTGAATCCAGCATTGCAGACACAAGTGTAGGATCCATCCAAGTTGACACATCTTCCATTACTACAGAGACTTGTATCAATCGAACACTCATTAACATCTATGTAAAGTGGTAAAATGAAAATTTGAAACGATATGATGAGTTATCTTCAATAATACTTATCATAATATAAACAATGATAATATATGAAAGCAATAATAATAATTATTATAATAATAATAATGATAATAATAATCATTATAATAATAATAATAACTATTAACTTCTATGTTGCTATTGTAACACATATTGTTACAGGTGATAGACTTCAGCAAAGATACATACCACTTTCTCAAGTTAGCCCATTGATGACTGACTGATTATGTCACAAGGGGAATGAAATCTGGAGGTTTTGGGGTGGAGCTTAGCAAGTTTGAAAAACAAATATTTCAAAAATTATTTAAAAATCTATGAAACAAATTCAGAAGTTTACATATCAAAATATGAGATGTATGCAGGACAGCACACCAACTGAAATACACTTGTATTTCGATGTCATGGGCCCTTTATATTGTTGAGTTCTGGACATGAGATTGTATTGTGCAAAAAACTATTAGTGAGTAGGAAAAGGTTGATGAAGTTTTTGAAGTCTTCGAGATCGTGGTATTAGATTTAATGAAAAGAAAATCAAAAACAAATATCTGAAACACTAGAACGTCCAGACTCTATTCTTAGCCTAGATAGCGAAAATGTTTGAAACATTGTTTTAATCATTGCAAAAATATGAGATCACAGTTCACAGAATGAAGTAGCTATATATTTAATATATAGCTACTTCATTCTTTGAACCGTGATCTTATATTTTTGCAATGGGTAAAGCAATGTTTAAAACATGTTCGTAATCTAGGCTAAGAATAAAGTCTTTTATTTAAGAGTTTTCATCTCATTTGCCTCCATCCAAATAAGAAAGAAAATATAACATTTTCTTTTTTTATGACGGTGAGAAAATGGTATGACTTAGCTTACCTGTTTGACACATACTCCCAGTATAGCTACCAACACAGGAACAAGCGAAATAGTCAATCCCATCAGTACAACTTCCTCCATTCATACAAGGATTGGGAAGACAATCGTTGATATCTGATGGTTGAATTTATTAATCAATGAACAAACTTTGCATAGCCTTGATGAACAAAATTATTTAAAAAATGAACTATAAACAATAAACTTTGATATTCTATTGAGTTAATTGTTCACCTAAATGAAACTATAACAATCTGTATTTCTTTATTTTGCATGAGAAGTTTTATTCCAACAAAGTGGCATGGTAATTTACAAAACTGCTCTCCACATTAGGCATGTTGGCCTAGACAATAATAGGATTAAATATTAAAATCGAGGACCAATTCATTGCTAAGTTATACATGTACCAGATAAAGATTTAAGGCACACTAAGACTAATTTATCAGTAGCGCAGACGAATTCAAAGATTTTGTTAAAAATTATTTAAAACAAATCAAAACCAAAAGACAAACAAATAAACAACAACAACAACCCTTGTAACAATTTAACGTGCATGAAACAGAAGAATAAGATAAACAAAAGTTTGAAGGAAATCAGATCAATAATTAGAAACTTAGGAATGTTTGAAATACTAAATCACCGCATCTGTGCAAATATCAAAATAGCAATTAGTCAGTGGATTGTGACGGTTAATTCTCCCGTTTGTCATGATCAAACAAATCATATATTTCACTTTTTCTTCAAAGCGTATTAGTAGCATATTTGTATACATGTAGGTCTTCTAAAAAGAAATTAGCCACTAAGTGAATAAATTTACCGAAATCTAAATGTGTGTAATTCGGTGTGCAAATGTAAGAAATAGGAAAGTTGCACCAACTCAGGCAATTTGAAGAGGCTATAATTACAGTGATTACAACTGTCCTGTTTCCCCTGCATTTCTCTAGAGCAGATTGCTATTAAGGTTGGTTTTCCATTTGAGGGTAAAGAAGTTAATGATGTGAAAGGAAAAACTTGATTACAAAAACGGCAACATATTATGTGATTCGATCATTTCCCAACGCCTAATCATTGATAAGTACATGCGTATCAGATATTAAATTGAATTATTGAGTATTTATTTATATACGTGGTGACACAATTCATTTATCTATTTCTTAATTGTATCTGTGTTCCAATTATAGTTATTATTTATTTATTTATTTCCTTTGGGGGGGATACTTACTAGTCTCGCACATAGTACCGGTAAAACCAGTAACACATTCACATATTACAGAGCTTACGCATGTTCCGCTATTCTGGCAAACAATGGAGCCACAATCAGCTGGAAATAAAGAAGACAAATGATAAATGATTCAGATGCTAAAGCACATTAGATGATTTCGTAGTCAAGTGGCTACAACACTCAAGGGCGAAGGCATAAAACTTTGTGAGGACCTGTACCCTTTTGTTCAAATATGAAGTCTACATTTGTTTCTTTAAATTAGAAAGTGAACTTAACAACAACAAAAAAATTCCATGTATTTTCAGGAAATCTTACTGCTATAAAAGTAACTTAACATTATGTACATGACACATTGAACATTGAGGCGGTTTGTGAGGTGTTGTACCGAATGTTGTTCACGGTTGTGTAGCTGGTGTTGTTTTAGGTGTTGTAGCTGGTTTTGTTGCAGGTGTAGAAGCTTGCGTTGTACCTTGGGTTGTTACCGGTGTTGTTTGAGGTGGTGTTTGAGAAGGTGAACTGGGAAAAACTAGGACGAATTAAATGTATTCCATTTCGTAATAATTAAACTAAATAAATTTGTGTAGAATATGAGAAATCACAGATCAAATAACACATTTTTCTTATATTAAACAAAAAATCTCCGTGAACTTCGGTAACTCCATCATACTTCTTTTACTATGTCTTATATTTGAAAAAATGTTGTGTGCAAAAGTAGTTAAAACATCCTACCCTTCCAATGAAAACCAATCTAAAATTCAATATTGTGAACAAAGTGAATTTATTTTTAGTGCTTTTTATGTCAGTTCCTTACTTGTTTATCATTGATAAATGTTACGGTTAGAGAAGCACTTATACACAAACTGCAGTGTTCTCTCCAACAAGAATTCAATTTATGCTGAAGTTAAAACGTAGTGGTATTCTATCAATCAACCGATTGCTAAAAATCAATTCTTACTGAGTAATCATTTTCTTTCTCCGACCCTGTTTCTCCTATTCTTCTTCATGAATTACTCTTATCTACTCCCATATAACCAGACAGAGCTGTTCATATCACTTTTCACCTCTGGTACAACTTTCACCAATAATATAGTTACTTTGGAAGGAACTTTCAACATTCTTAGTTAATACGGATTCTCTTTGTCCTATTTCAAATGTACAAATCACCAAAAGTCAAATGCACCGTCCAGTTGTCAGGGGTTCCATGTCGCTAAACAATATCAAATGTATAAGCTTCAAATATTACTTCTATATTAGAAACTGCAAATTTAAATACTATCTCAATTATGATAGAAAAGGGCCCGCACAAAATCCAAGTCCGATTTGGGATTGTATGTTATTTCTTTTTCTTCATACTTACGACACATTAGCAGATAGGTTTCAAGATAACAAAATTGAGGTACATTTTATACATTCTTGCTAGGAACAAATATATTATTTTTGGTGATACACTTTCAATGCATATCTATCTCAAACAATTCTTTCTTGAATAGTGCAATACCCCATGACTCCTAATTCTTGCTTCCTCTTTAAGAACATACTTATTAATTGGCTTCTACCCTTTTCCTTTTTTCGTATTTTCATTAATTTGTCTTCAATGATATTTTCTCTGTTTCAAAGAGTTCATTATATTTACATGAGCCATGCTTTCGTACTCACTCGAGCCCTCATTTCTTTAATACTAAAGTACTGAGATTTCGGGATATTTTTAATTTACAATTAGGCTGCCTCATGTTTGAGCTGAATAACAACGAACTGCCCTAGGCACTAGATTATTTGTTTAAGAAAAGAAATCAAGTCCACGACTATCCTACCCGACAGGCGTTTTCCTATCACCTTCCTAGAACGAGAACAAGCTTTTCTCAAAACACTTAATATATGCAGGTCCCTAGTTCTGGAACTCTCTCGATTCTGTGATTAAAAGGTCTGTACTTGTTCATGTATTCAGAAGAAAATTGAAATAATGTTATTTGAATACATATTGTCATTCCTGATTCCTGACAAGTCTCGTCTCCAAGCTGTATACGTTTGGTGATTACAATGAGTAAATAACGGTATTACCATGCCAACTATACTCATATCGAGAACAAACTATATACATTGTAATATTGTTTCAATAAGCTGCACATATATTCCCTTCCCTTTCCCTTGTCTTTTGTAGTCAATTGTGAGTATCGGTTCATGTATTCCTGTATTCTCCCCTTCCCTGTTTTGGTGTGTATTGGTATTATTGTATAAACTTTATTTTAGTTAATTATGTCATTTGTAGTTTGAGGGGCCTATCCATAACAAGCTCTGCTTTTCCATAGGCTCCGCCACTATATCTCTTAAGTTCAACACAATGGACAATATTCTGAATAGTGTGTACTGGTATTGTATGTACATGTATATTAAAACCATTTTCATTATGTTTTTACACTCTTTGTAAAATGAGATATTGTGGAAACCAATAAACTATCGATCTATCTACAACTAGATTTGTTAATATTCCACTTCAGATTTTACATTATGCTCCTTAAGTATTGTATATACCTCGGTAAGATTTTTTTTCCTCCTATTACTTGTATTAAAATCATTTATCTAACCATCTACACTATCTATCTATTCAGTCGAACTGTCAATCAGACTCCAAACCGACTCTATGTCACTGATTTCATTGGCAGCTACAGATTGTCATGACATGTAATTATATGTTCGATTCCGAGTCGGTCCGGAGCAGGTCTTATTGTTGGTGTGACTAGAGTATTAAGTATGTTGAGCGATGCAGTGATATCAAACATAAACTATATTAAAATAAGACCAATCGATGATAATCACATACTCACCCAATAAACAGAACACTAAAAAATAACCTCTTTTGGGAGTGTATTTTAAGTGATTTTAATGTATGGTGCCTTTTGAACTAGATTTAAACGTTATCGACACGTGCCTTCATTTTTTTTTAAAGGTACTCTACTCCTGTTCACGTTTTCATCGCACCTAAAAAAAACACCAATTTATCACGCGACTGGAGTAACGTGATTCCACTTACCTCTGTGAATCAAGTGTTTATGACCAAATAACCACTTGACCAGGCAACGAGTTTTGTGTCCGTTAACCGACGGTGGTGATAAATAAGTAATGATTTAATCTTTTAAGCACCTCTTAAAAGACGATTGGTTTCACAGGTTATCCAAGGTTGATCGTAATAATCACGTTACTTACACCGGCTAATCGTCTTATTGTTCTGTCCGTGAATATCTGGTTATATTAAATTAGTAATTCTGAGGTGTCTTACACACCTCTTTAAATGGTTTCAAAGTTACCATAACTCTTTTGGTTATGGTCACGTGGCTCAAGCTGATTACTAATCTAAGCTGTGAATCCGTGATATTTAGGTGTGAAAAATTAGTAATTATTAGGTGTCTTTAAACACCATTTTAAATGGTATAGTCGGGGCTGTTAGGGATATTTTGTTTGACAGGTCAAGTGTAGTTTCAAAAGGAAATGGGCTAGTATGATAAAATTTTATATATTTATGGGATTTTTGGGGTCAGAGAATCTGATTATGATGTTCTTTCATCGATTTGAGGTCTCCTTGGGGCTGCCATACTGGTCATATTGGTCAAATCAAAAATGGCCGCCATCTCATAGTTATAAGTCAAGTGTAGTTATGAAAGGAAATGGGCTAGTATGTTAACATTTTATCTTTTTATGGGGTTTTCGGGGTCAGAGAATCTGATTATGATGTTCTTTCATCGATTTGACATCTCCTTGGGGCTGTCATACTGGTCATATTGGTCAAATCCAAAAAGGCCGCCATCTGAGTTATACAGGTCAAGTGTAGCTACGAAAGGAAATGGGCTAGTTTGATAAAAGTTTATATATTAATGGGGTTTTCGGGGTCAGAGAAACTGATTATCATGTTCTTTCATCGATTTGACATCTCCTTGGGGCTGTCATACTGGTCATATTGGTCAAAACCAAAATGGCCGCCGTCTGATAGTTATAGGTCAATAGTAGTTCCAAAAGGAAAAGGGCTAGAATGATAACATTTTATGTATTTGTGGGGTTTTCGGGGTCAGGGAATCTGATTATAATATGTTGTTATCGATTTTATGTCACCAATCCTGTCCTACATGATAGGCTACAATGAAGTCCATTTCCTGGTTGAAGAAGATGAGGGAAGATGCGCCAAATTCACATTTGAGTCGGTATAAATCTTGGCCTGCGCCCATACTTTTCATCATTATATTCTACTAGTCATTGCTGTCAATGTTGTTGCTACACCCGCCCTCGCATTTGCAGAGCATCGTTTCACTGGTGACCCCGACGTGATCTAAACCCGCCCAACCTACTGAGCGCAGACATCCTTCATCAAAACTGTTTCAATTTTTGTCTCCCTTTTCTTCATATTTCTACTCACGTCTTATCTTTGAACTGTCATCATGCCTACTGACGATCACACCCATTCTTCAACTTCTGAAACTTCTGCTTGCCCTTCATCTGTCTCCAATGTTCAAATCACACTTCCTCCTTTCTGGCACAATGATCCTACTATTTGGCTTGCTCAAGTCCAGGCACAGTTCATAACCCGAGGCATCACCCAACAGAAAACAAAGTTTGTCTACTTCGTTGCCTTCTTGCAGCCGGAATATGCCCAGGAAATTTGGGACTGATATTTCTTTCTCAAGAACAGCCCTACTGAAAGCCGAATCGATACAGAGGAACTCCACCTCTGAGCAAAAACGCCTTCACCGGGTGCCGATTTATGAGGATTTTGATAGATCACAAACCCTTCCAGTTACTTCGCAAGTTAAAAAAGTGCTGGGGTGAACAAGTTGGAGGAGAACATTCTGAAACAGCTATTTCTACAGAGGCTGCTCACAAAATTATGTTCAGCTCATTTTAGCATCAACTGGGGCCTCGATGAAGACCAAGAACCTCGCTGATTTAGCCCCCCAAAAATCGTTGTGACAAAATTCCCCATCTAACTTTCATCCTATCGGTCTTCTTTCTCGTCTTCTTCTTCTTCTTCTTCTTCTTCTTCTTCACACCATACTCCTTTCCTGGAAATGCAGCAAATGAAAGCGCAAATATCACATCAGAATCAAGACCGTCAAGCGCGTAGCCCCAGCTCACAAGGGGATTGCTATCACCACTTTCGTTTTGTTAGCGAGCCAAGAAATGTACTCCTCCCTGCACTTTCAAATCAATTTCTTCAAACCAGGGATACGACCCAGCCAGCGACTAGAAGCGACAAGTTCTACTGCATGGCACCAGCCCAAAAATTTGCCTTTTCTACATTACGGATAGGAAACAGGGATTAGATTTCTCGTAGACCATTGAACTGAGGTTAGCGTTCTTCCTCCATCCATGGACCTACTAGGTCCATGCTCCATCCAAATCCGAGAAACATATGCACCCTTCTTCGAAATTTCCCCTGCAAGCAGTTAATCGCTCAAGTATCACTACTTACGGAGACCTAAGCCCGGCTCTCGACGTCGGCCTACGTCGAGCTTCCAGGTGGATTTCATCATTGCCGACATATCCAATCCTATCTTCGGGGCAGACTTTCTCCCTCACTTTGGTTTTCTGGTAGATGTGCGCAATCTCAAGCTCGATTCTACTACTAATCTATCTGTAAGAGGCATCCTTCCTTCTTCTCCTTCTGTCAGCCCCATGTTTGTCAAGGCAGACAGTCAAGCTGCCAGACCTCACACGCCCAGTCTACAAGGGGGCAGAAATGCTAGAATTAGGCATCGTCCGACCTTTTGGCAGCAGTTCGGCATCCCAACTTGGTGCCCAAGAAAAACCCCGGAGACTGGAGACCAAGCGATGACTACCATGGACTAAATAGGAATACAGTGCCCGATAAATGTCCTATTCCCCATCTTCAAGATTTCACCTCAGCTCTAGCAGGCGATAGAGTTTTCTCCAAACTCGATGTCATCAGAGCGTACCACCACATTCCAGTCGATCAAGTAGACGTAGACATAACAGCCATCACCACACCCTTTGGGTTACTTAAATTTGTGCGCATGCCTTTTGGGCTATGAAATGCTGCACATATATACTTTTCAACGTTTTTTTGATGATCGAGGTAACCCGTGGTCTACAAGTTGTGTACGCCTACATCGACAACCTCCTCGTCGCGAGTAAGACAGGACATTTTAAAACATATTCAACACCTCCAACTAGCTACTGTTCTTACGACTCTCGAAATACGTTGTATTCATTAACCCAAAATATTTAAACTTTTATCAAACTAGCCCATTTCCTTTCGTAACTACACTTGACTTGTAACTATCAGATGGCGGCCATTTTGGATTTGACCAATATGACCAGTATGGCAGCCCCAAGGAGACCTCAAATCGATGAAAGAACATCATAATCAGATTCTCTGACCCCGAAAACCCCATAAATATATAAACTGTTATCATTCTAGCCCTTTTCCTTTTGGAACTACTTGACTTGTAACTATGAGATGGCGGCCATTTTGGATTTGACCAATTTGACCAGTATGGCAGCCCCAAGGAGTCCTCAAATCGATGAAAGAACATCATAATCAGATTCTTTGACTCTGAAACCCCAACAAATATTTAAACTTTTATCAAACTAGCCCATTTCCTTTCGTAACTACACTTGACTTGTAACTATCAGATGGCGGCCATTTTGGATTTGACCAATATGACCAGTATGGCAGCCTCGGGGAGATCTCAAATCGATGAAAGAACGTCATAATCAGATTCACTGACCCCGAAAACCCCATAAATATATAAAATTTTATCATACTAGCCCATTTCCTGTCGAAACTACACTTGACTTGTAATTATGGGATGGCGGCCATTTTGGATTTGACCAATATGACCAGTATGGCAGCCCCAAGGAGACCTCAAATCGATGAAAGAACATCATAATCAGATTCTCTGACCCCGAAAACCCCATAAATAGATAAACTTTTAACATACTAGCCCATTTCCTTCCATAACTACACTTGACCTGTAACTCAGATGGCGGTCATTTTGGATTTGACCATTGATATGACCAGTATGCAAGCCCCAAGGAGACCTCAAATCGATGAAATAACATCATAATCAGATTCTCTGACCCCCTAAACCCCATAACTATATACATTTTTATCATATTAGCCCTTTTTCTTTTGGATCAACGCTTGACCTTTAACTCAGATGGCGGCCATTTTGGATTTGCCCAATATGGCGGTCACAGAGGGCGCCCCGGCAGAAATCGTAATAGTATAGTATTAATGACTGCTTTGAGAGAAATAGTTGTTTTTATACGCTCAAGGGAAGGTTAGAATTGTGCTATTGACCGAGGCGTGCCGAGAGCAATAGCCCAATTGTAACCTTCCCGAGAGCGTATAAAAACAACTATTTCTCGAATATTAAAGCAGTCATTAATACTTTTATATGCCGAAAACAAAAGAGTCAACTAATGACACCACCTTATCTGCACGGTTGTTTTTATGAGTGTATCTTTGAGAGTAGACTAGATCTAGATTCTAGTCTAAGCAAGATATTTTTACAATTTTGGGGGTGGGCTGGCCCTGTGCACCCGATACGAGCTGCGACATTAAAGTCATTGACCAGTTTTGGAAAAATGATGCAATATGTATTGACCCGCTTTTGTATCACATCCAACATGTGTTGGAGCTGCGTCCAGTAGTCATTTAACGCTTTAATATTTTTACAATTTTGGGGGTGGGCTGGCCCTGTGCACCCGATACGAGCTGCGACATTAAAGTCATTGACCAGTTTTGGAAAAATGATGCAATATGTATTGACCCGCTTTTGTATCACATCCAACATGTGTTGGAGCTGCGTCCAGTAGTCATTTAACGCTTTTTTAAGACCTACTTTTTGTGGTTAGAGTCATTAACCAGGCGTCAGCGCCCAGCAATATTTTTTCTACAAACGACTGTAGCGCCAGGTTACCCGGCCATACATCCAGGGGCAGATCAAAGACTTTACAGGGGGGGGGGGGGGAGAGAGGAAGCTTGAAATATACGAAATTGCGAGAATGAAGCCTTCAACTGGATGCGGTCCCCGGATAATCTTAGCCTTTTGGCAGATTCTGAGGCCTATCCAAATGCTTAAACATAATATGTATGTGAACACATTTTTTTTCTGGGGGGAGAAAAAAAGGGGGGCGTGCGTCTCCCAGTACCAGGCATCCACTGGATCTGATCCCCGACACCGAACACCTGGGGAGGTTTCTCGAAACCGTCATTAAGTCTAACTTTTTAGACATCGTATTGAAACGTGTGATAGAGATCTAACACGTGTTTCTACCAAATCTCCACGAACTTATACTTATGGCAGTTTCGAGAAACTAGCACTCGCTCTGAATCTGGCGCATCCACGGCCACGCTGGAAGCTCGGATCTGACCGCCTGCGATGCATGCCCCGGACGCGACGGCAGCAGCCCGCTCTCGAGCTAACTCTCCATCGCATCGTGCAGCTGTCTGTCTTCTCGTTCACGAACACGGTTGCCCGACTGAAACAACTAGACCACATTAGTATCCTGACATCAAGAGAGGTCTCTATTATGTGCCCAGCCGTCTGATTAAGGTAGGTTCTACAGTAACATCGTCTTTTATTCTTTTTTAAAATAAATCTAACTTGCACATTCAAATGGAAATGATAGCCCTACTACGTGCGCCGGGCCCGCAGCTCCCGCCCGGCAGGATACCTAGGCTGGTGGACATCACGATCATGTCCCTGGTTTTGCCCACACATAGCTCTGCATTACTATCCTGGCGCTGGCTGTGTATTAAAAACTGTTCATATTGATTTTCAGCAATTCAAACTACACTGTACAAAACTCAACTGATTTCACTCAAAATCGGTACTTTACTGTGCCCCCCCCCCCACTCAGTGTTATTTAGGGTACGCTTATGCGTGTTCCAAGCGACCCCCCCCCCCTTTTCAGCAAAATTCCGGTGTGTAAAGTCCCCGGCCCCCCCCCCCCCCACTCAGTGTTATTTAGGGTACGCATATGCTCGTTCCCTTTTTTTGAAAGCACTCCCTATCTGAGGACTGCCAACATTTTCGAACCCCCCTTTCGCAGGCTTTTCACTGGCTTTTCCTGCCTTGGAGACCCCCCTAAATCAGGGAAAATGCTCAATGTTTCCCCCTAAATTCAGAATAATTTCTCAGGAGTCCAAAGAGATGAGAGAAAAAAAGAAAAAACACCCCCTTTTTAAAGAAATCTCCGGGTGAAAAGTCAAATACACCCCTTTCTTTACAATTCTCGGGCCGGACTTTGTCGCGCGAAAAGTACCCCTTTACCGGACATTTTGGTAACACGCATGCGGTCATTCCGACCCCTGAGTGGGGGGAGGCCGGGGTAAAGTCAATACGGGTCGACCTTTTTCTTTTGTTATACGAGCCTTTTTCAGCACCCCCCCCCCCCCCCCACCCCCCCCCCCCTTTTCAGCAAAATTCTGGTGTGTAAAGTCAATACGGGTCGACCCTTTTCTTTTGTTACGAAAAGGACATTTTGGTAACACGCATGGGGTCCATCCGTTCTCGGAGTGGGGGGGGGGGGGGGGAGTTGATGACACCTAAATAGCATACAATTTTTTCAACTTAGGTCTATGTTATAGTTATACTTAGAGATCTAGAATCTAGACTAGAAAGAAAAAATTGAAAATTCAAATCGTGAGTCTACTGTTAAAACTTGCTGATCAACCACTTTGTATACATTATGTGCATTAGTGCGCAATTGTGTGCAATGTGTTCATCGTGTGCTATTGCTGCCTCTCAGCACGTACATGTTACAGCGCTAGAGGACAATACGCCTAAGCATTGACTCTAGCCTTGCTGGAGTGGTTTTGCCCTGCAGGCCTGGGTGGAATACGATATAAAATATCAAAAACTGTGACTCTAATGATTGCATTTTAGGCGTGGACTTTACGTAAGGTACGTAGCATAGGACGTTCAAATCAGATTTCTTAATAATCTTGCCATATGACCCATGTGCATCAACTTTTCACACGTATAGGCTACTGTCGGTGTCATCATGCATCCTCAGCTCATGTTAGCCGCTAGATGCAGGTTGTAGATCTAATAACATTGATATCACTTGGCCTATAGCCATCATTTAATAATATTCAATCTGAGCTGTATGGCCCTACGTGTTATCAGTGCCTGTGATATGGTGTAATATTGAAGCCCTAAACAAAATTGCGCTTCAAAATGATCATGATAGAAATGCCTCAAAGAAGTAAAAATCTGTTAGTTTGAGTGACCATTTTTACCATACTCATTTTCCCCAAAAGACTGTAGTGTACATGTATGTAAAAAAAAAAGGGTTAGGTAAACAAAAAATGAAATTTCGATTTCCAATCATAAATATCTTGATAATCAGACAGCTAGGCAATCGGCTTGTAAAGTCATGGGATTCCTGACTGACCTAAATGTTTGTAATCATGATTGCAGCATAAGCTAAATTCAGGATTTTTTTCTTCAGAATCTGAGGCAATGTTACCAAGCCACTTAATTGATACCCGTACCCCTATCAAGACTGATAATTGATATAAAACAAAAATTCAAATTTGTTCATAATAACCACTAGAAGTACCCACACTAAAAAAACCTTACCCACAGGTGGTAGCTGTTAATACTAGTATGATTAGTATTACTATACTGTAGGACTAGTAATATAAACTCTTCTTTCTTCTCATACAAATCACTTTAAAATAATACAAACGTTTAACAAAATATGTAAATATTTGATACTGGAGGGATAGCAATTTGGTGTGTCACTCTCGATATGGGTGCCAATTAAGGCTAAGTGACATCCATATCATATTTCATGTTATCACCTAGCCCTAAGGCTATTCTAACCAGTCTAGCGAACAAGCTGTTGGTTGTCCCTGTTCTGTAATTGATCATCTTGGTTGCACTCACATTTATGGAAGTTTATGCAAATTTATGCAAGTTTATCCAAATTAATTGTTGACACTATTGGGACCCTATATGTGACTGTAGTGGAATTCACTGCTGCAGGGACGGATCCAGTCTGCAGAAAGGGAGGGGGCCGGCTGAAAGGGGGCCCAATTCGTGAACAAATGTTGAGCACCAAGTTAACACCCACCACCCCCCCCCCCCCTTGCTCCCCCCTTTCTCCAGGGGGGGGGGGGCGTCTTTTTTAAATCTAAAGTGAGGGGCCAAGTGAGGGGGTCCCGCGGCCCGCCCCCCCCCCCAATCTGGATCTGCCACTGCACTGCTGCAATAGTGAAAAACAGACACCATAATCTCTCTTCTCACAGAATATTTAATATACCTAATGTTAAAGGGAAATCCACCTTATTCTCTAGTATTAGCAAACTACCAGTGGAAGGCTGAAAAAAATATAAGAAGCACAATGGGGACAATTTGATTTAAATTTAAATCAGACTAAAAGTGACAAAGTTACATGTACACATTTTTGAAGTTGTAAATTTGTAATCATTAAAACATGTAGGTATGGGCTCTTCAAATTGGCTGAATCAGTAACGTCTATAGGATGTAGTGGCGGACAACTTTTCCATTTGTTCCAACACACAGAATGACTAAAATGTAAATGAAAAAAAAAACATACATGTATGACTCAGAAGGTTCTTTATATCTTTAGAGGACCTATAAATAAACTGATATCCACAACGAAAATTTCCACAAGGAAGAAGGCTCTTAGGATTATGTTTTGTATACAACAAACAGGAGAGTTATCCATACATGTATTTCAAACTTTTGCCATTCTCTTTCTCTTACAGTGTATTTTTTTAAAACCCAATTCAGGGACTCTTCAACTCACACATGTAATGTAATTTATGCTACATGTATGTTTCAGAGGTGAAGTAGACAGCAAACAGAAGAGTTATCAATGTCTACATGAATGTACCAAATTGCCAATTTGAGATTCACATTTATTTAGTGATCTCATATTTCAAACATTTATAACTCTTAGTATTGGTCTGATTTATTTCAAACTTTTGCCATTCTGTTTCTCTTACATTGTATTTAAAAAAAAAACTAAATTCAGGGACTCTTCAACTCATACATGTATTGTAATTTATGCTACACGTACATATTTTGTGTTTCAGAGTTGAAGTGAAATTTTGAATAATTTTTTCCTCATGTACATGTATATATCTATGAATGGTCAATCCCTGCTATTAATACTAGAACACAAGACATATTGAAGCCTCTTCAACAGGTACATTTTGTAAAGCTATGGTGGAGTACAACTGCTGTGAGTATTCTCAAACTTGTGTGTGAGTTTTGACAAGGGAAATAAATCACCAGCCCCCCCCCCCCAAAAAAAAAAAGCCTCAAAATTTCACTTGATCAAGATGACAGAGATCCAAGTTATGGAATTGTATGGAAATAAGATTCTAAATCGTGAAAAGGATTTATATTTTTTAATTTGTGAGATTTTTTCTGGTGTTTTTAAGTACGTTTCAACAAAGAGGTACATGTAGGCCACCACCAAAATTGACACATCCCCAATCAGTTATTAATGATTTCCTGTTCTTTGGATGCTTCTTCTTTATAAAAAAATGGAAGGTATTAGTGGGCAACTTCTCTGTGCATTAGTGAGTTTATGTCATTTTTGTTTTCTTACATTTTTATGTAAAACATGACCACCATTCGCAGTCATGAGGTGATATGAATAAGAAAATAAAGATAAACATAGTTGATTGTAAACATGGAGGATGATAACATTTAAGATAAAGAATACATGCGAAAAAGGTGTGAAAGAGAAAATGAGTGAAGGAAGAAGAACAAAGATAACTGTTTAGATACAAATGAGAAAAATAAAGGCACACACAGGGAAAGAGAGAAGAACCAATGAAAGAAGACAAAAACTGAGTGAAAAGTCATATCCTATGTAGACAGAAATAGGGGAAAGTGAAAGAAGAATATAAAAAACAGTATGAATAGAAGATAAGTAAAAGATAAAAGAAGGATAAAATAAGAGAACATGAAGCGAGGACAGAAAAAAGAAGAAAAAAGATGTGGACAATAAAAAAAGGAATAACATAGAAAATGAGAGAAAGAGGAAAACAGATGGAAAAAAAAGACTAACATAGGGTTAGTACCTCAATAAAAGGAGAAATTTAAACAAATAATAAAACAGAAGAATAGAAAACTGTAAAGTGCTGCATGATATTGAATGTAAATATATGTCACAAGCTTTCTATCTGGGCAGATTTCTCCTGGGTACATTTTGAAATTCTAATCACCTACTCGTCATCACAATGAAATGACCTAATAAATAAAATGATGTGATTTTTTACTTTTCTCATCAATGACGATTCATTAATTTTCAGATTTCCTGTTCTTTATCCCAAGTGTTAATATTTGTATAACCGATTTATGTTCTATAGTATTTTGCTCTAAAGTTACTATCTCGTTTCATTCTATAAAATGCACGATAAGCAGACTCTAGATTTGTGCAGCTACTTGTACATACATGTACATGTCCACTTTATTACCCCATATCTGTTGCTAGATATTTAGGATGCCAATTTGAAACAAAGTCTGTCAAAAGTACCCTCCTTAATACCCTATTTCCAATGACACCCATGTACCTGTATTCCTGTTAGGTGCTTAACATTGCACAAACTTAAAACAAAACAGTACCTGGAACTTGCAGCTGCAAAGAGAGAAAGAGAAAGAGAGAGAGAGAGAGAGATTTAAAGAGAGAGAAAAGGAGATCATACATGTATGAGAATAATAAACTGGAAAGAGTGACTATTATTGATTGCAAAAGTGACTGCAATTATTTGTCAGTAAATAAATGAAATGTAAATTACTTTAGTATGTAGAAGGAAAATTGCAAGGTTCAGAATTCAGAATTATTTTCTAATCTGTCCTTCTCTATCACCTCCGCATTAACATGATCACCCCTTTTTAAATATCCATCTGATATCCCTCTGATAGAAAACTGAACAGCTTTTGAGCCATAATGCATGGCCATCCAGAGGATTTGTTTATGTTGGGGACAGGGGTAAAATGCAATAAATTTCATTTTCTGTTTTTTATTTTGTTTATGGAAACTGCCCCCTATCCTAGCCCCCGCTTCGTACAGTCATGGTTGAGTGACAAAGCAATGGCCTCGTAACTGTGAGGCCCCAGGATCAAAACCGTGTTGATGTGCTATATTAGTGCCCTTTTGTGGGGCATTAATCCTCGTTACTGTCATTTATGACTTAAGGGCATAGGTCCCCTATTTGATAAGCATAGAAGCATACACATGCTTTAGCAGTCACGCAAAACACACATTGTCAAATTATTATTCAATAAAATCGGAGACATGGATACTATTATCTAGATCTATTATTTTTAAATTATTTTAAAAATAATTCCATAAAGTGGGGTAAAACAAAAATATTCCAACTATATGAGCGACAGTGTATAATGTGAAGCATCCATGTTGCACTTTCTCCCTCTTCGTATTATTATGCCATTTTAAAAACTATTTATTACAAATCTTTAATATGATAAGACCCTACATGTACATTACATGTACATGTGCACATATTTTCAGAAGAGTCATATTATTGAGTGGAAAATACAGCTTTTCTATTCAATTTCCATTATGTTCTATAGATTAGGTAAAGCTAAATTAATTAATATAATTTGAGTTAAAATACATGTTTCTCTGAGGATCCAAAACCATTGAATACTATTGATTACCCAAGATTTAACTAACCATGGTCAGTTATCTTCCATTACCATAATATTTTGCAATTTGTCTGAATTTGTATAGAAATAAATGAAACTAAAGTATAATTTGCATAAAAGATAATGTTTTTCTCCAACAATAATCATCTGATTATCCTTTATTTTTGTTTGTTTGTAGTTGTTTTTTATTAATATATTTTTTTTATTTCCTGTACAAAGATATTAATTGCATAATTTTTTCTCCTTTGAATGAATCTGTTTTTCTATTTTGATCCGATTTCCAAAAGATTACCCCTTATCCCTACAGTATATGCAATCTCCTACATGTATATACTACATGTAGCATTACAAGTTGGCCAGTCTTCCTTTTAAAAGTTATTGGATTTTTGTTTGTGTGTGTCTATGTCAAAGTTATTCTTATGCACATCAGTCCATATACAAATTTATTCTTCAACTCTGGTATTATTTCCATTCAGTTTGGTATATATTGTGTACAGTGTATATTACGTAGAGCCGTTCCTTGGTTTTAGCGGTCTATGGTTTTAGTCTTTAAAAGAGGGTTGGGTGTGGAAATATGTTCCCCCCCCCCCCCCCCCCCCCCTGTGCAAAATTAATGACTGCTGTGGATTGCAACCTGTAAGTTTTACAGTGCACATCTACATGTACTTTGTAATTAGAAGTTACCAAAGTTGGAACTGGTACATTTTTTTTATTATACGCACTGAATAGTAACTTTGAGACTAAATTTGCATAAAATCTGACTGTCCATACATTTTAGCAGTAAATTATTGTTTCCATTGTTGCAATGCCAAATGAAATAATAATTATAACTTGCAGTAAAATCTTAGGATTTTTGTTATACAGGGTGTCTACTGTCTAAAAAGAATATGCAACAATATTTTTATTGGATACATTTTAAACGGTACTCATCTATTCATGTTGTTGGCAGTGCTGTGTTAGTATTATCTAAATACCATTTGTGTACAAGGAACAATACTACCCCACAAACTTAAGTTAGGATTGTTTTTGCTAGACGTATCACATTTCAAATGTTAAAGATAGCATGTTGCATGCATCAGTGCACAAGAATACTGTGGCTTCTACATTTTACAACAAACTTTCAATTTAAGTCACTCTTATTTCTTGGAAACAATACCATCATTGATTTGAAAGAAAATAATATACTTATTCATGCAGCTCTTCAAATATTTATTTTAAGTTAAGCAACAACTACCAAACATTGATTTTATATCATCCATTTCAGCAGATCTACATGAACATGTATTAACAATACCTACATGTAGTTTTTGTATTGTATATTATTATGCAGATTCATATGAGTAGAAATGTATATGTCTTGGCAGCTCCTGATTCAATTATATCCTCTCTCTCTCTCTCTCTATCTCTCTTTCTACCTTTTATCCCTCTTTTCCCCTCTTTTTTTCCCTTTCTTACTTTCAATCACTTTAGCTACCTCTCTCTTCCCCTTTTTATCGCAGGAAGTTGCAATTTTGTTATTATGTCACTGTAATAGTTCTGTATAAATGCAACTTTACATGTGTATACTTATACTTAATTGTAACTATTGCTTTTACCCAAACTACAGTCTTCTTTGGAGCAAACTGACAGACATTTGCGGTAGTATACAGCTGAAATGGAATTTCTGTTCAACCAAACAGTATACTTCAGGGCTATTTCTCAGCAACGAGGGTTAGCTCCAGGTAGCAGTAGCAGGTACATGTAACAATATCTTAAAAACATTTACTTACCTGTAAGTCCTTTTCATGTGAAGATGATTCAAAGTACAACTATATTTATTTATTGTATAAAATGACCTGCTTTCATAAAGTCCTCTTGTGAAATCTTATGAATTTGAGTCTGAATCCCCCCCCCCCCCACCCCCTTCCTGTTTTTCTGGCTTCTATGTATTCTTTGAGCCAGCCCTTTGACGTATGCTTAGATCTTTTAAGTTGCAAATTTAGAAATTGCTTTCTTCAGTCAGCAACATAATGCATGATTCACATAGATTAGGGATATGTACCGGTAATCCATAAGATATAAGAACAAATTGCGATAATGAAATGAAGTGTGGAAGAGAGGATCTGAGCTAGAAGACTATAAGGAGAATGCAGCCAAGGCTAAGCAGCAGGAACCAGTTTAGGCTTCACTCAAGACACAATATAGTTTTTGCAATGAGCTGTTAAATACTGGGTCTTTCCTTGCAGTAATAAGGGAGCAAGAGAAAGACCATCACCATGTATACACGTAGCAGAAACACAAAGCAAATAAATTTGAGACATTTTATGATTAATTATGTAGGAAGCCAAATCTAATTTCAAATGTCACTTGTCATCTTTTATGTGATAGATCTACAATTATCATAACAGTAATGTTTGTAGCCTTAAAAAGAAATTGCAAGAGGAATGTCAATAAATAAAGTCTACACCATTCACAAGATGCTAATTTGCATTTAACACCATTCCAACAACTTTCAAATCAACTCCGGCAATTTCAATAACCTTTTGTTGTACATCCCATAGAAAATCATGTTCTGATTCTATAATACATCTTTGTAAATACATCTTTGTAAATACATCTTTGTAATGTTTGCAAGTTTCAGAAGATGAACCCTGCAAGGCCATAAAAATTACGACAAGAGTTCCATATGTACATGTAACCACCACTAAAATTGAAGGAAAAAATATGGGTATGCTGGGTTAGGATTAGGATGAGGGTGAGGGTAGGCTATACAGCTGTACATCGGTTTTAGTGGGGTTATATATATTGGAACTCTTTCCGAAATTGCCTGTAGTTGATTTTTTTCCTTTTTCTTTAGGAGTTGCAGACATGTTGTTTGGTCATTGAGTTTTTTGTCTGTAGTTTTTCTGCTTTTCTCAAAACCATCAATTATATCAAGGTAGACTTCCCCTTTGATAACCAAGTTTCATCAGTGTGTGTAGTGAACATTCCCTCTTTTTCCTATACACTTTCGCAATATAATTAAATAGTTATAGATTAATTGTAATGCATTGAAGTATCTTTGCAAGTTCATATTTTCATGGTTTTATGATTCGATTTATAACTGTTTTAATGCTAACCCTGATGAAACAGTACTGTAATTATTATGTACCTACATGTAATATACACTCAGCCATAAACTTTATCATATTCAGGAAGATATCCTGCAAATCTATGATCATGGTTCTATTAAACTATATAATTTGCAATTAAACCTCCTTTACACAAAGGGGAAATCAACAAGTGGCACCATTAATTTTTTTTTATAACTTATATGTGTAGATAGAAAATATGCCTCACAAGGCTTTTCAAGATGATGTGGTCATTACCTCTTAATAGATTATATGTCAAAGTGGTTACAGTATGAGAGAACCTTTTCCACGTATGTAGGAGGATAGCCTTTAGATATATATTTAAAATTGAATTTCCAATCATTTTCTCTATAGATAAATGTACAGTATGAAGAATGATATCTAGGGACTTGACAATGACATGTTCGATAATAATCAGTTTGTGTTCTTAATTAGATGCATTCATTCATTCCTAAAAGAAAGGCTTTGGAGCATACATGAATTTAAAAAAGAAGTCTTTCCCACTTTAATTGTTACATGGAGGTTAAAGAATTGATATGATTTTAATTTTTTTATTAGAGACCTTTTGTAAAACCCTGACAGAATCAATTTGATTTGTTTACGCGATTGTTGTATTTTTACCATTCACGCTATCATTTTCTTCTTTTACTATGCAGGCTTGAAGTAACACACATGTGCAGCGTTTCAGTCGAAAACGAATACCACCCATTCAAAATCGGTTATAGGATCTTGTCCATATGTCCATATTTTTGTATGCATGTGAAACATGGACCATGACAGCAGACATTAAAAGAAGGATACAGGCACTGGAGATGAAATGTTTCCGCAAACTCCTCAGTATCTGGTATAGAGATCACATAACCAATGAGGTAGTGAAAATCAGAATTGGAAACACCATAGGGCCGTATGAAGACCTCCTGACTTCAGTGAAAAGATGCAAAGTAAAGTGGTATGGGTATGTCACATGATCATTTGGACTGGCCAAGACTATTCTACATGGAACAGTACAAGGAGGGAGACGAAAAGGCAGGCAGAGGAAACGATGGGAAGACAACATTAACGAGTGACCTTGACTGAAACATCATACTTCGTAAAGCTAAGAACCACGAGGAGTGGAGGAAGCAGGTTGTATAAATCGTCAGTGGTGCCCCAAGGGTCAGCCAGACTGTGGGATAGGTGAAGGTGAAGGTGAAGGAAGCTAAGAATCAGATAGTTAGACATTATATTGGATCATTTATCCTTTCTTTCAAAAGGAATGTTGCTTTATACTGTAGCACATAAACAATGCTTTTTAATTGGCAATATTTCAGTTCAGTACGCTTGTTATTAATTTCATCAAACATTAAAAAGTAAAAGGGAGAAACACTGTCATTTGAAAATCAAAATGTAAGTCATAATAATTTCACTGTCTAACTATCTGAATCTTGTCAGGATCCATGTACGAGTTAGTGCAATTCTTTTCTCTTCACTACAACCGCATTGATTTACTTTAATAGCATGTTACTAGGTACATCAATTGATGAGAAAAAGCAGCAAAACGCTTTAAATTTGTTGTAGTCTTAAAATTAAAATTGCAAGTTTCCTAAAAAGGGAATTTTAGAACACTCCTTCAACTGACATGCACGGATGTCATACTTATTAATTTCCATACATTAATGTCTTTGTAATGCATGTTACCAAACAAAAAAAAGTATCATCAACCATTTTTGTCATTTCCTGTGCAATTATTTTCACATCCTGGCTTAACAGTACATAAACAGTGCTCTTTCATTTTCAATATTTCAGAAAAATGCATTTGCATTATGATACATGCAGGTATAGTTGGTCAAGTAAGAATATATTTACAGCATGCTCACTATGAATTCATTAAATCGCCATTGAATCTAAAAGGTATGTTATACCTCATTGTATATTCAGAAGGAAAAAGTGTGAGGATAGCTTTAAAAAAAAAAAAAAAATCAAGAGTATTCATAATGATGTGAATACATGTACATGTTTGTTTGTTGCATATGATTCTTTCTTGGTACCAAAGCTGTAATAATTGCATATTTATGATTCAGAATAATACTTTGTTCATTACAACAACAAAAAGGTCATAATTTTCCAAAACGGTAGTGTAAAGAATAATGTAAGATTGAGGTGAAGGGAAAAGTACTTCAAGATTGTTACATATATTCTCTATACGTATCAACTAAAATGTAAGTTTTCAAATGAGATGCTATTTTGTCCCCAGATGAAATAAGTAATGGATCTTTTTTGTTAAATGTCAGCAAATGATCTAAATGAACATGTGTTCGGGTATATCAAATCTTGTACATGTAGTTTCTATAGCTAATATAGTTTGGAGGACTCAAAGATAGAAAAACTGCTGATTGATTAATTACCCTTCTTTGTATTGTTCACTATAACCGGCAAGGAAAGGGAAATTTAGTAGATGCCAAGAAAGTATTTCCAAAGCAATTACATTTCTCTTATCCTGTAATGTATTTTTTGCGTCAATAAAAGCAAATGTGAGGGTTGTCCACATAACATCACAACTACAGAACATTATGATACATGCAGGTATAGTTGGTCAAGTAAGAATGTATTTACAGCATGCTCACTATGAACTCATTAAATCGCCATTGAATCTAAAAGGTATGTTATACCTCATTGTATATTCAGAAGGAAAAAGTGTGAGGATAGCTTTAAAAAAAAAATTAAATCAAGAGTATTCATAATGATGTGAATACATGTATGTACATGTTTGTTTGTTGCATATGATTCTTTTTTCGTACCAAAGCTGTAATAATTGCATATTTATGATTCAGCATAATACTTTGTTCATTACAACAACAAAAATGTCATAATTTTCCAAAACGGTAGTGTAAAGAATAATGTAAGATTGAGGTGAAGGGAAAAGTACTTCAAGATTGTTACATATATTCTCTATACGTATCAACTAAAATGTAAGTTTTCAAATGAGATACTATTTTGTCCCCAGATGAAATAAGTAATGGATCATTTTTGTTAAATGTCAGCAAATGATCTAAATGAACATGTGTTCGGGTATATCAAATCTTGTACATGTAGTTTCTATAGCTAATATAGTTTGGAGGACTCAAAGATAGAAAAACTGCTGATTGATTAATTACCCTTCTTTGTATTGTTCACTATAACCGGCAAGGAAAGGGAAATTTAGTAGATGCCAAGAAAGTATTTCCAAAGCAATTACATTTCTCTTATCCTGTAATGTATTTTTTGCGTCAATAAAAGCAAATGTGAGGGTTGTCCACATAACATCACAACTACAGAACAGTTTAATTGAAATTAACATACATATTACATGTATATATGTGTATTATGGAATAACTTAGAAGATTTCATAATTTGTTATTATTATCCAGTTCATTACATTTTTACCAATGTATTTCTTCAATATTTCTACTTTTCCTCGGAGCATATGCTGTGAACTAATGGATATTCCTTGTCAGTTCCATCATGTTATGTCAATGGGCTTACACTGTATGCGTGTACATGTCCTTTTTGCAATGTACATGTGCTACGAAAATGTCAACAATATTGTTTGAGATATAAAATATAGAGTTAACAAGTGAATTATTCATACTCCTTGTAAATGTGATTTTTGGGGATGCATTTTTTTGTAACTTAAGAATGAAAGGTTGACTGGGTGAATTAGGGCCCTTTTAGAAATAAATGTACATGTAGTTGTAACGTTTTCAATGGGATGAAAGTTTTATGGTGTAATTGTTGAAATCAAGAATTTTAAATCCTGTTTTCATGTTCTCACAATAGTTGTGTTAAAATTACAATAAGAAAGTTAAAACTTGTAAAAATATGCCACCTTGAAAATGGACTAGACTGAATAATTGTGAATTTGTAATATCTATGACAATTATCAACTGCTTCAAATTATAAACCACAGCATTAAGGGTGGTTTGCAGTGGAACTTACATGATTTGCATATTTCATATCGAAATTTAAACTGTAAGCTAACTTTGGCAGACAACACCAAATTCATTGAAAACTTTACTGTGAATAGATGAAGATGATGATGATAATAGTGACGATGTTGGTGGTGATGCTGATGGAGATAATGGTGGTAGTAGTGGTGATGATGATGGTAGTAGTGACGACGATGATGATGGTAGTGATGATGGTATAGTAGTGATGATGGTGGTAGTAGTGATGATGATGATAATGATGGTAGTAATGATGGTGGTGATAATGATGATAATGATCGTAGTGGTGGTGATGATGATGGTAGTAGTGATGGTGATGATACATGTATAATAATGATATTTATACAATATTAAAGCATGTACTAATAATATCCCACTCCTTAAAGCAATTTCCATTATCAAAAACAAGTAAACTTATACTTTTTAATTGTGCATTTTAAATTCAAATGTTTTGTACGACTGAATCGAAATAAGTACATGTAACTACAGAAAAAAATAAACCTTGTCGTGCAATTCAACAGGGAGAGTCATCATTGCCATCACCAATGTCATCATCACCCCTCCCCCTCTTCTCTCTCTCTCTCTCTCTCTCTCTCTCTCCCAAGGCGGTATAAATCACATGAAGATAAATGTTTGTCACATTTTAACACTAAGTTGATCGGCATTGATGACCAAATAATAATCACCATAGTTGTTCAAGTAATCAATTTACGAGAAATTTTGTGAAAAAATAGCTTAATATTCAGGTGGCTTAGTGAAATTACCGTTACTTGCCAGATCAAAAGCCCCATTTTTGGTATAGTGCTTCCTTAGGACCTACTGAACGATAGTAGGGTAGGAGCCTCGGCAAAAATATCATATAAGGGTGTGGGCGGGTGCGTCGCCTCGTTGACCACATAAAATTCATAAGGTAGTATAACATTGAGATTTGTAGTACAATCATCATGTTTGGTACAGGGCTTCATTAGGACCTGCTGAATCAGTGGCGGATCCAGGGAATGGGGCCCGGGGAGCCCGGACCCCCCCCCCTTGAGGTGAATTTTTTAAAATTTTCGACACCCCCTCCCCCCCCCCCCACACTGGGCGAATTTTTGGGAGCAAAAAAAATAAAAAAAATAGTGCTCACTACCCCCTCCCCCCCCCCTGGATCCGCGCCTGTGCTGAATGATGGTAGGGTAGAAGCCCCCGGCATAATTATTCATATATGTGCGACTGGGGGCCCCATGGGTTTCACGAAAACCCAATGTTATATTATCTTATAAAATATTTTGGGGCTACGAGGCGACGCCCCCACCCACACCCTTATATGATATTTTTGACGGGGATCCTACCCTAATATAGTTCAGAAGGTCCTAATGGAGCCCTGTACCAAAAATGGCATTTGTACAGCAACAAATCAATGTTGTAAAATTATTGGGGGGCTCCAAAAGGACGCTCCCGCCCCCACACCCTTTAATTGATTTTGTTGCCGGGGGCTCCTAGCCTAATATCGTTTAGTAAGTCCTAACGAAGCCCTGTACCAAAAATTGTGCTTTTATCCAGCAAATAACGATAATCGATAAATTTGACTATATTCGGGTATAGCGACTAAACAGCTTTGTAAAAACTTCTTCCTTTCATTTTGTCGTTGTTTGTTCTTGTTCTTTCTTTTCTCTTCTTCTTTCTCTTCTTTTTCATTTTCTTTTTTTTTTTCTTCCCCAAGTTCAGAAATCAAATATGCACTATATTATTCAAGATTATCTGGTAATCAAAGTTTGACATGGTACATTGCTGTCGATGTTGCTGTGGTCCGATTTGTCTCTACACTTTACAATGAATATGTCAAATAACGCTAAAATAGTCAATAGAGGGCTTTTTCCACTTTAAACAACGGTACATAGTCTCATAATTCTGTCGCTGTAAAGTTGGAAGTAAAATATCCGAAGTAACTGAGACAAACCCCTATTTTTTTTCTTCAAATTTATCTTTAATTTTGTTTTGCAGATGAAAAATTTCGGGATGGGTCGCATATCATGATTGTTGAATAATAACAACACTCTTTATCTCGATATTTCAAAGTGCATGTGTATTTACGTTTTTAATACCAATGGTTTAAAAAAAGGGTACTTTTCCGCTTTTTCTTGTTAGTGTCATAAACTTATCAATTGACTTCATTTAAAAGAATTTTTTAAACAGTTTTGTTTGTTGCATGATGCCTAATCTGCAAATTATTCATCAGGATAATCTTCCATTTAAAGAAAATATTTGTTCTTCTTGTTTTGAAATTTGATCGATGGTCGTCTAATCGGACATATACAAAAGGAGCGGGGGTTCATTAATTTTGATTAATAACATCAGCTAAAACGGCCTATAGGGCTTAACTGCAGAATTATCCACCATCCATGATAATGAATTACGGTTAGGATTAGGGTCAGTGACAGGGGCTGGGTTAGAAGTAGGGTTAAGCTAGAATTGGGGTAAGGTTAAGTGTTAAGACAAGGGTTAGGGGTATGACTAGGGTTAGGGCAAGAGTTTGGACTAGGGTTAGGTTTAGGACTACGGTTGAGGTTACAATTAGTGTTGTTATGTTCAACCCATGCAGCTCATTTTGGATTACCTAGAAATCCTTTTTTTAAGCAGGTTAAATTTAAGATTAAATAATTTGCAAATATTAATACATTGAGGATTGCCGTCTTTATCCAATTTTGTTTCCCTGATTATCAAAATTAACTATTTTTCAATCAAAATGCAATTGTTGATGAAAAATTCAAAAACATATCCATACTGGCCCCCCCCCCCCCTCCCCCTCCCCCCCCCCCCCCGTAACATGCATCCAACACACATTATCCCCCCTTCTGAATTTGATCGCCGTAAAGTCGATCGATCGACACAAATAAGGTGGGTAAAGTGGCGGGTAGCATTTTAGTTAAAACATCAGGCAAAACACCTGTTAGGGCTAACTGCAGAATAATCCACCATCAATAATAATGATTTTAGGGTTGAGGTTATGGTCAGGGAGAGGGTTATTACTAGGGTGAGGTTCAGGGTTTAGAGTTAGGGTTAGGACAAGGGTTAGGACTAGGGTAAGGTTACGGGTTAGATCTAGGGTTAAGGATTATATCTAGGTTTGGGACTAGGGTTAAGGTTACAATTAGTGTTACAACTTGGTTTACGTTCAACCCGTTCAGCTCGTTTCGGATGATTTATAAATTCAGTTTTTAAATAGGTTCAGCAAGGATGAATTAATTTGCAAATAGTAATCAATGAAGATTGACCGATCTTGTTTCCCCGATTATCAAAATTAACCATCTTTAATTAAATCTATCATCTTTAATTAAATCTAATTGCAACTTTTAATCAAAAAAAGCATACCAACCGTGCCCCCCCCCCGTTAATACACATCCAAGCCCATCCAAGACACATAAACGGACATCAATCCCCCCCCCCCCCCCCCGAGGCCAACTAGCTATAAGGACCATTATTCATAAAGACTGCTATTTATTAGGACCATTATTATAAGAACCGCTATTTATAATTTGAGAAAAGGGTAATTATTCATAAGGATAGCTAATCTTAATCGAAGAGTGTCGCTATTTATCATTTGAGAAGAGAGTAGCTATTCATAAAACAGAATGAAGGTCGCTTTTTATAATGCGGAATGAGTGTCGCTATTCATAATACGAGAAGAGGGTCGTTATTCATAACACGGAATGGGGGTCGCTATTCATGAAAAAAAAAAGGAATAAGCAACAAAATGACAAGAGAGTTAATTGTTGACTGGGAGCACCCCTATGGCTGTGGCGTATTTATTATGGAAAGCAACGCTTTTCTCGGATTATGAATATCTACCCTCTTCTCATATTATGAATAGCGACCCTCATTCTGCATTAATTATAAATAGTGACCCTAAATTTATCTTATGAATAGCGGTCCTAGTGACCCCCAATATAAATTATGAAAAGCGACCCTCATCTCACATTATGAATAACGGTCCTCATGCTTTTATCAATAGTTACCGCCTTCGTGTTTTATATATGCAGTTCGACGTTATAAATAGCGAGATTACCCCCACACCCTCCCTCCCCCATCCTCTGGTGTTGAAGATGGGAGGCCTAACCAAATATTGAATGGGGAAAAGACGGGGGAAAGGGGAAAAGACGGGGGAAAGGGAAAAATCAGAAAATGGAAGAAAGGAAGATAAGAAGTGGAAGAGAAAGTAAAAAGGAGATGATAGGACACCCTACAGGCCCCGTCCGACGCCCTGCAACTCACTCCTACACCCCAAACTCTCGCTTTTGCTATGCTACATCATCGCATGCCCTCCTTACAACATACAGAGCCACAAACTGACTTATACACACAATCGCTTTCCCTCTGTCGTCTCACTTCCATCATTATTCTTCTTCTCCATGTCTTCACAGTTCATATGTTCCATTCTTCTCATGCCACCCCTCCCTCTCTCTCTCTCTCTCCTCTTATGCATTTCTTCCTTCTTCTTTTTTTCTAACTTAACCCTCTCTCTTTAAATTGTTCTCTCCCTGACATTTTCTCTCTTTCAGTATTGTTCAATTATGTTTCTATGATAGATCCTCATATATTGTGTGTGACTGTCATGAATTACATTATAGAATATGAATAGGCATTACATTTGCATTTTAATATGGTTCAAAATCAAACAAATCTTCAGTATTTACTTGTCACACACTCAATTAATCAGTCTCGATTTCTATTTAAAATATGAATATTCCTCACTTAACAATAATTATAAAAAATAATACTAATGACGAATCTATTCTATTTTTATCATCAATTTGTTTGCAAGTATGGAATAAGTAATAAGTTGTGATCTATTGTACTGTGTATTATTTGTACTTGTCTATATCTAAGTTTTGTTGAGAGGCTTTTTAAAACTGAGCTTGTAAAACTAATGAAACCATTCTACTACTACCACTACTACTACTAATACTACTACTACTACTACTACTACTACAGTCAGAAATATCAACATGCACACCAAACAAAAAATTAAGCACATACAAAACAGACTTTGTTTGGGTATTCCATGATGAATACTTTAGTATAATACCTCCTACAAAATGTGAGGAAAAATTGAGTTTTGTGACACATGCTCCTACTAAAATTGCTTCACAATAGTTCCCAACATTAAATGAATTACTAACTTTAATCCTGGACCAATACTATACCTAACCCTAAATCTTGCTTAAATATTAATCTAACCTTAACCCTAACCCTACAATTTTGATAAACTAAAGCCCGGAACAATTGTCAACACAGCAATTCTCGAATTGCAGCAAACCGACATCGTGTTCCTGAAATCATATTTACTACATGGTAATTTTTCTTCATTTACACTATTATATTTCAGCATGACCTATGTACAATAAAACCGGTCTGATTGTATATTTTGAACGGAATGTATAGCACTATTATCCCCACAAAAAATAGCAAATGTTATTGAAATAATGTATATATTTACACAGGTGATATATCAATAGCCTCATACAGAAGCTATGCCGTAAACATGTTTACAACTTTACAATGCTTTCATTTGTTACATATTTAATGTACAAAGAGCAATAGCTGCAGTCAGGTTTAATACGCCCACACAAATATGGATGTGTTGCCCACACCTGAAACATAGCACAAGAGGTAATAAGGCCAGTCAAAGTAAATAATAAGAATGAAGTACCGGTAGGCACTTGGTCACCTTTAAATTCAGAAAACTTACGTAGCTTTTAATAACTAGTTTGTGATATTTTACATGGTTACAGAAAAGAAAAGAAGCCATATAGGAATTTAGATGATGACAGGGGACTAATATAATTGTCACCTCTTATGTTTTAGTACAGTATTCATCTTTTGCAAGAAATAATTTCAAGGAGCTTGTAGAATGGTAATCATCTTGCTATCTAGCAACACATATCAGAAAAACCTGAACAAATAGTTAGGCAGGGGGTTACCAACTTTTGCATGAGCTATAAGACACTACATGTAATATATGCCTCCGTGGCGCCTTAAAGTGATCTCATTTGGTTCTTGTGTACATACACATCTTTAAAAAATAGTATGGTTGAATGCTCAATATTTTTGCTTGTTTGGGTTTATTTTTTATGTTGAAATCATCTTGTAATATAAGCTTATAAGTGGTATACCATAACCATTCTCATATTCTTTTATCATTATTCTAATCATTTTACAAACTATTTAAATCACATACACCTGTATAAGGTTTATTAGTTGCAAGATGATTGTACACCTGAAGTTGACTTTTTCTGAATGCCATTACGATAATACCATCAAATAAATATTATATAATGGACTTTACATAAAGTGCTAAATTATAAATGCAGTTTTGGCAGAGATAAGGTGCTCAAAGGATCTCTTTCGGCACCCATTTCCTTCATCTGAGGCCTAAAAAAAAATAAAAATAATAATGATTCCGCTTTTATATAGCGTATGATGTCTCTAAGTGCTTTACAGATATATTATTACCCCGGTCATCAGATTCAGGCTTACCCGCACACTATGTATGCACATTCTCTACTCCCTGGGGATCATTCCAGCCAGGTGTCATTTTTACAAGTGCACACTTGCTCATCTAACCACATTAACTTTCGCATCCTACATACCGGTAGCTCTTTTCCATTTTCGTAAGGAATTTTGTACATCATAGGGCCGGCAGAAATACATCTCACTTTTCAGAATACCTACACTTATTCTTTGGGGTGAGGTTTTGTGAGGTTTCCTCTAACAATAGTGGATGATCGACCTTTCACAAAAATTTGTAGTATAAAATTTGTAGTTAAGCTTGCTTAATTTTTCATTCCGGAGTTCACGGATGAAACAATCCGTCCTCTTCCCTGTAGGCACCGTGTACCTCCGTGTAGCCGCCGAATACATCCGGGACAGTCCGTGTAGACACTGGGAGGTCCGTATTAACACCGGTTTCATCCGGGTTTGAAATTCCGTATATCAAATGAGCGCCTACAAACTCAAGTCACCCGTCAACATTCCGGAGATATCCCAATAGACAACGTACACCTCCGTGTAAGGACCGTAAAAGTACCCAGTAGCCTCCGTGCTCTTCCTTGAAATCCGTGTTAGCTCCGTATGCGTTTCTGGCGTGGTCCGCGTTGCTACCTTGTCTGTCCGTGGAGACACCGTACTTGCCCGTGTATACACCCAGTTCGGAACGTATCCACACCGGCATCGAGAAGAAATCGTGGTGTCGCACGCCGGAACACCCCGGATTAAGATCCGGGATGATCCGTGATGCGATCCGTGAAAGTGTAAAAGGGCCTTTAGGCTGATCATACCAAGAGCCATGCTATAGCCTCTGCCAGGTCCCTCTCAGTGCGTGTGTGAACCAGCGTAAACCTTGTACTTGAAGGGATCCCATATGAAATCTGTTGGTTTGAAAAATAAAGAACAGAGCTTCCATTTATTTTTTGGTCTCAAGAACAGTGTGAACAGTGCTAACAATAATATATCTTGGAGTACAATTCATTCAAATGTCTACAATTTCTTCCGAGATGAATTTTTTCCCTATCATACCATACCATACTATCACATCATATAATATAATATACAAATATTGTCTAGTATTAAGTATTCTACAATTGTTGTAATCTTGTACCTGTACACTGTATTGCCAATACTAACAAATGGAAAGGTTCACATTGTTTTTCCCCAATAATTATCTATAACATAACAATCTATAAATTGTATTATATGCAATGCTCTACAATTTCTATGTGGATAAGTCACAGTACAGCATATATCAAATGAAATGACTTTCAGGAACAGAACAATAACAAAGTTGAGTTATTATCATATATATTCTAAGTAAAGACAAATATACTCAAGAGTTTGGTTTGATCGGTCATTTTCATACCGTAAATATATTTGATGCAAAAACATCTTCTTTACCTGCCTCTTAATAAATCATTTCATTCTCCTGCTTTGAAAAATTGTATTTCAATAATAAACACTTTCAGAATACCAATACCACACATTACGTGTTGTTAGGTCAGGCAGGCCATAATGTTTACCCAACCTACATGTAGCAACAACTAATCCTCACAATTTGCATTCTGACTACCGGTATTGAGGTACAATAATAGAAAACAGGTGAATGTACATGTACATGTAATAGCTCATCGCAAGGTACACGTACATGTACATGTACATGTACATGTATGTATACATTTGAATACATTTTGAAAATTGTCTACTACATGAGCATATTAGTCAATTATGATCCAAAAGCATCAATTTTTACATCCATTCATTGAAAAACTACATTGTACATGCATGCAGCACTAAATAGCCATCAATAAAAAAAATGGTGAAAAAATGGGGTAGGAGTCTTAAATACCTTGATCATTGAACACCCCTAAGTTTTCTTGTTACAATCCATCTACATTGTACATACCTCATAGATTTGCTGCTACTGTTACACTGGATCAACTTGATCTACCACTTTTTCAAAGGATAATCAAGAGCCCCTTCTCACAATCGGTGGAGTACACATGCCATTTCTTCTTTATCTTGACAGTGACCTTGTGCCTTTGCGTTGATTGTCATCGAGTGTCTACCTGCCCCTCTGAAAAATGAATAAGCATTTTAAGAATTATAAAATTATATCAAATATCTAACATATCATACAGATTACAGGATCAAAAGAAGTACATATTCTTATAATATTTCAGTACACTACATACATGTACATGTATGTGTAGGTGATAGATCAATACGTCTACATGTGTACATGCTACACCAATAAGAAATTTCTTTGACAAAGCCAAAGAAATCCGTGTTATGTAAGCAAAGGATATATACAAATCTTCCAATAAATATTTGCGAAAAGCATCTCAAGTATACAAAACAGTGATAATTACACAAATCTTGTGTATGTGAATATTGTTGAAGATGTACAGTACATGTACATGTATACCCTGTATAGGAGACAATTCAAATTTCATAACAATGTGATTCAATCTCTGTATGACCATGTACATGTACAGAGTACTACAACAAATTGCCACATTAAAGCTAATGTCAAAAGGACTTCACAGAGGATTTGAAAAGACTAAAATGTGATTTAAGTTCCATGAGCTGCTATGTAAAATGATTCAGCAGTGTACTGAGTACTAGCACTATTCTAAAGGTTTTTCTGTCACATTATAAGACATTATACAAAGCAATATTTTTGAATTTTTAACTAACAATTTCGTACTCGATTTGGTTTTCCTACATTCTTGTATGGCTGGTAGTTTGTCTATCCACAACATGTACTCTCTACAGGAACCAGTAGTGAATTTGATCTGTGTTTGCTTTATTACCTTCATGTATACAGTAGCAGGTAATTTTACATGTACCATGCATTAAAATGCATATTTGCCCGGTCCGCAAACTAACAGTTTTGAGCGGGCAATATTTCCTGATAGTTTCTCTCTTTCAGGTTTCACCATTCACTTTGAGTACAAAGATTGTGTTCCATATTGAGCCCATTACGTATTGGCCCCATTAAATATCCGGGACCTTTCAAACAGCTAAATCGCTGCAAAGTTTGAGCAGACTATCATGCAGCGCAGTAGTAGGGTATAGTGACCGTACGTGATTCACAAATGAATAGGTAATAATTATAATCTTTTGGGAGATACAGTGATATGCATTTGTATTGCCCTTACTGAATCAGTGAAGGCAATACAGGGTGTATTACCTTGTTTCTCCCTCAAGGCCAGTAATATTATATAAATGACAATCATGTTAAGCTCCAATTAATGACAGGTTATGCCAAACTATACCATTTGAGAACCCTTCATCCTAAATCTTCTACATAGGTGAATTTCACATATCTTGGGGGCAAAGAATGTGATCCATAATAGCTATTCATAACCATGTACAGTATCATCATATTCGAACTACATGTATCACATCAAATGTAATACATACCAACATATTTGATTTAGAGAGGCTCCGTTGTTGTGAGGAAAAGTTTTTGCCCTGAATTTTTGTTAACATTTTTATTTACATAAGGGTGGTGTTGATATGCTTATTATTATTTACATAAATAGAAAATGAATTAATGTGACACCTACATGTACAGGGTGTATATCAAGATTTTTTTCTCAAAACTATTGCAGCTACAATGTACCATTTAAAAAAAAGGTAGGCTATTTGCTTAGAAGTCAAGGTCAGCAAGACAACCATTATTGGAAGACATTGGAAGATCACATTACCAAAACAAAGTATTCAGAATTTTGAACCACATTGCTCACTTCATCACTGTATGGAAAGAGAATGACTACCGGTAGTCTGATTTGATTTAGTTTCTTTAAATATAGCCCAAAAGAATACTGGTACTATTTACATGTTCAGTGAGATGGAGAAAGGGAATGGCCCATAAATCGTAACTGATACCACTTAAATCTATAATGTAGCCTCACAGCTCACTGAACATTGTATAATAAATTGAAACAGGATTTTCCAAAGATTAGAATTTTATACTACTCAAAATAGTAGGCTTTTGACCACTTCTATTGCAGGTACAGGCCATAGTTCATCCATACTTCAGAGTTGAAGCTGCCAGGAGAGGAATTTAATCTATTTCTTTTTATTAGTATACAAATGTTTTAATTTTCTGATTATACCTCAGATCAAAACCTGTTTTGCTTTAAAAAGTGATATGAAGAAAGACACTCGCAACCAATTTCAACCAAACTACCCGGTAGTAAATTGAGCTTCAAATGTAGATTGCATCATGTAAATGTCACAGATCTTAAATATTTGAAGGAAATATGCATTTCTGAAACAATCCACCCTGTTTAGAAAGTTGGTTTTTGTTAATATCACCTATGAGAATATAATACTATCCTTTTTTATTCTGTAATACGTGTAGACCTACATGTATTTCTCTATGCAATGATACCCAATTGATTGTGGTGCTATTATTGAGAGTTATCATTTTGAGAGTTTCACCAGTTCTTTTGGATAACAAGACATCTGTTTAGGTGCAGAAATCTACAATCACTATGGAAATGACGGACAAAGAAAGCGGACAAATTATACAGTTCCTCATTCTACCCTCAACAATTGCTATATATGGTAGACAAAGGAACATCCCTTCACTGCTATTATGTAAAAATGTGTAGAACAAGATGCATGTGACACCTGTTCTACAGATTTTTACATAATAGCAGTGAAAGGATGTTCCTTTGTCTACCATAGCAATTGTTGAGGGTAGAATGAGGAAATGTATATTTTGTCCGCTTTCTTTGTCCGTCATGTTCATTGTGAATTTCATTAATGTACATGTATGTATTTTAGAATCAACATTAATATTAAGAGTCACTATTTGTTTTGCAACATTGTCACCTACATGTATCATGTTTCCCATTCAGCAGTATACTGCACATATCAAAGTTACAAAATCCATATAATTTAGGCACCAATGTAAACAGAAATTCATTGGTTAAAGAATGTTATGCAATGCTATGCAAATGATGAATTAACAAACAACAAACTTTTAAAAGTACTCATACAATCATGTTGACGTTGGAGTTGGATGAAGTTGGATGTCTTTTGATATTCTTGTCTACTGAAAACAAAGCTACATGTATTTAAATTCTGTAATACAGCTTTTTGACAAAGCTTTCACAATAAGAGATAACATCATTTCCTACACTAAAACAATAAGGTGTCTTCATTTTTGTTGCCATGCATTAACAAATTGTGTTATGTTTTGAGCCTGAACTCATATCACAGAATGTTTGTTGTATGATTGCTAAATGTTGGTATTTTTATACACTCAACATGTAAAATGGATATTCATTATTCAACATTTGAAAAGTTCTTTAATACAATAATATCTCTAGGGTTGATAAAATGTTACACTTCTATTCAACATTAACCACAAAAACATTTTTAGCTGTTGGGTGAAATATTTGCTCAGTGTTAAAAAAAATTCTACTAAGAGTTGTTCAGTAATTGAAGTTATGAAAATAATACAGGTAATCACTATTCATTCCATATTGTTGTTAACCAATTGACCTAGCCAATGACTTTGACTCACTCCATATTATTTAAGAACATCATTACAATTTTTAAATATTGACTTTTTGATGATGAATGAATTTTATAATGATGAATTTCATGGCTGTTTGATGAACAACACATCAGCAACAACATCAAAATATAGAGTTGTTATATTCAGTGTACAACTGCATGCTTCTGCTGCAAAGTATCAATAATGTTGTTGGATCATATAATATACCAACCTTATAACAAGTTGAATCCGTAAATAAAGAAAGATCAGAGAGAAAATTGGTGAGAGTTTAAAAGAAATTTTAAAAAAATAAGAAAGTTCAAAGAAATTGATTTAAAACAAGAAGAACAAAATTATTATAAAGTTGTAATCACTTAACATTCACAACCAGCAATGTACAATACCCTGTAAGTCATTCTACTGGGACATAATTGTAAATCTCCATTCGTTTCACACTTTTAAAACAAAGTTTACAGTAGGCCTATACCAGTCCCTTTTCTCTCAGAGCTGTACTAAAAATAAATTCAGAGAGCTCAATAGGTCCTCCAAAAATGAAGAGGTTCTATCATAGTCATATTACATGTGTAAGTGTTGAATGATATTGGTCCAACATTACATCACTATACATGCCCAATCATCAATTCAAAAATTTGAAATTCATATACAGACTACAAATTTCAAACATTAAAACCTTACTTATTACTTGTCTAAGTTTGTTAAAACTTTCACCAGCCTGCTTCTAAATTTTTTCTGTTTCCTTCAGAGCATCTTACTTTTAGGGTTACATTTCCCATAAAAAAAACTATTACTATCAATACTTGCTAATGGCTCTCATTACCTTTAATATCTTTACTAATCAGATAAAAAAAGGGTCACAAAATAAGCATTAAAATTGTAACTTCAAATACTCTTTTGGTGTTGAATAACTTGAACATCAAGTGTCATGTGATGGTTTAAAGGCTTTAACCTTTTTACCAGGCAAGTCTTCAATAATATTCCAATTACCGGTATTTATACAATATCTTTTATTGTCATTAAATTGTTTCTGGAATTTAGTGCTTTGAGTTTAGTGTGTAATTTCCATTCAGTGCACACAGCCAGTTTATCTTTGCATGTACACAGTTATGACATTTACCAAAAACAAAAGCAGTATTTCAGCTAGGTACATTTGTACATGTACAGTATGTTGTACAGTACATTTAAGACCAGCAATCTAGCGCACATTCACAACAACCATTTTCTCTGTAAAGTTGGTACAGTAGTAACAGTACTGCACACAAAATCATCATGCTCATGGAATAGTCAGACCGCAATGATTGTCATATTAGCGAGTTTTCGCTCAGCAACATACAGACTTTCGCGGACGCAGAGCACTCAGGTTTACGGCCGTCGCATACAGACTGCCCTCAATACAATACGTGGTTTCGCTTTTCGGTGAATGCGTACGTATCTCTACGGAGGTAGTGCATTTGCAATGCCATTAGGCAATTTTCGTAGTGTAACCAAATTTAATGCAAACGTCTTTGTGAAGTGCCTCGATACAAAATATTTCTTTCACCTGATAAGGATAATAGTATTTCAATAGACAGAATCCAAACTGCATACATCAGTTGTTGCCAGTTCGACAAACATTAGGGGTATTTCGCAAGCTAATTGCGGACAGAGAATCTGCGGTTCGTGTGCAAAATCAAGAAGCTACTATAGTAACAGCAGGGTGATCGCTGAGGTACTGAAATCCAGAACGGGTTTTGGCCAAATCTATGGGCGTTCTCAATGACGCCCCAAGTGAATAAACAGCCAATCAGCGAGCTTGTACCAAAGATGGTTATGAGAATTTTGTCGTCTAATAACGAAGAATGACGAATTTTAACGGGCGGATCTAGCTTCTTTTCTATGGCATGGGCAGGCGGGGTTGACATTTGAAAAATCGCGCCGACCAATATTTCGCTTAGTGGGGGGTAGGGAGCACTAAAATTTGTTTTCAATTTGAAAAAAGTGCCAACCAATATTTCGGGGGGGGGGGGGGGGGGAGGTAGAAAGCACCTTGGCCAGCCAAAGGGGGGATTTAAACCTCCTAACCCCCCTAGATCCGCCCCTAAATGACTCTTCGGTGAGTTTTGTTTCTTCCGATTATTGTTTCTGAACAGTAACAACATGAACATGGATATACCATGAATTGTTTTAAAACTTGATGATAAATTATTGTTGAAATTTGATAAAAAGCCGTTTTGTGGCTTGGTCGAGACAAGTTGTGCTAGTCGTGCAGTCCCGTCTGTACTGTATTGCGTTGAAGGGAACGGGCTATTTTCGTAATGTAATCAAATTTAATACATACTGTACGTCTTTGTGAAGATCCTCAATACAAATTATTTCATTCACCTGTCTAGGATTCGCAATAGTCAGAATGCAAACTGCATGTATTAAGTGTGGCAACAACTACATGTAATGTATGCAGATTGGATTCTGTCTATTTAAATACTATTATTTTTATCAGGTGAATGAAATAGTTTGTATCGAGGCACTTGATTCACTTGGGGCGTCATTGAGAACGCCCGTAGATTTGGCCAAAACCTGTTCTAGATTTCAGGGCGTCAGCGGTCATCCAACTGTTACTATAGTATCTTCTCGATTTTGCACACGAACCGCAGATTCTAATTCCGCAATGAGTTTGCAAAAATTGCCTATTATTATTACCATGACGGCAAGAGAAAAGACTCAATGGCATTGGAAAAGTTGTAACTGTACAGGTGTAGTACATGTAACCATACTGCACACAAAACCATTGCGCTCGCTGGAAAGTTAGATCACAATGATTGGCATTGTTTGCATGATGACAAGAGAAGAGACTCAACGGCATTGAATCAAAATTGTACAGTGTATGGAAATGATTATTCAAGGAAGTAGCAGTGGAACTTAAACTTTATTTTTAGACTGATGACAGACATTTTTGTGAAATATTGAATTCAGACTCTTATAATGCTGAAAAACAGGTGATTTTTGTTCTTCGTTTATCTGTTGTGTAGTGGTGGTTCGTGCCTATACACGGTCGCAGCACTATTCTGGATAATAATTTAGTCTGGTTCTGCATAATAATTTATCAAATATCTTCTACACATTCTTACTTTTTTAAAATTATCTTCAGAAGCATTCATAGAATTCATTGTGTATCAACTATCAACCAAACTACATGTAACTCAAATGTCATACAAGAATGGTGTTGTTGTATTTTACAGCTATTTTCAGTTCATTCCTTTTTCTTTTCAGGAGATTTTTGTACAATGTACAGTACATCAACCTTTAGGGCCAATTAAGTGTCATCATTGATTTGACGGTATTTAAGGACTCAGATGGAGTAGTTATTATGTGGTTACTTAATTGGAAAATTGCCAGTTGCATCACAATAAAGAATACCAGGAGTTATACTAGCACATACATGTACATCATTACATATTAGTAAAGATTTGTTCAATCAGAGATGCAGTCTTGTTTAATAGTTACCCTGGTATAGAAAATGTGAGTAACTCATACCAACAAAATCATTACCAGTATTTGGCATACACTGTACATGTACATGTACATGTACAAATATAAATATGGTCAATGTTAACATTGATCTTTAAATACCGGTAATCATCTAGTGTATAAGTAAATGTTTGCATGTTTGATTTGGGTTTCTGAATATTTAACTACTATCAGCTTGCCAATTTGATTATTTCAGTAAAAAGATATTCAATATCATCTGACTTGAGGAGGCGCAATAGCTCAGTCGGTAGACCAGTGGTTTCGTAATCCGGTGACCCGGGTTTGAAACCAAGGCGATGCGCTAGTTTGGTAAGGCATTAATCCTCACTACCAGGTTCCTCGGAGAGGACCTAAATCCGTCGGCCGTCTGGTTACTTACTTACAAACATTTATGCATTCTTAGCAGTCAGATAAAATAACCATCACATTGACTGAGTCATGATGTCATCTCTAACAGTAATGTCAAGAGAATCTGAAATACCGTAAACATGGCATAGTGTAACCTTGTTTATTGAACAATAATGAAGTACTTTCATGAATCCATGTTTCAGAGAAATCTAGAGAATGAAACCTCAAATACTACCAATATATTCATCAAACTCATTAATTTCTATGGAGGTTCCTTGAGTGAAATAAGGTTATACATACATGTTAATTTGTCCTAATTAGGAATTAAAAACATCTAAATTAGTAATACAAAATGAATGTTTTCTGCATGCAACAGAAAAACAAAATTAAGTATTCTTTTTTTTATCAATATTTATCCTCAAACACAACTTTTTTGAAAATCCTTGGAGAAATGTGTTTTAAATGACATCCTTGTCTTTCACATTATGATACAATTTAAGTGAAATTTTGTCATCAAATTTTTGGCAAATTTGGGGCTCCCAACACTTTAGAGGGGAACTGCAAGGGAAATGTTCACTATGGTTTATTGTACAAGATATGTACCAGCCAAATATGTAGTTGGGGGTATGTATCTAAATTATCCATTGCAGGCAAATGATCAAGATCTTTTTTGCATGAGATTAGCTTTTTTACATTTTTGTTATAATTTATTAAGGGGATGAGTTCAATTCATCCTAACTTGTCCTCCCAGTGGTTTAGAATGGGATCTTGTTGCGGATAGCAGACCAGCATTTTTCTTTTGATAGGGTCTTCTTGGATTGATTTTTTCCAGTAAGTTTTCTTCCACTCAAAGACCAATGCACTTTGTATACAAGTTGAATTTAGCTGTAATTGGGCAAGATTTTGTCTCTATACGTACGGGTTAGTGAGGGGAGGCTATGCAATGCAGTTTGTGTGTGATCACCCATCTCAACTCGCACAGAAGCTTCAAGAAAAGCATCAGATACCGGTAAGCTGAAAGTACATGTAAGTCCTTCTATTTTGATGTTCTACAATTAATGTTATTTTCATAGTACCGGTATAAGAAAATTAGATTCATTTTGTTTTCAATCATTTTTTTTCTAGACCTCTATATCATTTTGTCTAGATGATGAAAAAAAAGTAGGCAAAAATTCTGGAGTAAATCTCTAATTGACCCCCCCCCCCCCCCACCCCCTCCATTGTGCATATGCCAAGGATAACCGTAAATGTGTCGGTGTATGGGGAAGTTTGACAAATGTCAGTTTTATTTCAAAATTCCCCATACCAGACAGTTATTTCTGTCTATTGGCGAGAGAGATGCCAAGGCCAAAGGTCTCAATGACTGCTTTGAGGATGATTGCATCTGTACCATATTGTTAGCACTTACAATTACATGTAGGCTACACTGAATTCAGTTCCGTCGTGAGTAATTCTCCTGCTCGTTTGCTTGGAGTGACAAGATTTTGCGTGTATTTGTAGTATCACGTTCTTCAATGGCAGTTTGCATTCTTTCCATTTGTATTCTTTTCATTTGTAGAGGTGTAGATCTATGGACTTATTTTCAGCGGGCACTTCTTACCCTTCCCCGTTGAGCAACAAACAATTGCATACAATCTCCTTCGAAGCAGTTCCCCAAAGTTGATAGCCCCGATGCTCCCCACAGCCACACTCAGTCAGCTCTGTATAGAGGCAGTCAGTGAATATGGAGGAGCCTGACGTAGTTATTTATCATGTTTAGATCTAGATCTCCGGCTAGATCTATAGTATAGGCTACATGTAGCTAAGCCTAGGCCTAGAGTCTAGGCCTAGTAGACCTAGATCTATCAGTGTCTATAGCCATGATAGCAGAACATGCATAACCATTGATATCAGACTTTTTAGAGACCAAAGGCAAAGCAAAGGCAAGGCTTTCGGTCCAACATCAGGAACATGCAGGCTAGGTTCGCGCTCATCGATTGACGAGTACTTGTACTAAAATGCATTAATTAACTGACTAACGAAGTTATAGTCTCATCTTCTTAGGCCACCGCCGGCAGCCGGCCTGGCAGCCGGCATGGCAGGCGGCCTGGCGGGCGCAGCCGGGCTCAATTCATTCAACCAATGGTGGTGATTTGGAATTGGGGCTTTCTAGAATCTAGGCCTACAGTACAATGAAGCTCTAGAAAGTCTGGATACTGAGCTGCGGTAGAAGCACACAGTTTAAACTAATGAAGCTATGATAAGATATATATACATATTGCTCCGATTGTCTCATTTTCGCTCGCGTGAACATTGCCAGCACAAACCACTGACCTCTGCCTCCTGAACGGATCATCGCCCATTCCATTCACTATACGTTACGTACTATAAAGGCTGTATTGTCTGACCGTTCATGAATATTCATGTTTTTGCTAAACTCGGCAAAATGTTTGCTTTTACTAAATGGAAAAATTACGGTGGGGGGTTGGATGAAATGGACATAATGAAATAGGCAGAAATGATCTATGATAATTCATGCTTTTTATGTTTCGTGTGCTCGACCTATAATCTTCAAATCGCTTGGTAAACTGAGTCCAAAGTTAGACTTGTTTTACATGTGTATTATAGGCAATGACGAGCTTGCAACCTATTTTGAAAAATTACGGTGGGTGAACTTTCAAAAGTCAATGAGACATGAGGGCTCCAATGAAAGAGCTAGTGATAACGTACGTCGGGGTGGATGTGCTTTTCGTTTAAACAAAAAATGAATTTTTAACGATTTTTTTAAAAACGTCCATAGGCTAACATGTTAGGCTGCCGACTCAGATCATGCTCTGACGATAGGGGGCGTTGTGAAATGAGACTAACCGGAGCCATATGTATATATTATAGGGTCTATATATATAATCTACTACTCTTATTGACAATTAAGGAAAAACCAAAACAAACCTTACCTTAAAACATCTCGAAAACACCATTTTAGCGGCTTCTGTGGCGTGGTCTGTCTCTGAGGGTCGACGATGAACTAATAGTAATAGACTAGTCTAGTTCTAAGCACACGCAGACCGCTATTTGTGACATTAAGCTGATCAAGTGTGTCTTATGACTCTCATCTCGACTCCAACTGACCGTCGACCCTACGGCTATCCCCAGTGGCATATCTAAGGGTGGGGGGGGGGGGGGGGGGGGGGGTCCCTCCCCTGGCCAAAAACCTGTTTTCAAATCAAAATGAAGACGGGCGTCCTCCCCTGGGCCCAAAAAAAGGGGGGGGGGGTGGGGGTGTTGATTTAAAAAAAAAAGTAGTGCTCAATACCCCCCCACCGCCCCCCCCCCCTCGTTGCTCGTGTGTCAATCACGGAACTTCCGTGGTGTCCATCAGAAAGATCACATAATGTTGTTGTTTTATAGTTTTTATTGGCGTGTTTATTTAGACTGCAATAGTCTTTTCACAAGCTTGACGCAAACATTATTTCCTATAATTTCATCGTCATTTCTCTCCATCATAAACTTTAATAATGTTATATTCCAATCCAACGTCTATTCTGATTAAGAGTATAGCAATTTAGAACAACAGTCTTAGAAAAACATAAAAATTGACCGGTATAATAATAGGCCCAAATTATCCTATTAAAAAAAAAAAGTTTATGGTAATGTCAAGACTTTGGAACTGTTCCTTAGTCTATTTTAGCAGTGTTGAAACCGTGGATACCCATGTACATGTGGCTGTGTTTTAGATCAATGGTCGAAACTAAAATTTATGCTGAACAAATAAAGCGACCAAATAAATGAAATGTTAAGCTTTGCTTATGATTGCGGTCTCCTGCACTTTTCCAACAGAATAGTTTGGATAATACTTTAAATTTATGATAATTATGTTAAGGAAATAATAAGTTTCGTTATTATATGTACATATATTATGTACAAAAAACATTTTGACATTAAGAAATTATTGTTTGTTTATGTTGTATTATACCTTACAAGTATATTATGTTCTTTGTTATTTCAGTTATATTTTATTTGGAAAAAATGCAGAAATAAAATAAAATCAAAAATATACGAAATAAAACGGGTGATAATAGTGAGATGCGCCTACAATTTCACAATATTTTATTCTGTTCACCCCACGATCCAATTTGATGTCTGAGAAAATTAGACTAACTTCCGGCAACATGGAAAAAAATCATTACTGCGTATACTATAGTAGATAGTCTTTAATAATGAACAGGTTACGAGTTACATGGTTGAATGTTGAAACGAGATGGTGTTTATGGTCAATTTCTCTCTCTGACAAAATATACTGCCACATCTTTAGACACATGCAAATATTCCTCATGCTCCCTAGGCCCTTTGGAGGGCTAAGTCAATCAGAGATTATTGAGACTTAATATAATATTTAATTTATTTCTGTTTTCAAGACTAGTACCATTTATCAATACATGTGTAGGCCATTTCACAATTATATACTTTCCACTTGAATAGCAACAATAAGCATTATCATAATTTAAGACTAACAAAATATATATTATTACATTAGCAAACCAAGGAATTTGTTTTTTCCAATAAAAATATCCTTATTCCTGTACATGAACTTCAAATTGGCTACTTGCCTGGTTGCTGCAGAAAGAATAGATACGTATGTGGCTATACGTCATCATAAAGCTTGGCCTTTTCTAAAAACATACTTATAATTGTACTTTGATGATTGTGAATAAGCAGGGAATCTATAACAATAAATATCAAAAGATTGTTATTGATATGTATATTATCAAACAGTATTTATGTCAGTATTTTGAAGGGTACGACATTTAAAACGTGTACCAATATCTTAACAAAAATATTAGACTTACGTCAAATTGGCCACGTTTAACACCCTTGTGTACACATATAAAAACGATTCAATGCTATTGATACAATACCTACCACATGCTGGATATTTTGTAAAAGCAGTACGATATGCATTGTGCAATTATTCCACAATATCTCAATATGTCATTGAGATCGCGGATCATATCGCCTGCCCTGTGGGGAATATGGAGAAGAACCTGCGCTTTCATATTGCACCTCACTTATTGAGTATCACCTTCAGGATCACAACAGATTATAAAGGTTTGAATCTCGAATTGAAAAAAAAACTTGACCTTTTTTGCATGGTCGCGGAATGCACGTAGACTGCATAGAGAATGCATTGCGTACAATCTCTATGGGAATAATTTTAACACACAACATCGGATGCGCTGACAACTAGATCTATTTTCGTCTAGAGTCTATACGTCTATGCTTTTTCAGCAACTAAACGAACATGTTTATGGATAATTTCACGTACCCTTTTTGTTGTTCTTGCTGTCAGCGAGTCTTGCATTTGATAAGTTGAAATCTTGGGAGAGATTCTTGAGCCATTTTTGTCTTGTTTGGAATTGTCTTGTCTTGTATGAAAATACCGACCAATTTTTCGCACACGTACGGTATCCTCGATCGCTCAAACCATTTTTTAACATGTAAACCTATGGGGTAACCATGGAGACTGACCTATTTTCCCAATAACCATGGTTATTTGAAAAATAGGTCTGTTTTAACCATGGTTACTGCGAATTTTCGGGAACAGTTAAAGTTTATGAATGCAATTTCGACCAATCAGATTGCTGAATTACTTAAGTGAGGTATATAATATGGTATAAGCTACCTCTGCGCCAAATGTGGTGCTTTTAGAAGAATCTGCACCAAACGACCCCTATATAGCCCTAACAGCCCTGACTAGTAGTCAAAGTTGCCATGAGTTCCGCGGTAACGATCTCGTGACTCAAACGGATATTAATCTAAGCTGGGCATCTGTGATTTTTAGGTGTGAACAATTTGTAATTATCAGGTGTCTTAAAACACCTTTTTTAAATGGTTTCAAAGTTACCATAACTTTCTTGGTGATGATCACGTGGCTAAAAATGATTACTAATATAAGCTGTGAATCCATGATATTTAGGTGTGAAAAATTAGTAATTATTAGGTGTCTTAAAACACCATTGTAAATGGTAGTCAAGGTTGTCATAAGTTTCGCGGTAACGATCACGTGACTCAAACGGATATTAATCTAAGCTGGGCATCTGCGATTTTTAGGTGTGAAAAATTAGTAATTATCAGGTGTCTTAAAACACCTTTTTAAATGGTTTCAAAGTTACCATAACTTTCTTGGTGATGATCACGTGGCTAAAAATGATTACTAATATAAGCTGTGAATCCATGATATTTAGGTGTGAAAAATTAGTAATTATTAGGTGTCTTAAAACACCATTGTAAATGGTAGTCAAGGTTGTCATAAGTTCCGCGGTAACGATCACGTGACTCAAACGGATATTAATCTAAGCTGGGCATCTGCGATTTTTAGGTGTGAAAAATTAGTAATTATCAGGTGTCTTAAAACACCTTTTTAAATGGTTTCAAAGTTACCATAACTTTCTTGGTGATGATCACGTGGCTAAAACTGATTACTAATCTAAGCTGTGAATCCGTGATATTTAGGTGTGAACAATTTGTAATTCTTAGATGTCTGAAAACACCTTTTTAAATGGTGTTTAAAGTTACCATAACTTTCTTGGTGATGATCACGTGGCTAAAAATGATTACTAATATAAGCTGTGAATCCATGATATTTAGGTGTGAAAAATTAGTAATTATTAGGTGTCTTAAAACACCATTGTAAATGGTAGTCAAGGTTGTCATAAGTTCCGCGGTAACGATCACGTGACTCAAACGGATATTAATCTGCGATTTTTAGGTGTGAAAAATTAGTAATTATCAGGTGTCTTAAAACACCTTTTTAAATGGTTTCAAAGTTACCATAACTTTCTTGGTGATGATCACGTGGCTAAAAATGATTACTAATATAAGCTGTGAATCCATGATATTTAGGTGTGAAAAATTAGTAATTATTAGGTGTCTTAAAACACCATTGTAAATGGTAGTCAAGGTTGTCATAAGTTCCGCGGTAACGATCACGTGACTCAAACGGATATTAATCTAAGCTGGGCATCTGCGATTTTTAGGTGTGAAAAATTAGTAATTATCAGGTGTCTTAAAACACCTTTTTAAATGGTTTCAAAGTTACCATAACTTTCTTGGTGATGATCACGTGGCTAAAACTGATTACTAATCTAAGCTGTGAATCCGTGATATTTAGGTGTGAACAATTTGTAATTCTTAGATGTCTGAAAACACCTTTTTAAATGGTGTTTAAAGTTACCATAAGTTTCATGGTGATGATCTCGTGACTCAAACTGATTATTAATCTTAGGTGTGAATCTGTGATTTTTAGGTGTGAAAAAATGAGTTATTCTTGGGTGTCTTGATGGTTTCACAGTTACCATTTGAGTTCCGTGTTGATAATCCCGTGACTGTTGGCATATTTCCATTTGCACCAGTTGATAACTGACTGTTGGCATATTTTCATTGCACCAGCTGATTACTGGTCTGTGTGCATATTTCCAGTTGCACCAGTTGATGACTGACTTTTGGAATATTTCCAGTTGAATCAGTTGACACCAATTAATTTCCATATTGAATATGGGGTGCGTGCAGATCTGATTTCTTTAACAATTTATCTGAATTTACAGCACATTTCTTAATTACTGATGATTTAGTTATATGCAATTTATTTCGAAAATACTACAAATATAAATTACCAGTTATTAGGACATTTCGCTGTTTCGTATAAATTACATTTAATTAAACATGAATAAGGGAAACATTAACAGTTAACTAAAATAATTTCAATAAAATACAAGTACAGGTATATGAACATTTTTCGATTAACTGAATTATTTAAGTCTACTCATTACCAATGCCTTTACATTGGAAATACAGACGTACCAGTATTGCAGTGTTGTTGCCATTCAACTGGTTGGAACTTTAACTAAATGGTCCTACTGGATAACTTAGACCAGTTGAAAGTTAACTGGCCAGGATAAACTGGATCATTAAGCCCATTTCAACTTCCAGGGTTAGCAGTTGGCATTAACTGGTTCATCAACTGGACCAGTTGCAACTAGCGTTTTCTTAAGGGATGTTTGGATCCCCCCCCCCCCACCCCCTCTAATCCCAAACTGCATCCGGCGCGCCTGGACGTGATTATGGAGGATTATGGAGGATCCAAAACACGATGTTCAGAAACGGGATGAGAACGTCATTATTTTGGTTCATTTATTGTGTAACATTTTGCGTAATTATTGGGTTGTACGCGAGTTACAGTAAAATATTTCCTCTTCGACGTAAATTTCACGTGAATAAAAAACATGATTCATCTCAAGTCAGCCTCTTAATATTCACAGGAATTTCACGCAGATATTTTGACTAAAACTATCACTAACGCTTCACGTGTTTCTGTGTAGCGATTTGAAAACTTCTAAAGAATGTGATAATTTCGGTTTTAAAGATGTAATTTCATAACCAAACAAAACGGGAGTAGTAGGTTTACAAACTATGGTCTCCAAGGTAGGGATAATCACGTTATTATAATAGTGATATTCGTGACAATTGCGTGATGCACTGTACGTGCTTTATAAGTGACCAAGTGCAAAAAAAACGTGTTAACACAATCACGTAAATGTCTACTGTTTGAAGAACGTAAATCTGTTCAAGTCGAAACATTGATATTGACGTGATTTTTACGTGAATGTGTTTATTGGGCACTTGATAGGTGAATGGAAATTATCTCATCGTATTTTTTTGAGAATGCCGTAACCATTTGTGTTGGACAATTCTCATTTTATAACTGGTAAGAACTGCTTCAATACACAGAGCGTTAGATTACACCGATATTTTAAAAGAAAATTAAATCAACACTCACTTGATAGGTCAATAGAAATGATCTCAACGTTCATTCGGACCGAGGAGTAACCATTTGCTCCAATGGCAGCAATCCACATCTCATTGGTATCTACGTAGACATCATCAGGCTCGTAGTTTATTCTTCCATGGATAGTTGTGATGACAGACTGTATGTCAGACGTATCGTTACCCGTGCCTATTTGGACTTTATCATCTGTCTCGCCGAGATACAAATCTTGGAACATAATTCGAAATCCATTTGTAGCGTTTGTTTGCAGAATACTTGCTATATACAATCGTATTGTGTAGGTATATGGGGAAAGGATGAAATATGATTTGCCTTCCTCAAGATGTATTGCTGAATTATCTGTAAGAAACCATGAAGAATAAAAGAATTAACAAGAAAAAGCTGGGAAAAGGGTCACCTGTAGATGTTTTGATCATTTCTTCAAACTAGAGATCGGTAGATAAGCTTCGTTATCTTCCACTGACAGCTAATCTGGGAGCCTCTCCCGAAAAAACCCTGTATTATCAGTACGATTTAATCCCCCTTAATAATCTACTTGGAGAAAATATCATTCCCCCAAATACTATTGACCTAACCGTATCTATCAGAGTCCCCAAAATAGAGCCCAAAGTCAGGTCAGTTTCAACCCATCTACCTCATGCACGAAATGTTGTTGACTGAAATTATGACTTGACATTATAATCAGGAAAAAGCGACAAAGAATAAACAGGTATCGGTTCATATCAGACGCCGCTCTCACAATGGGGAGCATTTTACCTTTAAACCATATTGACACAATTTTGATAGGAAAAATTCCTTTTATACATTTATACATGTAAAAAGACTGGCCTCTCCTGATATGCAGACACACGACTTTATATTGACAAAGTCTGGTGCTTGGACCCGAGTTCAGGGGGTATGTTGAGGTGGTTTATTAGGATTCACCCGACAGCTACAGTCTGCCTGCCACACTTTTTATCAATGAGTATGATGGTAGTTTGAGGGTCAAAATCGTATTAAAGAAATGATTGACAATTGTGGATCCGTCTTTGGCTTCTACAATGTTGTAAAAAGTCGATGGAACAAAATGGAACCCCTAATAGGCCAAGAGCTCAAATGTCATAACCCAAGTTACTTAAAATATCTGAGAAAGGTCCATAAGACGGACACAACAAGTCTGTCTTCAAGACTGTCTTCATCGGTAAAACTGCAATATACTAATAAAATTATGAAATTCATTACAAAAGTGGGAAAGAACGTGAAAGAAGTTTTCATATATCCGCACCCGTATTCCACCCATACCATGTTTGCGTTCCTGGGCCATGTTTCATGAAACTTGTTATCCATAACAAGTTATAATAACTGTAATGAGCTACTGAAATCGTGTCAATTGTGTTGCTGAGAGCAAATTGTTCATAGAATCTAAGAATTAGTTATTAATAACATATTCTACGAAATCATGAAGTACATACAAATACCTGTAATACTAATAAGAAACGCAATTCTTAATATAATTTGCTAATGACTTACTGCAAGCTAATTCATCCTCGTAATGATGGCAGTGGTAAAATCCATCGCAAAGGACAGTTGGTGACACGCTCATGTTAGAGCTTGAACAGACAAATAAGGCTTGTAGAAGAAAGAAGATGGGGAGAAAAATACTTATGAGTAGTTCATAATGCTTTTAAATGTAACAATTGAATACAGTTTGTTTCTTTAAATACTTTTAGTTATTAATCGCGATGCAAAATCACCTTCTTTATACAATTATTTCGGGTAAAACTGAAAACATGGATTATCTTCATCAGTCGATAGGTTTTGAATAATTTTCATTTTATAACTAGTGAGACACCATTTATCTCTGCCTTAATAGACAGAGCTGTAGATTCTACCGATATTTTAAAAAGGAAATTGATTCAACACTCACTTGATAGGTCAATGGAAATGATCTCAACGTCCAGTCGGAGCTGGGATGCACCATCTTCTCCTATGACAGCAAACCACATCTCATTGGTATCTACATATACATCATATGGCTCGTGTTCTATTCTTCCATGGATAGTTGTGATGACGGACTGTATGTCAGACGTATCGTTACCTCGGCCTATTTGGACCTTATCACCATAATAGAGATAAAAACCTAGGAACACAACTCGAAATCCATTCGTAGCGTTGGTTTTTAGAATGCGTGCGTTATACAATCTTGTTGCGTCGATCAATGGGAAGAAGATGCAATATGATTTGCCTTCCTCAAGATGTATCGCTGAATTATCTGTAATGGGAAGAAAAGAAAGACCATGAAGAATAAAAGAATTATCAAGAAAAAGCAGGAAAAAAGGTCACCTGTAGATGTTTTGATCATTTCTTCAACTAAAGATCGGTAGATAAGCTTCGTTAACTTGCACTGACAGCTAATCTTGAAGCCTCTCGAGAAAAAAAACCTAAATTATCCATACAATTTGACCCCCCCCCCTTAATTTACCTAGAGGAAAGATCATTCCCCACACAAAATGTCTACCTGACCGTATTTATCAGAGTTCCCAAAAACAGACCCAATGTCACGTCGCTTTTAACCCATCTACCTCAAGCACGAAGTTTCGCTAGTAAAAATTATTTTGGTTGAAATTATGACTTTACATTATAAACAGGAAAGAGCGACAAGGATTAAACAGGTATCGGTTGATATCAGACGCCGCTTTCACAAATGGGAGCATTTTACCTTTAATTCACATTGACACAATTTTGATAGGAACAATTCCTTTCATACATGTAAAAACACTGGCCTGTCATGAAATGCAGACATACGACTTTATATTGACAACGTCTGGTGCTTGAACCAGATTTTCATGTGGTCTGTTGAGGTGGTTTATAAGGATTCACCCGACAGCTACACTCTGCCTTCCACACTTATTATCAATGAATTTGATAGTATACTTTGAGGTTCAAAATCGTATGAAAGAAATGGTTGACTATTCAGGACCAGTCTTTGGCTTCTACAATGTTGTAAAAAGTCGATGGAACAAAATTGGACCCCCTAATAGGCCAAGAGCACAAAAGCCATATCCCCAGTGTCTACAATATCCATGAAAAGTCTATGAGACGTATAAAACAAGTTTGTATTTAAAACTGTCGATGAAACTGCAATAAAATGGTGGAATTATGAAATTCATGAAATAGTGGAAAAGAATGTGAAACAATGGGAGTGTTAAATCTTCATATTTCCGCACTTGTGTTCCATCGATACCATGTTTATGTAACTTGGCTCTGTTCAAAAACTTGTTATCAATAACAAATCATGATCACTGTTATAAGCTACTGAAATCATGGCGTTTGATTGGATGAGAGCAAATTTGTAATATAATCTAAGAATTCGTTATTAATACCATATGCTACAAAATCATGACGTACAACAAAAACCTTTAATATTGATAAGAAACGCAGCACTAAATATATTTTGTTATTGACTTACTGCATGATATTTCATCCTCGTAATGATCGCATTGGTAAAGTCCATCGCAGAGGGCAGTCAGTGACACGGTCACGTTAGAGCTTGAACAGGCAAATGAGGCTGGTAGAAGATAGAAGATGGAGAGAAAAATAACTTATGAGTAGCTCATAATGATTTGAAATGTTACAATTGAATACACTAGGTTTTCTTTGAACACCTTTAGTACTTAAATTAGGCATGTTAGAAATTCACCCTCTTTATACTATTATTTCTGGTAAAACTTGATACATGGATTACCTTTATCAGTCGACAGGTGTTGAATAATTCTCATGTTATAACTAGTAAAATACCAGTAATCACTGCTTCAATAGACAGAGCTTCAGGTTCCACCGATATGTTAAAGGAAACTCAATTCAACACTCACTTGATAGGTCAATGGAAATTATCTCAACGTCCATTTCGAGGAAGGAGGAACCATTTCTTCCTATGACAACAAACCACATCTCATTGGTTTCTACATAGACATCATCAGGAGGGTAGTGCATGAATCCATGGAAAGTTGTTATGACAGACTGCATGTCAGACGTATCGTTACCTGTCCCTATTTGGACTTTAGCACCTCTATCGAGAAGCAATGCTCGGAACACAACTCGAAATCCATTCGTAGCGTTTGTTTGTAGAATGCTTGCTGTATACAATCGTGTTGTGCGGGTGTCTAAGAATATGAAATGTGATTCGCCTTCCCCAAGATGTATTGCTGATTTATCTGTAAGGGAAATATGAAGACGATAAAGAAAGAAATTAATAATAAACAAAAAAGCAAGACAAAACAAATTCCTGTAGATGATTCTTATCAGTTCTTCAACAGGAGATCGGTAGATAAGCTTCATCATCATCAACAGGAAAAAGCGACAAAAAATTGAACAGGTATCGGTTGAAATGAGACGCCACTTCCACAAATGTGAGCATTTTGCCTTCAAATCATATTGACACAATTTTAATAGGAAAAATCCTTTTCATACATGTAAAAACACTGACCTGTCATGGTATGGTAACTGTGTTAACTTATTATAGGCGTTCCCAACTCAAGCTATGCTTTTCCGGGTTTTCGCCTCCTTCCGTATCTGAATTATTTACTGAATACGCTATGTCGAAGTAATTGTTATATATATCATATACATATACATTGTGTTTCATATTGTACTGTTGAGAAGGAAATAAATGTTAATAAATACAAAATTACAGATATGCAGACATACGACTTCATATTGACAACATTGGGTGCTTGGACCAGACTTCGTGTGGTCTGTTGAGGCAATTTAAAAGGATTAACCCGACAGCTACACTCTGCCTTCTGCACTTTTTATCAATGAATTTGATGGTATACTTTGAGGTTTAAAATCATATCAAAGAAATGGTTGACTATTCAGGACCAGTCTTTGGCTTCTAGAAAGTTGTAAAAATTCGATTGAACAAAAATGGACCACCTAATAGGCCGAGTGACTAATATATCCATTAAAAGTCCAAAAAATTACACGGACATAACAAGTCTGTTTTTAAAACTGTCTTTATCGTAAACTGCAATACACTAATGGAATTATGAAATTCTTAAAAAGTGGAAGAGAATGTGAGAGAATGTGAGTTTAAGTCCTCATATTCTGCACCTGTATTCCAACAATACCACGTTGGTGTACTTGGGCCCTGTTTCATGAATGTTATTATCAATAGCAAGTTATCATAACTGCTATAAGCTATTGAGATCGTTGCATTTAATTGGTTGAGCGCAAACTTTTCATAGAATCGAAGAATTAGTTATTAATAACATATGCTAAAAAGTCATGAGGTACAAACAAAATAACTAAATTAGTACTAAATATAATTTGTTATTGACTTACTGCATGCTAATTCATCCTCGTAATGATTGCATTGGTAAAGTCCATCGCAAAGGGCAGTCGGTGACACGCTCATATTAGAGCTTGTACAGACAAATGAGGCTGGTAGAAGATGGAAAGAAAAGTAACATTAGCTTTGAAATGTTACAATTAAATATGCAATGTACTAGGTCTTCTTTGAATACTTTCAATAATTAGGCGATTTAAAAATGGTTATCTTTATACTATTATTTCTTGTAACACTGGAAACATGGACTATATTCATCGGTCAAAGGGTGTTAAATAATTATAATTGTATTACTAGTTTATACCAGTTAGCACTGCTACAACACACAAAGCTTGAGATTCCACCGATATCTTAAAAGAAAATTAATTCAGCACTCACTTGATAGGTCGATGGAAATGATCTCAACGCGCATTCGGAGCCCGGAATCACGATTTGTTCCTATGACAGCAAACCACATCTTATTTGTATCTACGTAGACATCATCAGGCTCGTAGTTTATTCTTCCATGGATAGTTGTGATGCCAGACTGTATGTCAGACGTATCGTTACCTGTGCCTAGTTTGACTTGAACACCATCATAGAGAAACATTTCTCGGAACACAATTCGAAATCCATTAGCAGCGTTTGTTTGTACAATGCTTGCTTTATAAAATCGTAATGTTTTGGTGAATGGGAAGACGAACAAATCTAATTTGCCTTCCTCAATATATGTTGCTGAATCTGTAAGGGGGAAAAAAGCCAAGAAAGAAACGACTAATGAAAAGAAAAATAATAAAAAAAGTCACCGGTTGATGATTCTTACCAGTTCTACAACTATAGATTGGTAAATAAACTTCGATGATCTTGAACTGACAGCTTATCTTGGTGCTTCTCCCGAAAAAACCTATTTTATTTATACGAATTAACCCCCTTTATTTACTTACTGGAAAGATCATTCCCCAAAGATTTGTAGATATAATCGTATCTTTCACGAAATTTTGCTCGTAGAAATAATAACTGGACATATAAAATCGGAAAAACGCCACAATTTTAACAGGGATCGGTTGATATCAGACGCTCCTTAAACATAGCAATTTCCTTTAAATCATATGGATATAAATTGTATAGGAAAAATCCCGTTTCATTTCAAAATATTAAGACTAGCCTGTCCTCTTATGCAGCTATACGACTTTATATTGACAAAATTGAACCCGACTTCATGGGGTCTCTTGAGTCGGTTGAGGGGGATTAACCTCACGGCTACAGTCAGCCTGCCACACTTTGTATCAAATAATGTGATGGTACTTTGAGGGTTAAAATCGTATGACTGAAATGAGTGACTATTCAGGATCATTCTTTGGCTTCTATTAAGTTGTGAAAACTTGAAGTCGATGTAACAAAATTGGACCCCAATAGGCCGAGAGCACATAGTTAATATGTAACCCCAATGACTAAAATATTCAAGAGAACTCCACGAGACAGACAGAACAAGTCTGTTTTCAAAAGGATGAAGAAGTTTCACTTCTAAAATTCAAGACACCAATGAATTTCACAATTTCTTAAAACAGTGAAGAAGAATGTTAGAGAATGCGAAAAATATGGCCTTTTCCCGCATCCTTATGTTAACATTACTTTATATTGTTCGTATATCTTGGACCTGTTTAATGCAACCTTTATCCAAAATAAGTTACAATAACTTTTAGAGGTTACTAAAATCGTTGCATTTGATTGGCTGAGAGCAAATTTTTCATAGAATTGTAGAGTTAGTTATTAATAACAAGATTGATGAAACAGACCCCTGGTGTTACTAACTAGGGGGTATGCTAATTGGGATTTCTTCAAAAATGTGCATAAGTTGTATTCCATATCATGTATTTGGTAGTAGTAAGATGAACATAATGCGTCAGAAGACTGTGATGTAGTAAAAAATAATATCAGGATTAAATCTAAGAATGTATTCCAATACTTACTACACGATGATTCATCCTCATAATTGTCACAGTCGTAATATCCATCGCAAACCAACGTCATTGACACGTTCACGTTCGATCCCGAACAATAAAAGAAATCTAAAACCATAAAGTGAACGATGAAGGTCATTTTTTACTCACTTGTTATCATTACTTCACCCACTCTTTTCATATTAACGTTTAGGGGTTTGTTTCTTTTATTTCAAACAAACAACATTCTTTTACTAAAATAACGATATAATATTACTATTGACTAATGTTGATTCATAGGCGTACTCTCACGCGCTCGGAACTGAAACTAACATACTGTAAATGGATATAATATTCAAGTACCAATTGTCGATCTAAGTCTACGAGTATATTCATTGTAAATCTTGTGCATGTACCCTAGACCTACACGACCAATTACAGGATAATGAACAAAAAAGTAAAAAGAACATATTCTGCTTTAAGAAATGCAAGTCCTTTTTCTTTAAAAAAAATCTTTAAACTGCGCCTGTTTTATTCCGATACAGAATCATTTAAATGTACACGTTTAACTTATGTGTTCCTGGTATTCTTAGTAGACAGTGAAAATGAATATCTTTAATAATTAACCCTTTAAATTGGGCCTATAAACTTTGATAAACAGATATATTCTTAACCGGAATACTTTTATTCAACGTTGCTTACCCCCAACTGCAATATGGATGAGGGATGTCATCCAAAGAATAAGGAGAAGCTGGATAACTGGGTGGGGTTTTCCGAAACACTTCTTCATTTTCATTCCGTTCATGCCACTGGGATATAAATTTTAAAAAACTGATGATGTAACACGACACAAATATTTGTAATAATAATAATAATAATAATAATAATAATAATAATAATAATGATAATAATAATAATATTAATAATAATAATAATAATAATAATAATAATAACTAAAATGAAGAAGAAAAAATGATGATAGTACGTGGATTTATATAGCACATTTCCCAGGGGTTTCAAGGCGCTACTCCTTAGTTAATCAATAAAATAAAAAGATACATTTAATGTAGAGATATGATTTCAGATGTTTTTTGAAGCAGTGCAGAATAAAATCCTGGGTTTATTCCGTAGGCGTGGGGCAAATGATAGAATGGGTTTGAATCCAGCCTGACAATATAGGTCAAGATATGCTTTTGAAAAAGTAAAATAAACTCATCAGCATGTAGGGAAATATATTAAATAAGAAAAACAGCAGCAAATATTCATTTCATATGAAAGAAGAATCTCGAACTTAAAGGAGGAGTCCGGCCTGATGTTACTAGAAATAGAAAGATTCGAGCAGAGATCGACGTGTTGACATAGGGAAAGCAAAGACGTGTCACTCGTTTCTGGTGCAGCGTGAGAAGATTGAGCAAATTCCACGTAAAACCTTTGTTGAAGTTTCGAAATTTTCGATCGTGGGATCGGTCAAACACTATTTCAAAACTATTTTGCCACTATGTTGTATTGATGGCGTTGCAATAATAGCGTCACCTTTCGATAAATTGTATACGTATATCCTATTTCGCGAAGTCGCAGTAATTTGAGACTCTGCAAGTAAGAGAATATTTGATCACACAGACAAATACATTTCTGAGTTTTATATTTACCAATTCTCTTCTCTCGTATGAGGGTTAGCAACACTAAATCATTTTCATTTTCCCCCTTCTAATTTCAGGGAACAACACCTCTCAGATTATGTTATTTAGAAGTTTAACATATCTTCTCTATATACATTGTAATATATATTCTGCGAGGGGCGTAGCAACATAAAAGGAAAATGTCATAGCCTTAACTCATTATTCACTACATGACGAATGTTTTTTTTTTCCTTCCTTTTCACTGCAATTTCCTGGCTGGACGCCCCTGCTTGCAGTATTTCACATTTCCTTCCTCATTGGTAATTATTGTATAAGCGTATGGTAAAAGGGGCTGGTAGGAGTATGAAAAAAAGCTCCCATCCCCTCGTAGGAAAAGCGAGATTAGACAAATATGTATTCTGCCTTAGAACGATAAATATACAGGATTGAAATAACCGAGAAAAATCAGCCATTTAGACGCTTTAATGATTTAAATAAAAAACTAGTTATGGTACATTTGTATGTGGAATATAATTATGCTCTCCTCTCTATTTTCTTCTTTCTTTGGGGTCTTTTCTATCTTTCTTTCTAATTTCCCTTTTCTTCTTGTTTTCTTTTTTTTTGACGTGGAAAAATGTTTGGGGGGCAGTAGCCCCCAAGGCCCCCCCCCCCCTCCCCTGCAGAGCGCTAGTGTAACAAATAAACGATTGTTACACAACGCATATTGAAGGGGAAAAAATATCATTATAATGATGCTGTTCTCAACCTGGCAAAAAAAAAAAAAAATAGTGTTTCTTATCTCCCCCCCCCCCCCCCCCTTATTGGCCAGCTGGCTGCTTTGCCGCTTAAATTTTGTTCACGAATTGGCCTCTTACCGTCGGCTGGATCCGCCCCTGGCTCATACAAAACCACCTTTGTGAGCATCGTCGAATTTGGAACTTGTTTTTTTTCTATGAGTCATGTATCAAGATCAATCACCGTAGACGTTTCATAGTTCCTCTTTTATTCACTGCATTTCACCTCGTTCATAAGAATGAGCTGTAAAAACCATGCAAACGACTATTGCTATTCAAACACATTTGGAGAAGAGGGAGAGGGCAACTTAAACACAGCGCTTATGTTCACCTCTAGTTCCTTTCATGTATCATTGATTACAAAGGTACATGTACATTAAATTGACAAAATAGATCACAAATAATTTACAATTCATTTAGAATCTAATGACACAGGGAACAGTCTGTCATTACCAGCGCACCCCTTTATTTATCTGGCTTAAATCCAGATAAACGAATCTCCAATCAAGATCAAATCTACATTCATGTAAAAGAAATTGCTTACCAGTAAATCTCATAAATAATTTGAAACTGAGATTAAAGTAATAGACAGGATTTACACTGTAAAGGGGATCATAACTTGCATGCCCCCTTTACATGTGACAGGTCAATTTACTCGCCCCTTGTTAAAAGTAAGAGAAAATTGACCAGGTGCGCTACATTTTGGAACAATGGGTCTTTAATCAGTTATGCCTAAATGGTTGAGAGGAAGCATGTCTTCTAGTAACATACCCTTCTGGCTCCCTTCCCCTCTTTCTCTAACGTTTGCCAAAAGTTAATTTCCATAAGATTCATCTTACTTTATCAGGATTTATTTATTCATTTCATGGGGGACAAGAAATCAATTAAAATCTTTAGTGAAAATAACATGCGATTTGGATCTATAAGGTGGACAGAGTTAAAACAATTTAAGATTTGGTATTAATCAGGGGCTAATATAAGGAGACAGGGGGAAAGGTGCAAGATATCCATCAAAAATGTCTTTTAAAAGATATCTAATGAGTTAATAGCGAGGAAGCTCAGCAGAGATGGAATTTAGTCTGGACTTATAGGGTTATAACGTATATAACTTTTATGAAAAAAATTAAATCTTTGTGCACTCCTTCTGATTTGTTAATGTAAACCTTTATGATTACAATCATTTGGCATTCAGTCGACTTGCGGATGAGCTGGAGGCTTCCTTCTTTAATAAAATGCATGCTGGGATTGCTAGTGGAATCAATCCGTGACCGGAAACGAAAAACTTATTTATAAATATTTAATATATTTACTATTTAATAAATAACCAGACGACTATACACTTAAACGGGAGTTCTAAAGTAAATCAGACCTCGTTCAGATAAGCATTACAGGACTTATATGTGATTATGCACCGATGGCACACATAGTATTAGTGATTCCCGGGAGAATCAGTTACAAACTCTACATACTTGTAAGCACCAATGATTCTTCAAGCTTATTGTATAAAGTGCAAAAAGGAAAGTCATCGGAAAATTTCAAATGAGATCTCCTTTACAACTGTCTACGGCAAGCTGCTGTATGACCAGACACAACAATGAACTAAAAGTAGAAGAGACATTGTAGACCAGGTAGCAGCAGAGAATGCTATCATCAAGTATCAGCAATGTCTTTCTTTTCAAAGGAGAAATAATAGGAGTGGGATACAAATTCTGAACCTAAACATCCAGTATCTCCCCGTTATCTATCTTTGCAATTCTAGTCCCCGTCTCATAACAAGTTGCGATTTCTCCTAACTGAAGAGCCGAATGCTCCTTGTCCAAACCAATTCAAGCTTGAAATCAAATCACAGATCTGTAAAAACAGTGACTTGTATATAGATTATGGCACCGAGAACAATCAGAAAAAGAATAGGAGCGGCAAACAAATTCTGAACCTTAAATTTCCCCAAAACTGAGGAACCTAATGCTTCTTGTCCAAACCAACTCAAGCTTGAAATCAAGTTACATATCTGTATAAACAGTGACATATGGATTATGGCGTCGAGAACAATTAATGAAACTTTGATCCCCCCCCTCCCCCCCCCCCCCTCCCCCCCCCCCCCTCCACACTGCCAAAATTTATCTAAAAGCGAGGGGGTTTCACATTTTGATTATTGATAAATTGCTTTTTCTCTTCATTCATCCTTTAATAAATGGTAAACAAAATTAACCAAAACTGTGGAGATAAACATTTGAATCCCATTTTAGAAATTCAGATATTATAAAAGGTATAGCAAAGAAATGAGAATAGTAATTTGATGTCATATTTGGAACCATTAAAAGACTATTTTTCATCATAAACTATATCTCTATTGGGGCGAAACGAAATCCTGTGAAAAATCATTGTGCGAGTCGCAACCGACCTTTAGAATTTTTTTTAATTCATAATGCATTCTAATTTGCGTATTGGGGCTGATGCTAGGAGTCCACTGGGCCAGCGCTAGTTGGTGCCAGTTCGCGCCAAAGATTATGTGATTGGCGCGTAGTGGCTCGCTGTGGCGCCGAATTAATGTCCGCTCGGCATGTGTCGCCAAGTGGAATAAACTGGGTGCCAAATGGCGTGCGCCAAATGCTACCCCGGCTTGCTCCAAAATGTTGCGCCAGTTAGCGCCAGTTCGCGCTATTACACGGCCATTTGATTCCAAAATTCACCCTGTTGGCGCCATTCGCGCCAATAGACGGCTACTTTGCGCAACTTGGTGATTAGTTTGTGCCAAAGGTCGCCAAATTGGTTTGAACTTGCCGCCCGCTTGGCGCTACTTGGCGACTATATAAATACCGGCCATCGGTTAAGACAGCTGCTGTATGAACAACATCTGGTGCCGTTTGGCTCGCGCCACTGCACATTTGGCGCGCCATGTGGCGCGAAATCTCATTGGCGCAACTTGGCGCGCGCCATTACATTCCAGTGGATTCCAATAGGCGGATTGTTTGCGCCAAAGGGCGATATGTTCGCGCCATTTGGTGCCACTTGGCGGACACTTGGCGCTGATTGCTCGATGCAAGTGGCGCGACGAAAATTTCAAACATTTTGAAATTTTTCTTGCCGCCACATTCAAATTTGTTGCGTTATGCTAGGAGTCCACTGTGCCAGCGCCAGTTGGTGCCAGTGGGTGCCAGTTTCGCGCTAAAGATTATGTGATTGGCGCGTAGTGGCTCGCTGTGGCGCCGAATTAATGCAATTAAAGCAATGACCCTTTGAAGGAATTTGAATATAATCTAAACCATAATGGACAGTTTTTTCAAAAGGTTCCGAGTCTTCAGTAGTCATCATATTTCTTTAAACAGTGGATTCAAAATGACTGTGTTTGCCACATAATTGATTTATTATGGTTTCATTTTGGATGACATGTTAATTTTGTATCCTATTAAATTAGTACTCTCAAGAACTTATTTTTATTGTCTATCATTCACTCTTCAAACTGTTCATTTGTGTTTAAAAGTCTTATGGGCTAAATTTCAAACTATAAAATTATCCCCTCAAATGTGGGTATACACTTTCACCAAAACTTCTCCGTTAAAACAAATTTATCTGTAGTTCGTAGGTAATTATTAAATAGGGAGCACAGCTACCGTACGTATGATGTTTTTTTAAAATGTTGGACATTTTGTGAATTTCATTATGCTGCCGATTTGACCGTTTCTACAGTGATTTTGTCCAGTTTGAAATCACATCATCAGCAACTTCGTCGCATCCCGTTGGAAGCGCCGTGTTCCTTTTTTTTTGTGTGAATTCGTTCATGTATAATAATACATTAAAAATCAAATAGTTCGATTTTTGATATGTTTTAGGTATTTCTTTGTAGGATTTTGAGAAATATGAAACAATTAGAGCAACTTCTATTAAAAGCAACATCAATTCACTCGTTGCCATATCATAAATATAACACTGACTCAATATGAGCACGGTCACCATCATCTTACCTTTCTCAATATTTTCATATTTCTCAATATCTTGCGAATTTATTATCTGAAACATATCAAAAATCAAATCATTGGATATTAAAGGTCAAGACCAGTAAGGTCATGCGATTCCATTGTGAAAGAAACG